>LPNX010892436.1:317998-384011 GCA_001517045.1 Pseudotsuga menziesii | reverse complement strand
GTATGATGATGATGACGTACTGATCTAAAAGATCAGAGTATGATGATGACGCACTATGATTATGATGTTTCTGATCGAAAGATCAGAGTATGATGATGACGTTTCTGATCGAAAGATCAAAGTATGCTGATGATGTTTCTGATCAAAAGATCAGACTATGTTGATGATGTTTCTGATCGAAAGATCAGAGTATGATGATGATGTTTCTATGTTGATGATGATTATGATCGACAGATCAGAATATGATGATGATGATGTTGCTACTAATCGAGAGGTCAAAGTACTAAATATGTTGCTGCTGATTGAAAGGTCAAGGTGCTGAAGATGTTGTTGTTGATCGAAAAAGTCAAAATGCTGAAGATGTTGCTGATCAAAAGGACAAAATGCTGAAGATGTTGTTGCTGATCGAACAGTCAAAGTGCTGAAGATGTTGCTGATCGAAATGTCCAAGTGCTGAAGATGTCGTTGCTAATTGAAAGATCAAAATGCTGAAGATGTTGTTGCTGATCGAACAGTCAAAGTGCTAAAGATGTTGCTGATCGAAAGGTCCAAGTGCTGAAGATGTCGTTGCTGATTGAAAGATCAAAATGCTGAAGATGTTGCTGATCAAAGACTGAAGATGTTGTTGATGATGAAGACTGAAGATTGAAGATGAAGACTACATGATGTTGAAAAGCTTCCAATGATTTATAGATGTGTTACCCTGCTGATGTTGATGATGTCCTCTATCTCTACTCTTGTTGTTGTTGATGTAGAATACCCTTCTCATTAAGGGGGAGTGTTGAAATATTGTAACTTTGAATAATATTCTTTATGTATCTTTTGTGGTCCCCGATGGTCCAACCGGGAGAACCACTTGTATTACATTGTACCCCGATGCTCCTAATCGGAAGAACTAATAAGAGTCATGAGGTAGTCCCCTCAAATTGTAAAGGTGGGTCATTAGCACCCCAGTGTGGTTACTTGAGCCTACATATGTAACTCGATCCTACATGAGTTAACTTAAGCCGACATGTTAATTGAGTAAACTTTAAGTAAACGGATGAATATAAATAGAGGTGTAGTGCTCCTCATTTGAGACACACACACTCACTTGGAATAGCGCACTTGTGGAGGAGAGGAGTTGCTAGAGAAGGAGGAGAATCAGGTTTTTGATCTCCTTGTTGGTTTTACCTTTTTCCCTTTTGGGGGCATCTATATTGAGGAAGCTTTTGCTGGGTTTTTCCCTTTAGGGTTTTCCCAGGATAAATCTGTGTTGTTCTTGTGATACTGTTTCTTTCAGTGATCCTATTTTATATGATTTTATTATGAAAAATGAAATGATATACTGATGTCTTAGTTAAGCATATGAAAATTTAACAAAAATCCCCTTTCTCTATCTAACTCTCCTATACTTATACAAAGGAGAAAACTTTTGGGCTGCCCCCAAATGACTCCTCGGCTTCCCCAATGTTTCATCTCCCACAATTTGTCTCATCTTTAGTGCTTATACAATTTACAATATATTACATGTAAACAAACTAATAAAGCACTTAAGTGGAGGGCCCCGCTTGATTGTTTAGGGACTTCTTCCATGCTAAGGCTTCTGATGCAATGTTCTCGAACTCAGAAATATCAAGAAAACAAATATTGATTTCAAACTTTGCAGCCTGATTTTTTATCACTTCAATCCTAGCTAAGCTCAAACGTAGTTGATCTTCCAGTAACTGTACACTGACTGTTGAATGAGCTACTTCATCTTTCAAGATCTGTTCGTCCAGAACCTTGACTTGTTGAATTCTCTGTTCATCCTCTCGATATCTGTTCTGTAATATCTCTATGAACAGGTCGTGTTCTGGAAATGCATCTATTCTCTGCTCAGTAGCCACCTGGCATCGGTTGTAAGAGATCAATAATCTCCTAAAATACTCAGTGCAAGCTCCCTTCGTTTTCTTTACAGCCTTCTTAAATTCTTCAACTGTGTTTATGGAAAACTCTAATAAGTCATAATCTTGTTTTAAGCCTTGTGGATCCTTTGCTGGTAAGTCTGTAGGGATCTCCTCATTGGCCTCCAATCTTGCTATTCTTCCCGTCAGGACTTTTAAAATGTCCTGAGATCTGTCTACGAAATATGAATAAGTCTCCAAAATTTCTTCTAATATATTATCTACTTACAAAACCTTGCACCTCTCTTCTTCTATGGACACCTGTAGCCTATGCATTTTGCTTCTTTGTGTTAAAACATGTTCTTTGAAAGGCTGAATGCTTGTTTGTTGTCCGCTGGCTTCTTCCAAAGATGTTGCTAATGAAGCAATTTGTTCTTTAAACTCTGATGCTTGCACCTAAGATTGTTTTTCTGTCTCCTCCAAAGTAGCCTTTTGTAATTCCAGCTCCCCAATCTTACTTTGCAGCTGGTTTCTTTCTGCATGAATACTTTCATATGCTATTTTCAGCCCATCCTTTTCTGTCATTAGCTCCTGATATTCTTGCTACAATTTTGCTAAGCTTTCCTGGGCAACTTTCAAAGACATCTTGTCTACTTGGAGGGACTAAAGCTCTGCCTTTGAAGACTTTATTTCATTTTGCATGTCTTCAAACTTCCTTTTCAATTTGTTGCTTTCCTCTCTCTCCCTTCTCAGTGTATCTTTCAGTTGGGCAGCATTTTTCCTTGATTGCTCAAGGTCTGTCATTATTCGATCCACATTATCTTCAAAGGCATGGATCAATGCTGCTCCAGCTTAGATAGTGAGTCTCGGGTCCTTGTCTGTTCCACGTACCAATATTTTATCATTTATCATCTTCCTTGACTGCCCCCCAGTTTCAACTTTCTTCTCAGTCCTCTTCACAATTCTTTTCTTTTCCTTGTCATAAAAAATGGTATTGAAGTCTGGAACTTCTTCCCCTTTCTTTTGTTCGAAAGCGATCAGTCTTAGGGCAAAAACAACAACCTGTCCTAAGGTGCTGCTAGCAATTGCATCAGGGTCTTGAGAATCAAGAGTATCCAGATCTTGAACTAGAGTGTCTGCAGTGTCGAAATTTTGTTGCTCTGTCATGGTCCCTGTCAGTTTAAGTCTTTCAGCTTCCTGTTTCCTGAGTTCCTCATCCTCTTTCTTTTTTCTTTCTTCTTCCTCCCTCCTGGCAGCTTCTTCTGCATTCTTAGCTACTTCTTGTTCAGCTTTCTTCTTTTCTTCTTCCTCACTTCTAAGCCAACTTTCGGCCTCCTATGCTAGTCTCCTAGCATCTTCTTCTCTTTTCCTAGCCTCCTCTTCGTATGCTTTCTTCTGCTCAGCCTGACCTTTCCCACCTTTAGTAGTGATTTTCTTTTTGAATCTTGTTTTTAATGTAGTCATGTTTTCTGCATTTCGTAAAATTGATTCATCCTTATCCCAATGGCTTGTATATTCAAAATGCACATTGGCTTCCTTGCAGTGTTCTGCAACTTTATTCCGAGAATCATTCCTATGGAATTTTATTTCTCCAAAATGAAATTTCTCCAATTCCTCTACAAACTCATCAGCCTTTTTAACTCTTGAAAACTTATAACTTCCCAATCTGAACGGTATGGGAGGATAAATTGCCTTCTTGTGCTCAAACAAAAAACTCCCTATGCCATCCAAGAAAACCTGCCTGACTTCCTCCTTGTGTACCACATAATCAGTGGCATAGTTGGGAAGCAGTGAAGGTGCTCTAGAGCAGCCATACATTCTAATATACATCCCGTCCTCAGTTAAGTAGTAATCAACATACTCCTTAATGACTTTCAACGCCTCTTCAAACATGCAATTGCATTCTTTCAAGAAAATCATTGTATACAACGGCATAATAAAGTGTTCACACACTTATCTGTAATGACTGTAGTACTTATGTGCCTGTAATGGCTTGTAGGCTGTGTATACCGGTGTTCTATCTCTGTCCCAAATACACCTTAGGTTTGGGAATGATTGGGTGCACAGTATGCAATCAATAAATATGGAGCTCATGTAGAACTCAGATTTTTTCTGGGACACCCCTCCCAGGGCTGAAGCAATGCAAGCTGAGAGACTGTTGGACACAATGTTTTCCCAGTTGAACACAGTCCCTTGGGTGGCTACACAGAAGATGATAGGAACCCATCCCAACTTAAAAATTTTGTCGCGGGCTCTCCCAAATATCCTATTCAGCATTAAAGCAATGAACCTATAAGGGGTTCTTAAGGTAGCCGTGTCATACTCCCCTGATGGTCTAGTTCGAAAATTCTTACTAGATACCAGCATTCTTTTCAATGTTTCAACCAGGTCAAGATTAATCTCCTTTAGCCAATCCTTAGTTAGGTAAACCTAAGCTTCTGGTAAGTGATAAGCTAATGATACATAACCAGGGTTGTAAGAAGCATAGCCCTGGTTATTAGTATTTTCCAAAATCATCATGGTTACATCTGCCCTGGGAAAGATCCATCCAATTACTTCTGAGCCTGGGAAAAGCTCAGGCCTGGTAGCAATTTTCATCAAAGCAGATCTTTCAATATTAGCATATATCGTTTCTTCTTCAAAACCAGTGTCAGGTACTTCATGGTGTGATATCAGTCTGTAAACTTCGCCCCACTTGTATTTAGGTTCCACTCCTGTGGTGCATATGGTGTCTTCGTAAATATACTCAACCTTTGTGATAACTTCTACCTCAGGTTCCTCTTCCACTACAGGGGCTTTCTTTTTCTGCCTCTTTGACATCTCGTACTCGGAAAAATTGCCCTGTCATAAAATAAAATTCTTTTAGGCCCCTTTATCTATTCGACCAATATTCAAGAAAAACAAAGAAAACTATATAATATTTTACCTCGGACATGGTAGCCATAGCTAAATTTATGTACAATATAGAACTAGTGCTAACTATCAACTACTTATGCAAAAGATAAGTCTGCAAAAAACCTAAATCCTTCTCATGACCAAAACTCAGCATGATAAAAAAAACACCATAACTTCATTAACATTGTAAATTTTCTCCCGGCAAAGAAAACAGTCTCATAAAAACTACATCCTTGGTGCTATCGATTCCAGAACAAACGTCCTATCACCAGTCCCATCAAAATGAGGCGCAACCTCAAAAAACTGCAACCCTAGTTCCAAACATGCGAGCGACCAAAACACCGAAAAGACCAAAAACCCCTTGACATTTCGAACCAAACCAGGAAAAATGCCTACCTACTGCAAAAGAAAGGAAACCTTCCCCCCCTGTACGGCCATATGCAAATTGGAGAAAACCGGTGCAGACAGCGTAACGCTTGTCTGCACCAGTTTCCCAAACAGTCGGGTAAGGTTTGAAAATTCATAACGGCACCGCAATAATCATCAGGAAAAAAAAACCCCCCTTCGGATGGCCATACTGTCGAAATGAACTACATATACGTTGATAAACCATAAACTTAGGTGTCCATTAACCACGGAGGGAGAACTTAACCAAGGACGACAACCTTAGTTCAAAACTCAAATGAAGGGGTAGAATTGAATGATTGGCCTACCTGGCAAGGAGCTGTGCAGTTGACAAGAAGAATCTGAAAGCTTCCACGGTGACACCACCTACAAATGAGCTACTGACAGCAAGTACAACGCCCAGTTCGAAACGATAGTGACAGCGCAGGCATGGGTTCGCATGAAAAATAATAGAAAAATGCCCCAAATCCCCCATATATATATATCTCCTGGTAAAAACATTCGGTGGGAAAAACACGACAATCGGGCGGCGGGGTGACTAAGGGATCAGTGATCAAGTTTGCTAATGCGCCGCAATGACGGAAGACGAAACAACTGTGAGTTCTGCAGTGCAAAGCAAAACATCGGCGAGAAAAAAAAAAGTCTGCATCGGAGCTCAACTAGACTATAGCCTCGGATCATAAGTTGGTTGGGACACCGCAACGACGAAAGCTGTAAAGAGAAAGAGTTCCGTAGACCGGTCAAATTCAGAGAGAAAATAGAATCGAAACTTAAGTGAAACATCGGCAAAAAATCAAACATTAGCCAAAGGGAAAACTAAAGCGGAAGATTAGTCCATTCTAGAGCCGCAACGACAGAGCAAAATAGACTAAGGCCTTGGGAAACAAAACTGACAGGAATCGAAAAAAATCGAAACATCCGTCATGGTGCTCGCAATTTGTCATCTGAAACGGCGTTACTACAAAGCACTAGAGTTTCGACGGTTTTCAAACAAGGACGCCGATAATAAAATAAAAAGAAAGTGCATCGATGGAAAGTAACACTTTGGATCGGATCTTCATTCAACTGCACCTCCGCAACGATGGATGCGTAGTTAACTGTGGTTCTGATTCATAGCTTCAACAAAATCCGACAGCAGGGAAGAAATCATTGTAAGTCATAAAAGGCAGCATCAGCATAAAGATATTCATTTAACAATCATCCTCAAAAATCCGAAATTGTAGTAAAATCAAGAAATCCCAACCAAGCTAAGCAAGACAAATTTAAAAGGAGGGTCCCAATTTTTTAGAAATTTGGGAAATCGTTGCAGCTGCAACAATTGGCGACTACCCGGTGAACCCTAGATTTCTGAATCAAATCTTCCCTCAGTAATAGACTGTTTAGCCATTAAGCTAATAGGTTTAATTCTTCTAGATGCTTGTATTCCTACAATGGCAAACATATGCACTTCAATCATTGATGACAGTCCAATTTTGGAAATGGGAACACCAAAATCTCAAAGTCAGGATAACTCTTTTGAGGCCAAGTAGATGAGTTTATTTTACCTCTGTCTTTGGGTAGCTTCCAACTTGGACACCACAGGATTGTAACATTTGGTGAACAGAAATATTCATTTGTTCCTCATTCCCGTGCCATTTTGCACTTTTGTGCCTTTTGAACCTTTTGTTCTTTTGAGTCCTCCTTATTCCTTTCTTTCTGAATTTTATTCAGGCTCTTCTATCCATAGTGTCCTTTTATGTGAGAGATGTGTTTAATTTTTAGCTCACGGACGGAGAAGAACTTTTGGCAAATTTGTATTCATATGATTCGGTACTTTGCTTTGATAGGTATTGCTTCTTTTATGAGTTTTGACTCTTATCAGCCTTTAGGCTTTCAAATCTTGGCATGGGATCATTTATATATAATATACTGTTTACCTTGTTTCCTTTCTGTGGGTCTTTTGCTGTCACCCCCTAGGACTTTTTAGATGTGAAATGGATGGAGCCTCGAAATAGTATTCCAGACCTTTTGATCCTGAGTTATATTCAGGGATTAAGCAGGACTTCAATGAGTTCATAGCCATTTAGGAAAACTACTTACTAGAAGAAATTCTATTAGTTCAAACAAGAATACACAGTCTTATCCCAAAGATTTCAGTTAATCGAGAACCCTAATGCTTTCCATGCAACCAAAAGTTTGCCTCTTTTATTCAAACCAAACCAAAAGTAACTAGAAACAACAACAGCAAATCAAAGTGAAAAAGCTACATCAAATTATTTATGTACAAGGTTATCAAGAGCAAAAACCAAGAAAAATAAAATTTGAGAACTAAACCACTACCTAATCAGTTCTCTGCCCACCCCTATAGATCTAGCAACTTGTAAGTTAAGGGGCTAGGCTCGACTGTAGATGTGAAATACCTAACCATTATCTAATTCTAGCATTCTTGAAACAAAAACTACATCTACTAATTTACAATCAATCTCATCAGCCCGTGAACATTGAAGGAGATTGGGATGGGTGTCTACTATGTTGCTGGCTTCTTCTGATGCAAAATGTCTTAGTTCAAGGTCAATTAGATAATTCCCCAATACAGAATTTACTAATTCGTTTTCCTCTTCCAACTTAGTGACAGTGTGTTTCATGTAGGGTTCCCTTAAGATTTTGATCTGATTTGGGGCTCCTTTATGAGGCAGCCACAAATGTGACCAATCTGAAGCAAATTACCCCTTTAACCTCGCTGACCAGTCTCGGTTCAAAATAATTCCATAACCATCAGGTATGTCTGCCACCACAATATCAACATATTGACATATCTTTTCATTTGCGGATAAACGAATGAGAACATTCTCCATTTCCCCGACTACTTTCACATTAGTTCTGTCTAATTGAATAACTTCCCAAGTAGTAGGTTTAAGCTGTCCATTAATCCTTTTGCAAACTACGAGTGGCATAAAATTTACTGATGATCCAGAATCTACCAAACAATTATGCACCTTATGATTCAAAATTTCCAAAGTCAAAAGGAAAGGTGGGGTTTTAAACCTAGTTTTCCCTTCCCCAATTGCTTCAACAACTTCCTCCATAGGTTGGTTTTCTGTGGGTAGCTCTTCCTCTAGTTCTTTAGGTTTTTTGATATTTTCCTTGTCATCACCTACTTGGTCTTCCATAGGCTTAACATGCATGTTGATTTGCTTCGGACCTTGACTGGTAATAGTCACTTTAGGTACCTCACCATCAACATTGTTCTTTGGTTGTTTCTTGACATTCTCTTGCAATTTCTTGATCTTTGAGAGCATTGAATTGTCTTTATTCACCAAATCTAGGCCTTTTGTTATTTTTATTTCTGGTATCCCCTCAGGTTTCAGAATACTTCTTTCTGTATCAAAAAGCGAGACACAGTCCCATAAAAACATGGTATCATTTTCTTGTTTTTCTGTGGTTTTACTACCCTTTTCCTCTTCATCACTGTCCTCAGTTAATTTAGAATCCAACAGCTGATTCAATACCAATGTCATTGAATTTATCCATTGAGGACAATTCTTTTTAGAATGGGGTTGTTGGTGGAAAGTACAAAAATTATCCATACCTACCTCAGTTAAATTCATCGATGCCGGACTGTATGGAGGAGGTTTGGATTGGTTGTTATCCTCTCTTCTCTTATAATACAACTTATATGCTTTCTGAGCTTCATTTTCTTTCCCCAAATCTATTATTCTGTTGGAAAGCTTCTGCATCATTTTTAACATCCCCTCAAAATCATGTGATTGCTCCTCTTTAGGTTTAGACAATAATAAGGCTTTCTTCCCAAAAGGTTTTTCTCCAGATTGCTCAGGATAATCTTCTATACTTTCCTTTTCAGCCTCTACTCTTTCAGCTTCTTCATAAGTCTCTGATAACGTAGGCTTAACTTGAGCTTTTGTGAACATAGCCAAGTTAGGACCTAAAGCTGAGGTATAATACTCAATCAGAACCTTGTCAGAGGGCTTATCAGTTGCAGAGAAATTCTTGAGGTAACCAGAAAAACTTTGAGTAAAATTATGTACCTTTTCCTTTCTTTCTTTTTTCAAAGCGCCTAAACCTTTCATTAGTGCTGCATGCGTCTTTTGGGCTGCATATTTACTTCTGAAAATCCTTTCAAAGGTATCCCAATCTAGGATTGAGTTTGCAGGCAAACCAAAATACCATGATGCTGCTGCTCCTTTAAGGGTATGTGGAAAAAGTCTACAGACTACATCCTCATGTTCCCCAGCCCTTAATCCTACTATTGCTAAGTAGAAAATTTGCAAATGGTCATCTACTAAAATATTCTCATTTGGATCAAACTTGGGCAACATCTTATCAAAAGCCTTAGGTAAGTCATGCAACGAAGGTGCTAAGTTTAGAGGTGATCTGGATTTCCAAGCGGGTGGTGGATTTGGTGGGTTAGGTGGCTGATTTGCATTTACACTTGCCATGAGTTTAGGTGGAGAGTGAGTTGGTGATGGAACATGAGTATGCACGGGAGAACAATAAGGTGTGTTTGGGCCTACTTGATTCAAAGGTTGAACAACTTCCTGTAATGCTACTTCCACTAATTCTTCCAAATCTCCAACCCACACTGGATCTTCCAAAATAGGATGGTCTTTCTTCTTGTATTCTCTTCAGGGTAAATTAGGGATAGTGGGTAATCCTCCAATACTCTTTACATAGGCCCATGTATGTCTTCTCAGATCATTAACTACTTGGTTGTCCACAAAAAACAAATGTTCTCTATTCTCTTCAATATTCGGATCAGGAAATAAACTGCTTTCAAAACTATCACTGGTGGAGTAACTTCGAGGAAATGGATTTCCCCGACTAGCCATGCACTGGTGGCCCTCCTTCTAGCGTAAGAACTGTTGAGGCCTGAAAAATCGCAGGAAACAATAGTAAGGGATTCTCCCTAGTTAACGTTCCCAACTAGCCTGTGACTCTTTGGTATGGGGAATCCGTCCGGTTTGCGGTCCGGCTACTGTAGGTCAAATAACAAAAATAAAGGGTTTTACTGGTTGCGGCCTAGTCCACCGTGTATATTTTTGTATTTTTTAACTTTAAGTATGATATGCAAGTGCCTATCTAACATGCAGATTGATAAAGAATACGAGGAGCGGTCACAATGTGATGCGCAGTTTCTTACCTCTTGTCTTAAACTCTCTTGTATCTAAATCACACACAACAGAAAAAAAAAAACTAACTAAGCTGTCCCTAGGGAGCGAGATTGTCATTTAATGAGTAATGTATTACTGTTCATGTATTAAGATAAATCACAGGTAGTTGTTCTTTGAATCAAAACACATAGACATAAATAAAGATATGCACAACAAGATAGCTCATTATTTGTTAAGACATTCATTACTCAGAGTGGAAATTATCATAAAATAAACCAGAGAACATTCATACAAAAACATAGGTTCAAAAAGTTAGAATGATCTCACAGTTAATGAAACACAACTGAAAACGAAATAGTTCCCCTTCAACATTGTTCATTTCACCACATTTGAACATTCCACACAGCACTTTCTCCAACAAGAAAAATTGTAATTATATTATTGCAAAACGAAATAGTTCCTCTTACAACAAGTTTTTCACAAGTCTCACTGGGAAAAAGCCCCTTTCTCTATCTAACTCTCCTATACTTATACAAAGGCAAAAAATTTTGGGCTGCCCCCAAATGACTCCTGGGCTTCCCCAACGTTTCATCTCCCAAAATTTGTCTCATATTTAGTGCTTATACAATTTAAAATATATTACATTTAAACAAACTAATAAAGCACTTAAGTGGAGGGCCCCGCTTGATTGTTTAGGAACTTCTTCCATGCTAAGGATTTTGATGCAATGTTCTCGAACTTAGAAGGCTCGAGAAAAAGAATGTTGATTTCAAACTTTGCACAAGACTTTGGAGCTTCCTTCTACATGACTTCTCATCAGGAGTGATTTTTTGTGCATGCAAAATATGATGGTGAGAAGGTATACCTTGGTGATGATTCTCATCTCAATATAGTTGGTCATAGTAGAGTCTTGATTAGATTCCCTGATGGAAGAGTGAAGGGGATCAATGGAGTTACGCACATTCTTGGTTTGGAACACAACCTATTATTAGTAAGCACACTTAATGATGGATGCATCAAAGCTGTTTTCTCTAATGGAGGTGGTAATATGGTGTGAGGATATATGGTGCTCACTAAGGGTGTTTAAGTGGGAAATTTGTTTCAACATGATTCATGGTCCGTTCAATGCAATAGTTCTTCAGTTTCTATAGTGAAGAGATCCACATTGACTAAATTTTCGCAATATAAACCAACAATAAAGAGGTGTGTTGTATCTACTTCTTATGGTCGTGATTTTTGCATACCTAAACGAGATTTTGATTCAGAGAGCAAGTTACCTGTAGAGAAGACAATGTAACAAAACTAAATATTTGACCATATAGGCGAGAAAGGCCTATGGGCCTTGAAAAATAAAAATCTTTTGAAGGGTAGAGTGATTGTACTCTTAAATTTGATTTCAATGAACATTGCATATATGGAAAATAGAACCATGCTCAATTTTATTCTAGTTCTCATAGATCTTTTGTGTTGTTGTACTTGGTTCATGCTGATTTATATATTCCTATTAAAGTTTCTTTTCTAATTCTTTGAATTATGTATCATTCATTGATTATTATCTAGAAGGAAATGGACATAATTTCTTAGATGTAAATCCAAGGTCTTTAGTATAAAGCTCTCTTAGAAAATCAAACTGCTTGGAATATTAAGGTGTTGAGGATTGATAATGGTGGTGAGTTTTTTTTGCAGAGTTTGGCATGTTTTGCTAGGAGAGTAACATAGAAAGACATAAGAAAACTTGATATATCCCTCACCAAAATGAGTTCTAGAATTCTTGAACAAGACATTGATAAAAGGGATAGGAGTATGTTTGATGGAGTCAACTTAGACAAAAAGTTATGGGCATAATAAATTGCTATTGCATTTTACCCGATCAACAAGTCCCCTACATCAACTATTTTGGACAAGACCCCTATGGAGGTTTGGATAAGAAAAAAACATTCACTTTAACATCTTGGTGTTTTTGGTTGCAAGGCATATGCTCATGTTCCTAAGGAGAAATAGTCAAAGTTTGTTAACAATGAAATGTAATGTATCTTCATTGGCTATGGTGTTGGTGTGAAAGGGTACAAGCTTCTTGATCATAAAAAAATTTCATTAGATCAGATAGGCATTGGTTTACATGGGTACAAGTTATGGTATTGGTGTGAAGAGCACGTGTATTCCTAGAAATAAGTGAAACCATAGTTTACCAATATGGAGTGCATACTCTTGGATGCAACTACTGTTGAAACATGTTCATATATATAACCAAGTTATTTTAAGAGATTTGGGAGTGTGATTGTTGAAAATAACTATAACAATAAAATGAAAAATCCATTTTGATTTACATTTAGTATGAAGAGATGTACAACGTCACATTTGATTAGCAAGCTAGCAAAATATATATATATAAGGAAAAAAAGTGTTGCTTGATATTCATTAGCAAAATGAATCAAAGATAACATAGTAACATAGTAATGTATATGATTGACGTGGAAAAACATTCCACAGTAAATTTAGGGCAGAGAATTGATTCTTGTAACCAACCCAACATTTGATAATAAAAAATCAAACCCAAACCGAGCTGAAATATTTGTCTTCCAAAATTCCCATCTAAAAACTAAAACTCCTTTCACACACTACATACATAAGTTAGCAAGACATAATAAATACAACCTTCGTAAATATATCATGTAATTAACACATAAAACAATATGAACTGAAAAAAACATGAAGAGATCCATCGGATTCCAGACAACGATCCTTAAACTCTTTAAAAATCATAATACCAGTTTCGTTGGTTATGATTTCGTAGACAACCTATTTGCCTCCCCCATTGAAGTGTCTAAAAAATATATTTATTCACACACCAAAGTAATTTTAAATGGGGTTTTTTTTAATTTCAATAGATTTGTATCTGAATTTCTTTTTGATCACTTGTTATTTTTAATAAATCCCAAGGCAAGATGAGTCTATGTTGACATAAGTCAACTCAGAAAGATGCATGCTTTGAAGCATGATGAACAATTGTAACAAGATGAGTCTATGTTGACATAAGTCAACTCAGAAAGATGCATGCTTTGAAGCATGATGAACAATTGTAACAAGGAATACTTGGCTAGTTGTTTCATGTACTAGGGGCTTGTTCTTCCAAAGGATGTGAGTGCAACAGTAGTGACCATTAAGAGTAAACAAATTGTTTAGTTTGTGGAATAGCAGGTGAAATGTTCTACATGTTTCATTTTGAACCTTCATTAGACCTATACAATTTATTCCTTTGTTTCTTACAACTCACCTTCATATTTGAGGTTATCAGGTTCCCAATAGGATTCAAATCTGGTATGAATTACCAACCACCCATACTGGTGCCTCCATGAAACTTTGCCAAGTTGCAACCCGTAGTGTGCATGATATTACCAGTAACACAATTGTGGTTGGAGTCTTTCTCAGATCAACAAGATTGATTTCATGTATTCCTAACATTTATGTGTTCGTTAGTTTGTTGGAAAGGATATGGAAGAAGGTGAATTCTCCAAGGCTTGTGAAGACCTAGGTGCTTTGGAGAAGGATTGTGAAGAAGCTAGGGCAGAGCCTTCTGACGATGATGATGCTGATTATCGAGAAGAATACTTAACTTCTATTCGACTTGGTTCTATTTGTTGAATTGGAATGAACTGTAAGAGCGGCTTTTATTGCTTGTTCTATTTGTGGTTTGTTGTTATCTCATTCCAGTGTGCAGTGCCCAATGCACAAATTTGTTCATATGTGTAGGATTTTTATTCTCCTACAATCCAACAACTTATGCTTTGGCATACTTTTCAGCTTATATTATGTAGATCATGTTATTTTCATGTGATCTATTCATTAAGTTAAGCTCTAATTAGTATGTAATCAAACTTTTCTTACTTGTATTATGTAGATCATGTTTTTTTTCTTTGATACGAGTTACCTTCTCTATGTGACACTGTTATGTACCATATAAATATGGTAGGCTCAATACACCCAAATACATCTCTTAGCAAACTGTTAATATTGTGCAAACATAAATAAAGTAAGAAAAACTCGACACGTCCCTTTCTCTTCATGATTTTTATGGCTTAATTCACAATGCTATTACTATCTTCAGTCATGGCTACATACATCTTCACATTATACTTTTAAATATAGAAATACAAATTTCCATCATGTATAATTTCCTTTAAATAAAAAAAGAATTTATTCTCAATTCACTATAACAAGAAATTATTTTAAAATAATTTTAGCTTAAAAAATATATATTTTTAGAAAAGTTAATTATATTTTGATAGAATATAAAATAAATTTATAACATCAAAAAATAATATATAATATAACATCCAGTACTTAGTGTTTTCTGATAGGGTTGTTAGACATGGACTTTTCAAAATAGTAAATGCTTAGCCATATTTTCAAATATCTCGGAAAATATTTACACTCGTCTTTTCTTTTCCAAAGAAAAGCATCACAGTCCAAGCTTTTCTAACAGCTTCAACACTACAAAAGCACTTATTCAATCAAAATATATACAAAATACACATTATTCAACCAAAAATATACAAAATACACACTAACTACGCATTTTATTAACAGACCTGGCAACTGTATCCTATTTATATGCCTATATCTATAACTAATAACTGTGTCTTAAAGCTGGACAGTCCAACAAATGTAACAAACTCTATATATCACATTCAAGGGCACTTGAGTTTGTTGCCATGAGTTTTCATGTCAGCATAGCAAGGACACAGATCCTTGTTTCCAAATGTACCAGGAGGAACACAGTTGCATTTGGCACAACATGTACCACAAGCTCTTAAACATCGGTCATGTAGAGATGCTGCTTTGCATCTTCCTCCACATGCTGCCTTGCAATCTGCATCAAGCAATCCATTAAGCACCAGCTTGAATTTACAAAGAAAGTTAAAGCAGCAATAAGAACAGCAGCAAGTAAACTATCAACTAAAATAGTTTAATTTTTATATGGACAAAAAAATTTAAACATCAAACAGTAAACATGAACTCCAATTTCATAAGCCAAAGTTAGCAACAACAAATGATATTGAAAATGGGCCTTTGTATTCACAAGAAAAAGCTACTAATGAACTACTGTAACAACAAAAAAATAAAAAATAAAGAGCCTTCAATTCACAAAAATGTTGCCAAAGTTGGCAACAACAAATGATATTGAAGATGGCCTTGAATTCACAAAGAAAAAGCTACCAATGAACTACTGTAACAACAACAAACAAAAAATAAAGCGAACCTTGAATTCACAAAAATGTTAACAACACAATATGATACAAATATAAGCTTGGATTAAAAAAAGAAACAGCAGCAGCAATCACAAAAACATAACGGCAGCAGAAATCACAAAAACATATTGATTAACATTCTGATTAATAATACAATATAATCTCCAACTTTGAGGTATGATACAATCTGTGACTTTAAGAGCATATACCTATGTTCTGCAGAAGGCTCCCGTTCATCGCATTTTTCTGCAGCTGGATTCAGAGGAAAGAGGAACTCAATTTGATCAGTTTAATATATGTAGAAGTGAGCCTTCTAAGTTCACTCATGAATATAACTTCTTATACTAATGAATTATGCCCATGTAATAATCTAAACTTAAATATTGGTTCACAAATGTACTCACTCCATCTGTTGTTGAAGCTCCAATCTCAGCAGTTCCTATATACATCTGTTTCATCAATCAATTACAGAACTCTTAATATCAGGCAAATTCCATGAATAGACATAAAAGTTATATTGATGGCATGTAAACTTAAATGGTAACTCAACAGTTACAGAATAAACCTTCTTACCTGAACAACAAGTACCAACACCACAAGATATAAGACAGTCAACCTGCTTGAAGAAGCCATGGGAGATGCTGACAACCAAATGGAATGAATATTCAGTTACAAGACAATAATAAGCCTGCTGTGTATGTAGGTCTTTTTCTCTGCATGCAATGCAATGTAGAGGATGTCCTTACTTTACAAAGAGAGAACTCTCAATTTATAGGACGGAAAATGATAAATCTGCGTGCCTGCATCCGTTTACCTCTAGGAATTTTAGCACGCAGTAAGTGCCATCAGATCACCAGCTGGCCGTCACCATAGCTCAAATAAAGTAATCAAAATTTGAATAGATTGTTGTGAAGTAGTTGTTTTGGATTTGACTACCACCCTAACACGTTATATGACGGAGGTGAATAGAACTTGCAGACTGCAGACGACAACAATAAGATGCAATTTGATGAAGTTTTTAAGTGTTTTTCTGAGGTGGGGTTACTTATTCAACTTGTATCTCTGCTGTGCATTGCAAGTTGAGGCCAAGCTATTGCCAAGCAACCCCTGTAGACGATCCTCGGAATTTGGAAAGTTCCAGAATCCACAACTTTTGCACTAGAATAATGAATATGTGCCTAGGGAACGGAGCCAATCAGGGTTGATGTCAAACGTTCATTTGGAGTTGGTGCATAGTTACAACTGGCTTCGATATGACATCTAGCCCTAAAAACAATTTCTTCAAGGATGCCAGTATGCTTGATCTATCGGTTCGGTAGAATGGACGTGGTAAAAGTGTCTTGATCTACGAGTAGAATGGACGTGGGTTTTATTAGACTCGAGTAGCTGTAAATCAGAAATTTACATAAAGTGGTTTGATTTACAAGAAGAATGCCACCCTTGTAAGAAATTTTATAGTGTAGATCTTAAGTTTACATAAACTCAATGGCTTCCCTACAATATAATGGACATAGGATCCTATTACACATGGGTTGGTGGGAGGTTGGAGCAGCCAAGCTCCTTCTCAAATGTATTGGCTTAGGACTTTTTAAAAGTTTGTTGTGTGATAAAAGGACGTGGAGTTACATGAATGATTGTTCTAAAGAGATAGATAGTGGTGAAAATTGTATAAGGTATATCAAGAACTCAGATGTCTAAGAGAGTGAGAGTGATCAATTTATAGTGTTTTGAAAGTGATTAATTTATAGTGTTTTGATGATTTGGAAATCCTCATTTAGTGTTTATTATTATGAGACACAATACATAATTTAAGACAAAATTGTAGAGGGGACATCAATTATGGGGGTGACCATGAAAGCTACCAATTAATAATTCAATGACAACATTTTCCATGTTTAGGAAATCTTTTATTTTAATAAATCTAAGGTTTACCATCCATGAGAGAGGTTAATTTACAAGTACAATGGACATGGAGTCTTGTTATACATGTGTGGGTTCAAATATTAGCATAAGCAAAGGTTGGAGCGACGCTATAATTTCCTCAATAGTACTTTTGACTCTTCAAAAGTTTGTCTTTGCCAATGTACTTTTGACTCTTCAAAAGATTGTCCTTGCCAATGTACTTTGATTCTTCAAAAGATTGTTACCTATTTCAAAGATGTGGAGTTGTAAGTATACTTTTGTTCCAAATATAGAATTTGAGTTCATAGTGGAAATTTGTAAAGGGGATTCCATTAGAGTGCCATGGGAGTGCTTCACTGGTGGTTCAATGGAAACCCTTTAAATGTTCTAGAAATCCTTTTCCTTATAGCTAAGGCTCACCATCCATGAGAGTTCACTCTTTTTTACTAATAACACTAAAAGGATAAACTTGGAGCATTGCTCGGAGTGTAGCATCTCACGTTGTTTATTGTGGATCATGAGGTTCAAAACATCCTTTGAGACACTTGAGGCTCTTTAACATCCGTGTTTTATTTGTTTGCCCATGATTCTCCATAAGCATGTAAGCAACCAAATTCCAAAATATGCTTGTCAAATGTTTAATAAAATGTTAGAAAATAACTTTGTGTTATGGGTTACACCGATTAGAGGATACACTTTCCAAGGGAATGGTAGGAAAGAATTGAATCTTGAATTAACCTTGTATCTTGGTTTCCGCATATGAGGTAGCATGCAAATATTTGTTAAAGCCCTTTCCAAGAAAACTATTATTCTAGAGATGGAGAGATTGGAGACCACTTACAACAAGAAATATACCATTCAAGATAGGGAGGTGATCTCTCTAAGTTAGTAGAGGTTGATGTTCATTGATAGGGAATTAGAAAATGATCATACTTTAGCTTCTTATAACATATAGAATGAGTTGACCATGCACCCAATGCTTAGTCTTCATGGAGGCTCTTAGAGAAAGTGGAACAATCTACTCCTCTAATGCTTCAAAAGTTTCTCCCTTTAATGGAGTTGCCAAAGGTAGGTAAACCTCATTTAAGGACACTATTCTTTGATAGTAAAAACCCTTGAGTAGTATTAAGTTTATGACTACTTTAGTCCCAACTAGTTCTCCTTAGCCTTAGAATGCCTAAAGTCCATCCTTTGTTTAGGATAAGGAAACCTTGACTCTGATTGTTAAGACTAAAATTGGATGGGCTAAGGAGGAAGAGGAATATCTACTAAAACATGGGATAATTTGCAAGTTCAATGGCCTACGACTATCACTAAAAAACAGAAGTGGATAACTCTTTGTTGGATGCTCTGGTGGTGATCCACCTATATGAACAATGTTTTTTCTCCTCATTTTTTCATCATTGTAGGATAGATTAGGGATTGTTGGTATGAGCTCTTACTTCATGGACAAAATAAGCCTCTTTATGAAGCCATGTGAACAATTGTATTGGGGGTGACAAAGATGTGAAGGTTTGGATCCATCACATCACTTGTTTCTAGAGTCATATTATGGAGTTCTCTTGTACCCTGTAGGAGTGTGTAGTCCCCAAATGGAGCTAGTTGTTAACACTTGAAAATGCAATTCCAATGGGCATTTCCAGAGGCATTTTTTTAGCAACATTACACCGCCACATATGACCAATGCCATGGTATGAGTCATTTGTTTGAGAATCACCTTGCCTATCATCTGTAATATCCCAAAGGCAAGTCCTAGACATGTATGATTTTGATTATTTTCTTTATGGTGGCACTAGGTTCCTGGACCATGAACCATGGATTGTGATGTTTATTATTGAAATTATTAATATTATCATTAATATTATTATAGTTAATAATGACACAACATGACAATAACGTTCTTGGGGGCTCTTGGAATTCCATATGAGAAGGGGTTGGGGTTAGGATTTGCAACTCCCCTTAACAATACTCTAGTCTACATAATTCTATTAATTTTGGACCGATCCTAAAGTTGATCCAGGAGGATATTGGTGGCCACCCACCTATTCCACTTGGACCCCCACCATTGTTTCTTTCAGTTTTCCAGTTTCCTTAATTGTAGTACAATTTACTATTTTTGGCAGTTTTCGAGTCCTAAACATCCAGAGCCGTTTTGAGGCCCTAAACGACGTTTTTTCAGCATCGAGTGGTTGGGAAAATATGAATCCATTCCGAACTTTATATTTGTTGAATATGGATGTAGTCCTTAAACAAATATTTCTGACGATGTATCATGCGTGTCAAACAGAGGTAGTATATTAAAGTTACGACCCCAGGAAATTGATGTACCAAGTTACCCAACAGGGCCCACATTCTGGCATTTCACCTCCTAGGGTTAGGTTTTTGGATTTGTAGGGTTTTCGTTGTTTCTCAATAATATATAGGCCTTCGAGCTCCTCATTGTAACATAGAGTTTAGAGGCATGTAGCCGCTACATCTCTTCTTAGAGATAAGCTACCAACACTAGCTAGTTTATTTCCATTATGTATGTAAGCAAGTTTCAGTTATTGATTAATGAAATGAAGTGTTATTTCCACTGCATATTTGTTTCTGTGGTTATTTGTGTATTATGTTGCGTTCTTGCATAAATCCGGATCAAAAGTACATGATTAATGTCTTGCATGGAGATGCATGTAGTAATTATGTTCTCACTGGTGAAAGTATTCCTCATTTGGTTGTTAAAGGGACCCACTCTCACTGCACTCATGTCTTATGCACCTAATTGACTATCTGGAGTCAATCGTACACCTAATCCTTGTAACTCCACTCTAATTGGAGAGTTTAGCCAGTTAAATTGAGTCATTTCCAGTTAATTTGAGTTAATATTGAGTTAATGTCAGTTATTTTCAGTTAAATTGAGTTTAATTGAGTTACTATCAGTTAATATTGAGTTAATATCTAGTTACACTGGTGAATTGGAGTATTGACAGCTAGTTAGAGTCAGTTTGGCTAATTTGAGTAATTTTCAGTTAACAAAAGTAACTATCAGTCAGTTAGAGTTAGTTATCCTATGCTAATTAGTGAAATTTGGTTTAAAGGCCAATTGTATTCAATTAATTAAATGGAATTGAGTCATCTTTAGTTAAATTGAGCTATTATGTGTCAATTTGAGTTAAACTGAATGCATGGGAGTGATCTTAGGTGAATTGGAGTTAGTCCTTGTGAATTTGAGTTGTCTCCGGTTCATGGGAGTAATTTATGGGCGATTAAGAGTCGGTTAGGGTATATTAGAGCCACCTTTGATGAATTCAAATTAGACATGCATGGGAAAGTTCCTTTGTTAGTGTTTTAGAGTGAGTCTCAGCGAATTCAAGTTTCTCGGTGAAGAACTTGAATGGGATAGTGAGTGTTTTTTAGGAAGCCCTAGTGGTTGGGAGTCCTTCCTTAGTGATATGAAGTCAAACTCTTGGAGGCAATTTGAGTTAGCCTAAGTAAATTAAAATTGCTTTGGAGGTGTCACTCATTGTTTTTGCAAGTATAGGAGTAGAGCAGAGCATGTATCTGGTTGGGTTACGAATTCCAAAGGGATATTTGGTCGTTACACACGCACAATTTTGTAGTGAATTTTGCTTGTAGATATAGGAGGATTCGATGAACCATTTTATTGGTCTTGGAGGTCGATTCTTCATGTGTTTTGGACTCCCTAGTAGGGATCTAGAGGGTGTTTGTGGTAGTATTTTCCATGTGGTGTGAATCCCCTAGTATGGATTCAATTTGTGTTGTTGAGAGAAACGTTTCTCTTTTGTTTTGAATGCTCTAGTGGAGAATGGTTTTTTTTTATTTGATTTGGAAGGTTGGAAGTGTTGATGTTTCACTGAGATTATCCAATAGGAGAGGGGGACAATTCTGGGTGGATATCTATGTTTGGTTGTGCGAGAACTTGAGGGAGAGGGGGACAATCCCTGATAGGTATCTATGCCTTGTTGTTCTCTTTGTTTCAAATGGTCCAATGGAGATCCAAGTTGTGATTTGATCTGGGACATCGGAGGTGTTGTTTTTTCGTCGATATTATCCAATAGGAGAGGGGAAAATTCTATGTGGATATCTCATTTTGGTTGCGCTAGAATTTGAGGGAGAGGGGGACAATCTCAAACAAGTTTCTAGGACTTGTAGTCATCTTGCAGGAGAGGGGGGATTCTGACAAGTGACCTATATTTTAGTGGTAAGTGGTGTTGTGGAAGAGGGTGACAAGCTTGAGAAGGACACCACACTGACCATTTCTTGCCTTTATGGGAGAGGGGGACAATCCCAGAAAGGAAGTGCATTGATTGTGAACTTGTCTTCCAGGAGAGGGGGACAATCTTGAGGAAAGGGGATTAGAATTCATTCATATTTCTTAAGGAGGAGAGATCGGTTTCATATGTTAGTGTCCATCCTAGAAGAGACCTTCTTGTGTGATATTCTAGGACCCCATATCAGAGGTGATATTTCGATGGGAAAACATATGTCGAGTAGATATCTACGACTATGAGGAAAATTATCATGTTGTTGTTAGCTGCACCTATCAACATAAGTACTTATGTCCTTCTAATATTTTATTTGTGAATATTAATATGCATCATGAAGGTTGATTTTGTAATATTTTGCCAAATTAAATGATAGATTTATCATGTTACTAACTTGATATTGAATCGACAGTCTCAAGGTAGGTATGCAAATCCCTGAATGTAATTTGAAATGTATATTGTATGCTAATTTAGGAAATCTGGTCATGGAAAACCATATGGTTGTATATGGTTATCACATATCAAATTATCCCATGGGTTTTATATATGGTTTATAAGAAACTAAATGGTTAAAATTTATCTTGCATTTGAGTAAGTGACTCATATACCCCTACCAAAGTGACTCATATTAGTTCTTTCTTTTTATATTTTTTAGATATGATCTTGGTATTGTTGTTTATTGGATACATGATTTTAATATGGATTTGTGGTTGTGTGTGGATCATCCTTTTCATGTTGATCGATTTAGGTAGGTGTATTCATAAAATTGCATATAGATTTAGGCCCCCCTTTGTTTTTATGCATTTAAAATTTTTTCCTCCTTAATTGTCCATAGGTTCGAACCTTTTGGTTATTGATGTGTCAACCATCCCTATATGCATGATGCACCAGTCCGATAGAAGAGCCTACCTAACATGGGACACTGTAGTCAATAGCATCTTGCCATTTTTGGTTCCCATGCTGAGTTTATAAACTTTATTTATTTATTTTTACCATGATTTTGAGAAGAAGTATCATGCCTCTCTTTATCTTTTATTTTTTACCATTCCCTATAAGGCTGGCGTTTTTGTTCATTATGCATTTTATTTTTCTCACTACTACTTTCACAACTATGCCTAATGCTTCATTACAACTTTCATACCTACATTGCATTCATTATGGTGCTCATCACTTGCATTCGTTGCATTTTCATTATGGACTATATCCTTGGAAGAAACATGCTGACAAGTGTCCACCTCTTTCCCATCGCCTTTTTTACATTTTGTATTGCATAGGTATGTTCCATGTGCTTGGAACATAGTTGAATTTCTTTTGACACTCATTTCTTCAACTATAATATAGCGTTGTTTTGTTCTTTTAATCCTTTAATAATATGAAAAATACACAAAAAATAAAATATTTATAAAAAGAGAAGGGGAAAATAATTTTGATGTCCTATGTATGTCATGAGAAACACAGTCATGTTGTCTTTAAACAAAGAATTTGTGTCGTGTATATAGTCACAAGTTGGGTTGTAGGATTCACCTTAGAAGCTAAACCATGATTTGAGTCCATAAATCCTCTAGTTGGTTACTCTTCCAATCACTATGGAGCAGTCCTCATTGCCTCATGCATTGTGGCTTTCTATCATTGTTTTATCCTTGGGTCCTAGTCGCTACTCAAGTCACATAATGTGTTATGTTTTTTTTCAAAGGAAGTTTAAATATGAGTTGACCATTCCTCAGATTCCCTAACTTTTCATGCCAACTTTCCCTATTGTCAATTTTTTCTCAATATAATCTCATCTAATGTTCAGAATCATGCTAGTGAAGAGGGTCCCCATTTACTTCTGTGGTATCCCAAGATAAATTTGGTCTGATTTTCAGGCCAATGGTTATTATACTCTGGTTTAAGACTTTATTCAACCACTTTGCAAACATTGTTATGAATCTGAACTGTTGGTTTATATTGAAGCTCACCACTATTAGATTGGGGCTGATAGTATAGGAATTTTGTCAAGAACGGAAAAACTATTGCTTTGTTTCCACTGTAGGTCCAATTTTGAGTAGTTGATGTAAGTTGGGTTTTTTCTATAAATTTTCTTTATTGATTGTTTGGTTCATAAATTTCATTAAACAATTGTCAAACTAACTATGTAATTGTCATATTACAACTAGTTTTTTTGTGTTGTAATTTTCAAATATTTAACTTGGGATACTTCACAAATAATTTGCACATAAATATGGCCTTTATTGCAATCAGTCACAAGGGTAGACAAAGATACATTTTACCACCACTATCAAAGTGATTGTATGACTATAAGAACAATTGAAAATGAGTAAACATATATGATATTGTGTAGTTATGCTAACCTGTAGGTGACAATAGTGTTGCATAGCTCCAAATGCCGAAGAAACCTTCTCATTGTTAAAGAAATGTAATTGTGGAAGATATTCTATTTTGTATTATTATTATTATTACCCCTTTCGTATATTTGTTTCCTCTTATTAGGGATGTCATTGATGTATTTGGTCATGTAAAGTATTGAGGTAGAACTTCTGCTGTAATTCGAGTCGGTAGTACTCACAAACGTATTATTAAAATGTATTTTTGAGTCTCCCAAGGAAAATTGGCCCTATTAGGTTATAAGGCCTCTCAGATGATTAGTATATGGTTCCTCGCTCATTTGGACATGGTGTACACTCAAGCAAGTTTACTAGAGAGAGGATAAACATTCCATTTAAGGAGAAGGAGGCTCTATAGTCTTATTTCTTGGTTCTTACACTATAATTGGTTGAAGTCTATATAGAGGAATTTTTGTTGGATTTTTTCCCCCACGAGGGTTTCCCAAGATAAATATTTGTGTTCTCTTTTATGGCATGCTTGTTATTATTCCACTGATCCTTTTTTTTGGCATAACAAATTTTTAAATAAATATTAACATGGTATCAAAGCTAACTTGAAAGAAGGTATTGTGCAACAACTCATCCTGCGGTCCAACAAGATAGGGTTCACTATTCTGGGCACCTTCCTCCATAGATGAGTAAAAAAAAAAGGGCCATTGTACTCTCCCTAGGAGGGCGCATCTTTCTGTCGAAACACATCTCAATTATATGGACTTTCATTTTTTGACCTACCATTACTGCCAGAGAAACTAGGGCTTCAAAATTTTCAAGGTTCCATCCACAGATTCTGAAAAGGAAAGATACAGTCAAGATCTCCTTGGGGAGGAACATATTTCCTCCAATCATATCTACAAGTGATCTCAACTAAAAAATTAGGGTTTTCTAGTCAAACCCTAGGTCATCTTGAAGCTAATTCTAGAAGCAACCCTCAAACTGGTAAGTGATATCTCCTATATTCACTTGAGTTTCTCATTCATTAAAGATGATAAAAAATACCAATATTGATGAAGGAGAAGATAATTTCATAGCATGGAAGTATAGAGTCATGCTCATTCTTGAAGAACATAACCTAGAAGGGTACATCAAAGAAGAGGTTAAGGAACTAGAGGGAGATGAGGCAAAAGCCAAGAATAAGAATGATATGATAAAATATAAGAGGATAATATTTTATTCTATCAAGGATCATTTGATCCCCTAGGTGTCTTTAAAGAATACTCCAAAGGAAATGGTTGATGCATTGATAAGATTATTTGAAGGAAAAACATCAATAGAAGAATAACATTGAGAAACCAACTCAAGGGCATGAAGATACAGAAAGGAAGAAACCATGCAGTCATACGTCTCAAGAGTATCTCAGATCAAAGAATAGTTAGAAGCCATTGGTGACATGGTAGAAGAAGTAGAACTTGTGATGACCACCTTAAATGGTCTTCTAAGAGAATGGGATTCCTTCATCAAATGAATATGTTAACACTCTGTTTTTAACAGTTGATTCGAGGGCTTGACAGAGGTTCGGTAAGGGTCCCATCCCCTCAAATCTCATGTGACTATCCTTCAACGAGGAAAGCGACAGGTGTATTGAAGCATTGGGCACGATCCCTATTCAAGGGCTGCGATTGATCAAAGGAGGATCAACGGTTCTGAACCACTTTGTGCAAGCAAACATGCGCGATCAAAGTTTTTGTTCCGGAGTGCGAAACGTGTTAAATACTGGTGGATTTGAGCATTTGAGATGAAGCCTGGGGAAGATCTACGGCCTATAATAATTTCGCACTCGATACTTGTGCGGATAAAGCCACAATCTCAAATGATAAAAAGGGGTAGAGGTCGCAAAGATCAACGACCGCGATGAAAGAAGAGGATAGATCTACGGCTATGGTTCATTTCACAAGGCGAACTAGCACGGACAAATATTTGAGTTCTCTGTTGCGAAAAATGGCGGGGCCCACTCTGATCGACAGCTATAGGAGTGTCGATCTCGATCGACGGCTTAGGATGTATCACGATCCAAACTGCCCACGGTGTTCAGAAGAGAAAGGTTGGCAGCAGGATGAACAGAACGTGGACGACGGATATGGAGGATTCTTTTGATCGGACGGCTAAGAAAGACTCCCAAGGTGCATATCTTCCACCCAGTGTGGAAATGACAGTGAAGGGGGCGTTCACTCGTGTAATCTGCCTCGTCGCAGATTGGCATATTCCTTCGATGCCATTTGGGATATGCCTAAGGTGGAAGTCTTGTCCAGTGGCATAGTTTTTCCAATTCGTAGGTGTGGCATGTGTTCACTTCAAGGGGAGCCATCCCGGTGAGGTGGATTTTGCGTGAGCTAGCTTACGGAAGGGACGAAGGTAGCCGAAAAATCCTCTACTCACACGAGGCAGAGCCTACACAATGTGGTGATAGTCCACTCTCTGCACTGTTAACGCCGGATGGCGACTCGCAATAGTTTTTTATTTTGTAGTCTCAGCATTAGGATTGTATAAAAACGTTCCCGATAGAGGGAGAGAGGAGTTA
The DNA here is from genome assembly GCA_001517045.1 of Pseudotsuga menziesii. NCBI lineage: Eukaryota > Viridiplantae > Streptophyta > Pinopsida > Pinales > Pinaceae > Pseudotsuga > Pseudotsuga menziesii. Next base: position 357,423 of record LPNX010892436.1, on the reverse strand, counting down.
GTGAATTGGATTGGGAAACAATCCCAGGCTGAGGCTCCCATTTGTAAATCTTGATACCCGTGTATGAATAAATTGCAGTGGAAGACTGTCATTCATAGCAGAGATTCCTGTGTTGTTGTTTTTCCAAAAAGTGCTTTCCTTTTACGTGTAAATTGTGTTTTCTTGTTTCCACTCCATTTTGTTTATTACTTTTCATGCCTACGATATAGGGTATAGTGGTTTAGAATTCATACTTGTTATGCTCTGAATGTTGTTCCAGGCATTAACAATGGTTCTTCTAAAGTTACATGGAATTCATCTCTCCGATGCTCCATGCGATGGAATGTCCCTCCTTGTCCTCTAAAACGCCCGCTAAAATCTCCTAATTGGGAAATCAGCAGCTATCTTACCTCCGTTTGCTACCTTTCATCATTATTTCATCTGCAATCGTTTCTTGCGCAGGTTTTGACTCCATTTGCCCATGGTCCCTTATCCCCCGATAATCCCACCATGCACCTTCCTCAACATACTTTTCCCCATTTAGGATCCTAGCCCCCTCTCTGATTGCGTAGGGCCAGAGGCGTAGCCTAAAGTGGTTATGCTGTTGCCCGGGAGCGGCCTCCCCTCGCTCGACCTTGGGGTCCCAAAATCCTGGTTCTAACAAACTGGCGTCATTGTTGGGGACGAGTTGAAGATCCTCCTCGAGAAGAACAACAAAGATTTATATCTGACTATTGATGGTGAACAATCTGTCAAACACCAAGAAGGTTGAGCACTTTTCACCTGGCAACTCCACTCTTGAAGGATTTAGACTTCAGCGACTCCATTGGTGGTATAATTCAGAAAATGTAATGACCGAGGAAGGCTGGCTGATCCTACCTAGAAAATGGACCCCTCATAAAGCTCAAAAATGCACGGCGGAAGGTCTAGGCACTCAAGTCCACGTTTCTTCCAGGATGCCTTATCCTACCTTGTAAGTTTTCTCTTGTCTTTTTTGAAATTTATCAAAACAATTTTCTCTAGCCCAGCTCATCCTGAGCAGAGCCATGGACATATTCATGTATATCCTTCTTTACGAACCAAAAATGTTGCGTTGTCTTGTACATTTGATTTTGGCCTAGATTTTCATCCGGGGGCTCTCGATATCAGAGGACACCCCTATGAAATTCATGAAACCTCAGGCGATAGTTTGGCTATCATACCTAACCTTGTCTCCCCCACTTCTCCAAGCCGATATAAACCGTTGCAATTACCTCCTGTTCTCCACGATTTTCCCGCAAAATATTACAAGTACCTCCCCAAGTTCGATGGAGAATCTGAAAACTTGACTGCTGAGAAACATATAAAAGCCTTTGAGCATTTCTATAATCTGTTCGAGATAAAACATGATGACGTCTGCATGCGGACGTTCACTCTATCCTTGCAAGGGGATTCCAAAGTCTGGTTTAAACACTTGCAGCCTAAGTCCATCAACACTTGGGAAGAGCTTTCTTGCACATTCTTGAGGTTTTGGGGAAGGAGTCGGCCATTGGAGCATATGATTTCAGAGTTTTATTCTTTGAGGAGACATGAAGGGGAGGCCATATCTAGTTTTAATAGAAGATCCGCAAGCTTTTATTATAATGTGCCTAAGGAAGTTCAACCTCTTGAGAATGCTGCTAAGATCTATTATGCATCTGCCTTTCCTCTTGACCTGTCCTTACTTCTTTTGGAGAGAAAATCAACCACCCTGCAACAGATGTTTGCTGATTGCTTGGAGGTTGAGGAAAACCTTAAGATGTCTAGGAAGCTGTCAGATCAGGACAATGGTGGTGAAATAATGGATGCATACAAATTGGTTGGTCCCTACAAGAAGAAGAAGGAATCCTATGGCCCTTCAAAGATCTCTCATGATATGCAGAAAGATGACTAGCCCGAGGCTGAAATAAATGGTCCCGTAGGACTATTCTCTGAAGATGGTGACATGCCCCGCTCCTGGTCAACTAAAGATGATTTTGAGAAGGAGCTTGGTGCACCTGTGTATGATGAATATGAAGAAGAGTACCTGCAGAACGAGTTGGCTATTGAAACGACACCTTCTGGGGAAAGAAGTCAAAGTGCAATGCAAAACTAGGAGGTCGAAGTGAGAAAAGATGATGAGGGCACTGGAGGTGATAGATTACCCTTATGCTATGCCTCCTTTGAATTGATAAGGCATATAATCAAGGCCTCCAAGCAAAAGCAGAAAGAAACAGGGGTAGTGTAGGCTGGAAACTTGCACAAAAATGGAGGCGGATGCAGTAGTTTACAGATAAACACTTTTTCTAATAATCCGCCTTTAGGAATGTCACCTCACATGGAAGGAGTATGCCTACTCGGTTCCACTGGAGAAGCTAAGGACCTCCATCTCGAAGCACATCAAGCCCTTGTTACAGAAATTTTGGGCGGAGAGGTCGATATTTTTGTTAGAGAAATATTTTATGGGTCCTCATCTGCTATCTTCCAAGTGTCAGCTTGACAACTCCGTAGAAGCAAGAAGCTCTAGGCAGCTTTCCCACGAGTAGGTGACAGAACGTGCTGGAGGTTGCCATGATTTCTATGACCCCGTGGCCAAATACATGGAGGGTATGGGTGAAGGAAATGATTGGTCGCATCTCTGACTTAAAGATCAATTTGTTTATCCTTCCCTTCTCCCATTATCTATTTCATTTTTGTCCATCGAGCACCATGCAAGAACAAGAATATTAGGAAAGTTGCTTGATTGGATTCACTGGAAGTCCGACTTCACTTAGTTGGACTTATGTACAAAGTTAGGTAGAGTAGGTAGGAGAAAATAAGCTCATATATTATTGAGCATTTCCTTCATTACTATTTTTAGTTTGTTTCCATTTTCAGTTACCAACACAGGTTTATAGTCACCAGCATGATTTGCAAGAGTGGCACCGATTCGCTGGAGTAATAGCATGAAGCAGAATGAAGGTGTCCAAGAAAAGCTAAATGCGTCCCAATGGATTCAACACTTGGTCTATGGAGGGTTCTTTGCTACCTCGCTGGGAGGATAACATCCCTTGTGGAGCCAGTTGTTAACACTCCATTTTTAATAGTTGATTCGAAGGCTTGACAGAGGTTCAGTAAGGGTCCCAGCCCCTCGAATCTCATGTGACCATCCTTCAACGAGGAAAGCAGCAGGTGTATTGAAGCATTGGGCACGATCCCTATTCATGGGCTACGATTTATCAAAGGAGGATCAATAGTTCTGAACCACTTCGCGTGAGCAAACATGCGCGATCAAAGTTTTTGTCCCGGAGTGAGAAATGTGTTAAATACCTGCGGCTTTCAACGGTTGAGATGAAGCCTAGGGAAAATCTACGGCCTGCAATAATTTCGCACTCCATACTTGTGTGGATAAAGCCACAATCTCAAATTGTGAAAAGGGGTAGAGGTTGCAAAGATCAATGGCCATAATGAAATAAGAGGACAGATCTATGGCTATGGTTCATTTCGCAAGGTGAACTAGCACGGACAAATATTTGAGTTATTCGTTGTGAAAAAGGGCAAGGCCCACTCTAATCGACGGCTACAGGAGTGTCGATCTCGATCAACGGCGCAGGACATATCACGATCCAAATTGCCCACGGTGTTTAGAAGAGAAAGGTTGGCAGCAGGATGAACGGAACATGGATGGCGGATATGGAAGATTCTTTTGATTGGACGGCTAAGAAAGACTCTCGAGGTGCAGATCTCCCACCCAGTGTGGAAATGATAATGGAGGGGGAGTTCACACGTGTAATCTGCCTCGTCGCAGAGTGGCCGATTCCTCCGATGCCATTTGGGATATGCCTGAGGTGGAAGTCTTGTCAAGTGGCACAATTTTTTCAGTTCATGGGTGTGGCACATGTTCACTTCAAGGGGAGCCATCCTGGTGAGGTGGCTTTTGCGTGAGCTAGCCTACGAAAAGGAGGAAGGTAGCCGACAAATCTGCTACTCGCATGAGGCAGAGCCTACACAACGTGGTGATAGTCCACTCTCTGCACTATTAACGGTGGATGGTGACTCGTAACAGTTTTTGATTCTGTAGTCTCAGCATTAAGATTGTATAAAAATGCTCCCAATAGAGGGAGAGAGGAGTTAGTGAATTGGATTGGGAAACAATCCCAGGTTGAGGCTCCCATTTGTAAATCTTGATACCTGTGTATGAATAAATTGCAGTGGAAGACTGTCATTCATAGCAAAGATTCCTGTGTTGTTTTTTTTCCCAATAAGTGCTTTCCTTTTACGTGTAAATTGTGTTTTCTTGTTTCCACTCCATTTTGTTTATTGCTTTTCATGCCTGCGACATAGGGTACAGTGGTTTGGAATTCATACTTGTTATGCTTCGACTGTTGTTCCAAGAATTAACAATAGTTATTCTAAAGTTACATGGAATTAATCTCGCTGATGCTCCATGCGATGGACTGTCCCTCCTTGTCCTCTTAAACACCCATTAAAATCTCCTGATTGGGAAATCAGTAGCTATCTTGCCTCTGTTTGCTACCTTTCGTCATTCTTTCATTTGTAATCATTTCTTGCGCAGGTTTTGACTCCAAATTTCCCATGGTCCCTTATCCCCCGATAATCCCACCATGCACCTTCCTCAACATACTTTGCCCCATTCAGGATCCTAGCCACCTAATTATGTTGATTGAAAATCCTTTGCGGAGTAGACTCTGGTGACACACAAGATTGACAACCTTATGTGGAGCTTCTCCGGTGACAAACAAGAGATCCCTCTCTGACTACGCAGGGCCAGAGGCGCAGCCTAAAGTGGTTCTGTTGTTGCCCGAGAGTGGCCTCCCCTCGCTCAACCTTGGGGGCCCAAAATCCCAGTGCTAACAGAATATGTGCTAGAAGAAATCTAACCAAGTTAAACAAACTATTGGAAGAATGTGTACAAGAAGAAGGAAGGATAGAAAATAGAGAAGAAAAAATAAATGAAGATGAATATCAAGCTCTAAATGCTCATACAAAGGATGGAAGAAATAAACAGAAGAATCGAGGATCACCTCATAGTAGACCACAAGACTTTAAAAGAGGTAATAAGTTTAAAAAGGATTACTCATCTTATGAATGTTACACATGTCATAAGTTATGACATATTTCCAAACATTTCCCACTTAATAAAGACACGTTAAAGAAGAAGAATCGAAATTTCCATTCCCATGCAGTCCAGAATGAATCAGATGAAGAGAATGCTAGAAATAATGAAGAATCTAGTGAAGAATATGTCTTAATTTTAGCACTCACGGGATCAGTCTCTCATGGAAGTGACACTTGGATATTAGATATTGGTGCTTCCAAAAATATGACATGTCACAAAGACTCTCTCCCATGTCTCACTCAGAAAGACTATCCTCACAAGGTGCAGTTTGGAGATGATTATCAATATCCCATCAAAGATGAAATATGTCTAATACAAGCTAAAATATGGTAAGTCCATGCAGATGAAATAAGTCTTATATGTTCTAGGTTTAAAGAAGAATCTTCTTTCTATATCATCCTTAGACAAGAAAGGGTTCAAATTTTCCTTTCTATATGGTGAAGTCCTTATGTGGCCAAAAGGAAGGACTGCAGATGATGTTGTTGTAATAGGTGTTGAAGAAGGAGGACTCTATAAACTAAAGAGGCACACAGATTCAAATTTCATATCTAGAACCATAAGTCCATGTGAACTATAACATATAATACTTTCTCATATGAACTATAAAGAATTGCCAATTGTGAGCAAATAAGTAACAAGTCTACCAGAAATCCATATCAATCGTGAAGGGGTATGCAGAGGATGTGATCAAGGAAAGAATTTCAAGAATCCATTTCCAAGAAGTAAGGGTAAAAAAAAGGGATCTTAGATATTGTCCACTCAAATGTGTGTGGACCAATTTCAACCACTTCCTTAAGAAGGTACGTATATTATGTCTCTTTTATTGATGACTACTCTCGTGATACTTGGGTATATTTCTTGAAAGGAAAATATGAAGTATTTGAAAAGTTCAAAGAGTTCAAGGCTCTTTTGGAGAATCTCTTTGAAAACAAGATCAAGACGTTGAGATCAGATAATGGAGGTGAATTCATTTCAAATGAGTTCAAAGACTTCTATTAATAAGGAAGGATTAATAGGGAGATTCTACACCCTATAATCCTCAAAATAATGGAGTACCAGAAAGGAAGAATAGATTTATCATGGAAGCAGTCAAAGCCATGATCCATGATCAAGATCTAACGATGTATTTATGGATGACAAAGAAAGGACCATAGTCTATGTGCAGAACATAATATCACATAGTGCTCTTGGAACAAAATTCTAGAAGAGATGTTTGCAAGTGAGAAGCTTGAATTCAGCCACCTGAAGATATTTGGATGTCTTGTCTACTTACATGTTTCCAAGGATAAAAGATAAAAGTTGGAACCTTTAGGAAAGAAGGGAATATTTGTTGGATACAATGACTAGTCAAAATATTATAGAATCTATATTCTAGGTTTCCGTAAAATTGAGTTCAACAAAGATGTCACATTTGATGAAGATGCAGCTTTCATCAAATCTAGAAAGATCAATGCAGATGAAGTTCATGAATAAGAGCAAGAAGCTCCCATAATTGTAGAATCTAGTAAACCATCAATTAAAGATACTAAAGAAGGACTTATACCAGAATATCATCACATGGAAAAAACTCAAGGACCCATGGAGACACCCCATAATATGATTTCAACAAGGAGAAAACCATCTTGGGATCATGATATAATTCAAGAAGTAGAAATATATGGTGCACCAGAAGGAAGCAAGAAACCAAGACTCTACTCCAACTATGTAGCATTGATGTGCAACCTCGTTGATGAATAACCCACATGTTTTGAAGAAGCTTCAAATAAGAAGGAATGGATGGATGCCATGATAGAAGAATACCAATCTTTCTTAAAGAATGATGTTTGGGAAGTAGTGCCAAAACTGAAAGATAAATCAGTGGTCTCTTCAAAATGGATTTTCAAGACAAAGCACTCAGGAGACGATAGTATTGAAAAATTCAAAGCAATGTGACACACGATGATTATCTTAGAAGGAAGAGATTGATTATGAAGAGAGTTTTGCACCAGTAGCCAAATATACTTCAATTAGAACTATTATTTCCTTGGCTTCCAAGATGAAATGGAAGTTACATCAAATGGATGTAAAGATATCCTTTCTAGATGGTGTCATAGAAGAGGAAGTGTATATTGAACAACCTCTAGGTTTTGAGACACATGACAAGAAAACACATGTGTGCCAACTAAAGAAAGCATTGTATGGATTGAAGCAATCACCTAGAGCATGGTACAGAAGCATCGATGGCTTTCTGATGAGCTTGGGATTTACCAAAAGTAAAGTAGATTCCAGCCTTTACTAATAGGTTGTAGATGGTGGGATCATGATATTATTGTTTTATGTGGATGATATATTTTTGACGGGTGAGCATAAGCTCATCAGTGACTATAAGAAAAATATTGCGGTAGAATTTGAGATGAAAGACCTTGGTATGATGCATTACTTCCTAGGTATCGAAGTATGGCAATTCCTAGATGAGATTTTCCTAAGCCAAGGAAAATATGCAGTTGAGATCCTAAAGATATTTGGGATGTTAAATTGTAGGGAGATAAACACTCAGATGGTGACAATATTAAAGCTCCTGAATGATGACTCTTTAGAAAGAATAGATGTCACACTTTGCAGATAGATTATTGGGTCACTGATGTATTTGACAAATACAAGACCATATATATGTTTTGTTGTAAACACATTGAGTAAGTATATGATGGATCCCAAACACATCCACCTAGTTGCAGTAACACATGTGCCGAGGCACCTAAAGGGTACATTGGATTGTGGTCTCAGATATGCAGCTAATTGTGAATTCATATTGTGTGGCTATACTAATTTAGATTGGGAAGAAAGTGCTAAAGATAGAAAGAGCACTTCAAGATGTTGTTTCAGTTTGGGATCAGGTGTGATATCATGAATTAGTAGAAATAAGACTAGTGCTTCACTCAGTACATCCGAGGATTAATACATTACATCATGTTCATACTATAGGGAAGCAGTATGGCTTCGTAAGTTATTGGCATCATTATTTGATGCCAAGATGGGTGCAACTGATATTTATTCTGACAACCAGAGTTGCATCAAGCTGACAGAGAACCCGATGTTTCATGATAAGTCAAAGAACATAGAGATAAAGTATCATTACATATGGGATATGGTGTATATAACAGCTATAAATATTAAGTATGTTCCTACAGAGGAACAAGTTACAGATGTGTTAACTAAGTTTCTATCTCGTGTGAATTTTGAATATTTTTAAGACAAGCTTGGTGTAGTATGAAAGGACCTCCCTGAAAAAGAGGGAGTGATGATGAGATCTTTATTGATGATGAGATGGAAGTGGTATGCCAGTGCAATGAATTCCAGTCAAATCTATCATTGTGCCTACATATGTCGATTTGGTCTTGCATTCATTGGAGGACGTTGTGGTCCTACATTAATTTGTGGACATTGTGGTCCTACATTCATTTGAGGACGTTGTGGTCCTACATTCATTTGAGGACGTTCTGGTCCTACGTTCATTTTCAGATGTTGTGGTCCTACATGCATTTTCAAGTGATGATATTCCATCATTATTTATGTTGTGGCTGATTCTGCATTAGTTTTTAGATGTTGTGTTGTGTTTGTATGTGCAACATTGTAGTTGATACTCAGGATGATGAAGCTTGAGATGTTGTGATGCGATGTGATGTGATCATGCGACTAGATGTGATGCTCATGATGATGAGATGATCTATGATGCTCATGATTTTTAATGAGATGAGATGCTCAGGATGTTGCGATGAGATGTGATGCTCGTGATGACGCGACAAGATGTGATGATCATGACGAGAAATGAGACATGATGCTTGCGATGATACAACAAGATGTGGTGCTCATGATGATGTGACGAGATGTGATTCCTATGATGATGTGTCAATACACGATGCTCATGATATGATGCTCTAGATGTGATGCTCCATGAGGATTATGTTCCATGGACGATGATGATGTTGATGTAGTTGTGAAAACTTCCTATGATATATATACTTACCAGTCAATTGTATAGAATCTAGATGTATTGTTGTGTTATAGAATACCTTACTTATTAATAGGGAGTGTTAAACACAAGTAACTATGAAAGATATATAATTTTGTATTATTATGATTATTACTCCTTTCGGAGATGTTGTTCATAGGACTAAGGATGTCATTCATGTATTTGGTCATGTAAAGTATTAAGGTAAAACCTTCGTTATAATTCGGGTCAGTAGTACTCACAAAAGTATTATTAAAATGTATTTTTGAGACTCCCAAGGAAATTTGGCCCTATTAATTAAGAGAAGTAGGCCCTGTTGGGTTAATATGTCTCTCAGGTGATTAGTATAAATAGGAGAGGTTCCTCCCTCATTCGGACATGGTGTACATTCAAGAAAGTTCGCTAGAGAGAGGAGAAACAATCCATATGAGGAGAAGGAAGTTGTATAGTCCTATTTCTTGGGTCTTACACTGTAATTGGTTAAAGTCCATATCAAGGAATTTTTACTGGGTTTTTTCCTCCATGAGGGTTTCCCGAGAAAAATATTTGTGTACTCTTTTTGGTTGTGTTTTTTTTTCTTTCAGTGATGCTTTTGTTTTGGAATAATAACTTTTTGAAGAAATATTAACACTAACTAAGGCCCCAAATTGTTGTAGATGCTCCTTTCAGCTGAGTAGCGAAGGTGGTCACCCAATATTGTGGATCGTTCTGATTCTCCTTGAAAATTATAGACACTTAGTGTGGGAATGGTACCGAATCTTCCTTGACCTCTTTTAATGACAACTCCCTCCAAGAAATGAATCTTTCTTCACAAATGGCCCCATGTTTTCACAAATCCTCACAACTTTTTCCAAATGGCAGTTGATATATGTGAAATGCTTTAAGGATGACGCCCAACAAGTGGATAGATCACTCTTCAATGATTATGGAAGTAGTAATAAATGATAATGAGATCATATTGATCCTTGATCTCTTCCCACACAAAACATCCACAAGAAATTTCACGTGTCACTCTTCATGAAGCTCCAAACACTTTGAATTTCACCATGATTCCACCAAAACAATGTATTTTGGTATTTGTCAATGAATGCCAATGAGAAATATGAGTGACATCTCCACAATATCATCTAGGGTTGAATTGTTGCACCACTGAAAGGTTTCAACCCTAGAACCCAAAAAGGCTACGAGAGCTCTCCAAATCAATTTTTTATAAAATGAACATGAATGAATGAGAGAATGAGCCCCCAACTACCTTTTATAATTCCTTGTGTCTTTTTTGCTCAATAATTAATTAAAAGGCGACTTTATAATTATTTCTTCATTATTTCCCCAAAAATCAATTTATTAATTTATTACACCTTTTACTCAAAAAAGTGATGTATTTGACTTTAAATCATTTCTGGGCTTTGGAAGTCACTTTTCATCCTCCCCAACATTTAAATATTTTCATTCTAGTTCCAACGAGCTATTACACCAAGCTACCCCTCTTAGATAATTTATTAAAATGACAACCTTAGTGTAATCTATTAAATTATGCTAATAATACTCACAAATTATGTGCATGGTGGAAATGAAACATAATCAAAATCTGAATGTGTAGGAAATATCTTTAGAATGAAAGTTGATAAGTAGGACTCTAAAATCATCATATAACTCCTCCAAACTGCTCAAGCTCAAATTATCCCTCTGATGAGGCTGACATAAACCCATAAGGTAATCTCCAACTATAGAGCAAGGGAATCCAAAAATGGGGACATTATAGTCCTCCCTTCCCAAAGATTGGTTATTCTCAAGCAATTCCCTCAAAAACCTATGATTAACAAATTGAACCAAACTAAAACTGAGAATGGTCACAGGGTCCCAAATTAATCTGAAAGATGTGGAGCATCTACTACATAGAATACTTCCTTGCAAAGTACTAACACAAGATTCCTCCTAAAGAACACTGATCCATAGAGAAAATAGTAACGGTAAATACTTAGTCCAACCCTCATAGAATATCCCACCTAGGAAACCAATCATATGCTCATGAAAGTAACAACTAACTCTCCCATATGTACCAACTTCCAAACTATCGACCCATGAAATCTTAGGGTCTTAAGTTAGGAAAAAAAAAAACCACCATATTGATGATGCACCACTCTGATCATAAGTTCCCTGACCTCATGCCTAGACTATAACATCCACCCCTGAAACCCTAAGTTGTAATGTCTAGAATACCTGACTTTATTACTATGGATAATATCCCACATATGCACCTCGATGGAATCTAGGTTTGCAGGTCCACTATCATACATGACGTTGGGTATCGACAAATAAAACCTATCCTTCAATATGGAATGCACCGCATCATTTCTTCTCTGGGAGTCCCAAAAATTACATGGACTAATCATATGATTTTTTGGAACCCGCATCCAAACTAAGAGTCCACTATGCCTCATACCAACCAAATCCAATTGTGCTACATGATCAACTAATCTATATAGCTCCTGCGAAAAATGTCCTGAGAAATTTGTTGTCCTGGTCATGGTTAATGTACTCAAGAAAACTATGGAGCCTAAATGTCTCCCTAAAGAACCACTCTTCTATCTATGGCGTTTCATACTTTAATGAAGTCCCTGAAATGTAGTTCCTTCCATGCACCTCAAGTATACCTATGCTGAAATTTGTTGACACCCTCCCATTTATATTCTGGAATGAGTGTAGACTACCACAATTGTGTTGGATAGATATGCTTTGAATTGTTCTATCAACAAGTCAAGCACTCCTTCACAAACATGTCTCCACAAGGTATATGTTCAACTCCCCTATCTACAATTATGATTTGAGCCATCAATGGGCTCCCCAAAAGAAGTGGCTCATGATATCCAAGATGCAGACTATGTGTATAATCATAAGTCTCTAAACCATACCTCTTGTCAATTCCATGCAAATATGAATGATCATCGTGCTTAACCATCATAACAAGCTCCTCCATCAAACCATAAGTACCAATAACATCCTCATGTATTATGATGGTGTTGAGGCCTGGAAATTCACAAGCAGCAACAGCAAGGGATTCTCCCATGTCAATGTTCCCAACTAGCCCATGACTGTTTGGTGTAGGGAATCCGTCTAGTTTGCGGTCCAGCTACCGTAGGTCAAGTAACAAAAACAAAGGGTTTTACCGGTTGCGGCCCAGTCCACCGTATGTATTTTTGTATTTTGACTTTAAGTATGATATGCAAGTGCCTATCTCAGATGCAGATTGATGAAGAATGCAAGGAGTGGTCACAATGTGATGCGCAGGTTCTTACCTCTCGTCTTAGACTCTCTTGCATCTGAATCAAACACAACTAGAAAAAACAATACTAACTAAGCTATCCCTAGGGAGCGAGATTATCAATTCATGAGTAATGTAGTACAGTTCATATGTTAAGATAAATCACAGATAGCTATTCTTAGGATCAAAACACATAAACATGAATAAAATATACATGACAAGATAGCTCGTTAACTGTTAAAACATTCATTACCCATAGTGGAAATTATCACAGAATAAACCAGAGAACATCCAAATAAGAACATAGGTTCAAAAAGTTAGAATGCTCTCACAGTTAATGAAACACAGCTAAAAATGAAATAGTTCCCCTTCAACATTGTTCATTTCATCACATTTGAATATTCCACACAGTACTTTCTCCAACAGGCAAAAATTTGTAATTTATTATTGCAAAACGAAGTAGTTCCTTTTACAATAAGTAGTTCACAAGTTTCTCTGGGAAACCCCCCCCCTATTTATTTCTCACTCTCTCATACTTATACCAAAGGAAAAACCTTTCAACTCCCCAACCGTTCCCTCTCGCTGTTTTGTCACTTTGTGAATGCTAATGATTTACCCAAACTTTACATTCTAGATAAAGATTTTATTAAAACGGGAAAAGTAAGGCAACTGACGGAATGCCCAAGCACGAGCCTCTGCTCTCTAATGATTATGCTTGACCACTCCTCGGTCTCCTTTCAGATCCTCATCATTTTCTTCTTCTAGCAGTGATTCCGCCACCACATGCTTTAACATGCTTTGTCCTTCAAATCCACCTTCTTTGCCTCAATAATCTTTAGCGGGATCCAAGAAACTGCCATGTCTATCTGCAAACAAATAAGAATCCTTTATTTAATCCATCTATTTTAAATAAACATAAACCATGACATTAAAAATGGGTGCTAAAGAAGAAAAACCAGAGCTAGGTTCTTATGTGTAAATTTCAACCTAAACAAGGCACACAGGTCTCTTACGGAAAATGACGACCTTATAACAAACGACAGAAACGATTAAGAAAAGGGCATATAAAAACCTCCATTGGTGAATTGGAACACTTGACGTCGGCTCATTAGTGGGTTACGCAGCCGCAACGATGGGTAACCTACACTCTAGGATTTTTGGCACACAGACTAAAAAGGCACGATGAAACATCGGCTATCGGATCCTCTACAGGAATCATATAGCTAGTGAGCTACATAGCCGCAACGACGGAAGTTGAAAGGTCAAGGAAAACCCATGGACCGGTCAATCACCAGAGAAACAAAGAACAGGGTGTCGACGAAATAACAAACAATCCGACGAGTAGTTAGCCTATTCTGGAGCCACAACGACGGAACTCAATCATCCTGCGGCCTCTGATCAAAGTCAAAATTCTTTCCGAAATGCAAGGTAAGGTCTTTTCAAAACAGAAACTGAGATCACCACCACGTCTAACCGACTCCCGAAAAAATGGTGACTAACAAACCGACTTTAAACTTCAAATATGAAACAATGTACAATCGGCAAAGCCTTACAGTCCAAAATATGCACAGACCAAGACGAAAACTAAAATAGCAAGGAAATGGCCTCAAATAATTCACACGTAGTAGATTAGGAACAAACGACCTTCAACAAAATCAACAAAGGGGGACCAAAATTTTAGAAATTTGGGAAAAAATGTTGCAAGCTGCAACAGGTGGTCATAGGTGATTGATTCTCTTCCATGGGTGATGAAGAATGTGCCAAATTCAAATCCTAGTAAAGGTCATCCACTTGAGTTTCTGATTTTTGAAGGGCCATTTGAGTGCTCTTCCAAGAATCCCCGACAACCTAAAGCTCATGGGTAAGATTCTCAACTTCCCCTTCTTTCCCTTTTAGCGCATCAAAATAAATCTTATCAAGCATAAGAACATGGTATCTATATAAAATTAGGTGGAGGTAATTAGATTTCATCACCGCTAATGCTTCTCTGAGTGCCTAAAAATATGCAAGGGAAAGTTTTCGTGCAAAATTCTTATGTGCCACTTCCTTCCACCAACGATTTTCCATCAAATTATGAGTATCATCAAAATGTTTTATGACTACAATAATCATGTCTTCACTTACCTTCAAATTCCCTATCAAACTATGGGACTCATGGGAATTGTCATCTTCATACAAATTTTATGATTTATATTCACATCCATGCTTCCCAAAATTAGCTCCCTCTTTGTCATCCTTCTTGCATAGCTCAACATCCAAAGGAAGCTTATAAAACACCAAATATTTATCATGATTAGGTACTAACACACCCGAATCATCATAATCATCATATGCCCAATCAACAAACCCATAATAAAAACTAGGGCTATCAACCTCATAGAATATCTCTAATGGTGGATCGAAGGCTGTGTTTTTGTCAACTTCAATGCACACATCCTCAACATGAGTAGATTCATGCAACTCAAAGAAATCATATTGGGATTTTGTTAAAATTACCTCATGAAATGAGGTATCCACATTGCCAACCATTTTATATTTGAATCTCTCTTCCTTCTTCCCAACTGATAAGTAAGGATCCAACCACTCAAGGTTCTCTAACAATGTGGTTATATTCTTCTTATATTTTTGAGAAGCTTGTAACAATTTTGTCAAGATTTCCTGATTTGTCTTCATATTTGTTAAGTCACTGAATGAAAACCTTGCTACCAAGTTAACGCTGCTGAAATTGAAAGGTATAGTATTGGTAACTCAACATAAAAAATCTAAAAAATCATTTTTTATTGATTTCCCGTTGGGCTGGCAAGATGCATAGATTCGATACCACTATAGTATCTCAAGATAAATATGCTTTGATTTTGGGCTAACGGTTAGTGTACTATGTGTTGATTATATAGTTGACATTGATGTCAAAGGTTTTCATGAATGACAAATGAATAACTAATGGATATAATGGTAGGACAAACTCAGTGAAAGACAAAGGTAGTGACGACATGGCATGGATGATGATATGGCAGATATGATGGCATGGCATGGCATAGTTGAGGATGTGGCATGGCATATATGATGATATGGCATATAATGATGTCCTAATGATGATGTCATAAGAGTTCATTAATGACAAATGCAATGAATGAAATGGACATGGATGATAAGACGACATGAATGACTGATCTGAAGATTTCCAAGACAGTGTCGATAGTATGTGTAACAATGGTTAAGGAAATTTTGAAAGTATATGTAAAAAATGGTACTAAAACAAATAACAGAGGTTGAGTGGAAGTGGAGATGCAGTATGAATGACAAAGCCGGTTAGACAAATGAAGAGTGGAAGTGTAGAAGAGTGAAATGAACCAGAGATAGAGTATATGTAACAATCGAAGAACATAGAAGCTATATCCGCAAGAGGGTTTATAAATTCTTTATAATCAATAGCATGATGAAATTATTTGTGTGTATAAATATTCAAAACTGTCAGAAATGGTCGCAGAGGATTTCTACAAAGAAATCGTGCAGATCCGCAAAGTCATGGTGAGATCTACATATGATCTAAAATCGATGGTTAGGAAGCATCCCGCACAATATCTGATGGTTAAGGATTAGTTCCGCAAAGGATAGGCAAAAAAGGTGAAGTTCCACAAAAGAGTATAGATCGACGATCAAGATTAGATCCATAGAAGATCTAAGGTCAAGAAGAGTTCCGCAAGTGTACGAAGATCTATGGTTGAGGAGCATTCCACAATAGATCTATGATTGTAGGAGGGTTCCGCAAAAGAAGGATTGCGGAAGAATAAATCCAAATCTAATCAAGAGATCAATGGACATGATTGAATTTGTAGAGGAGTTGTGAGATAGCAAACTAAAAGTAAGGATTTAACCCGTAGTAGATCGTATATCGAAGGACAAGAGTGAACCTTCAAAAGAAATCAATGGTTCATAAGAAAAGTGGAAAACAGAAAGTAAAAGATCAAGGTCTATGATAATATGGGTTTCCACAACGCAAATTCCAGGAGGAGAAAAGTGGAAGGTGGAGAATCACGAAAAGACTGTGGGAAATGTCACAGTTCTGCATTCCGCATTCTGCGATCCCGAAGATCGACAGTAAAAAAGACATACGTGAAAGATCATCGGATGCGAAAATATTAGTGCAGAAAACGGAAAGCAAAAGATCAAGGTCTATGATAATATGGGTTTCCGCAATGCAAATTCCAGGAGGAGAAAAGCGGAAGGTGGAGAATCGCGAAAATACTGTGGGAAATGTCACAATTCCGCATTCCGCATTCTGCAATCCCGAAGATCGACAGTCAAAAAGACATACGTGAAAGATCAACGGTGCGAAAATATTAGTGCAGAAAACGGAAGGCGTAAAATTGAGAAAGCAACGTTTGAACTTTTGAGAACCCGCACTCCACATCCCATGTTTCAGAAGATCAATGACCATGAAGAATCTTGCAGGAGATCAAAGGTGCGGAGTGATTGGTGTGGAAATATTAGTGTAGAAGCGGAAATATCGAAATGAAATTTTGGAAAAATCACAAATCCTCATTATGCTATCTGCATCATATCTCAGATCAATGGTCATGGAAGATCTCGTAGGAGATCAACGGTGCAGAAGGATTGGCGTGGAAAGACAACTGCGAAAAATTAAGAAAAAACATTTTGAGAAATGTCACAAATCCACGATCTGTATTTTGCTTCCTATCTAAGATCTACGGCCAGGAAGAAGCCCGATATAAAAATCAATGGCTCAGAATGACTGTGTAAATGGAGAGTGCGGAAGGTCACAATTAAAAGATTCATGAAGAGGTACAATAAATGAAATGACGCAATGGTGAAGAGATGCATCTGTAGGAAGACATGAAGGTATTTATTAACATAATTATTGAAGGAAATAACTTGTCTCTGTGATTGCAAATGATAGAGTCCAAGAAGTGAATAGAAAACTGATAAAAATCAGTGTAGGGTGGCGATAGGGTAGACTATAAGTCTACAAAGGGTGTTGGAGCATCCTTGTATGTTGCAGCAGGAAGAAACCCAGGGTGTTGGAGCATCCTTGTCTATTGTAGCAGACAAAAACCCAAGGTGTTGTTGCATCCTTTCTATAGAAGCAAATAAAGTAATTTTGCATATTCATTTTATTAATGAGTTTGAATTGGTGGTTTTCTCTTTGAAGTTTCCATGATAAAATTTGTGTCTTAAACAGTTTGATTCACTTTGTGTTTTTATTTAAAAAAAATAAAAAGACAATACTGATTCACCCACACCCTCTCAGTATTGTGGGATAATCCAACAATTGGTATTAGAGCAGGTTCCTTCATCATAGTTTAACCACTACAAGGTAGATCCTATTTAAAAACCACTATGGATGAAGAAGAAAGTTTAGCCACCAACAAACCTCCATCTTTCATTGAAGAAAATTATGCTTACTAGAGTGTAAGAATGAAGTGCCATCTGATGTCCCTTGGATGGAAGGTTTGGAATGCAACTGTAAAGGAATATAAAATAGATGACCAAGCACCTACAGACAACATAGAACTACGCCAATATGAATTTAATGCCAAATCCCTAAATGCAATCCTGAGTGGGTTGACAAACTCTGTATTTATAAAAGTTATGCGATGCAAGACTGCTAAAAAAGCATGGGATAAGTTAAAAATTATCTATGAAGGAGAATCTAAAGTCAAATAATCCAAGATTCAAACATATAAAGGGAAATTTGAGAGCCTTGAAATGAAAGAAGAGGAAAATATTGGGGAATACCTTCTAATATTATATGAGGTTTTCAATGTTATTAGAGGTATTGGAGGAAAATTAAAAGAGAGAGAAGTTGTGAGAAAGGTACTAAGAACGTTGCCAATGAAATACTACTCAAAAGTATCCACCCTAGAGGAACGAGATGATATTGACAAACTGACAGTAGATGAACTACATGGAATCCTCACTGCATATGAGATGAGAACTGGACTAAATGAATCTTCAAGAAATGAAGCAACATTTAAAGAATCTTCCAAAAATCAATCAAAGAACCTAGATGATGAGGAAGCTAATTTTATTAAAAAACTTGAGAAGGGTACTGTAAAATATAGAGGAAATTCACCCCTAAAATGTTTTAGCTGTGGAAGAATTGGAAATTTTGCTTCAAAATGTACTTACCCTAAACAAGATGGTAGTGATGAGAGAGAAGTCTCAAAATTCAAAAAGGGTAAAACAGGAAACAAGAAGAAGTCCTGTGAGAAAAAAGAAAATTGTCTAGACCATGGAAGATAGTGAAGATGCATATACAAGTGAAGATGAGGAAACTGATATTCTATTCATGGGTCTAGATACTCAAGTTTCAAATGGTGACTCAAATGAAGCATGAGAAGTAGACTTAAGATATGTACTTGTTAGCACTCTTGAAGAACTTGAGAAATGCAGGAAAAAGAACAAGCAGTCAAGTCATATCATTAGTGAGTTGGAAGCTCAAATTTTAGATGCCAAAAGGATTGAGGAGGATCTAAACTTGTAGCTCAAAAGAAGAATACAATAATATAAGAAACTTGAAGAAGAGATCATACAATTCAAGAAAAAGCTTGATGAAGGATCTATCAAATCAAAGTTTGAAAATAGCTCAAGGATTCTAGATGACATCCTAAATAACCAAAGAGAATCTAGTGATAGATATGGCTTGGGTTTTAACAAATAAATTAAACCTGAATGTTTCTCTTTCACTAATCAAGGAGGAAACAAGAAAAGTTATACTGAAGCACTAAAGAGTCCAGTCAAAAAGGAAGAGAGCAAGAGAACTGCCCCAAACTCTCAAGATAAAACCATAACTAATATGGTGCCTAAGAGACCAAATGGATATCTGTAGATCCTTTTAGGTCACTGTTACTCCTGTAATAACTTTGGCCATAAAGTATTAAATTGCAGAGCTAATAGGAAGGTTCCTGAATACAAGAAGAAGTTATCAAGTAATAAACCAAAAGGAAATCATAACCTTTTTACACTTCTTCAAAAATATGACACAGAGTGTTACAAATGTAATAACCATGGAAATATGGAAAGAGATTGTAAATTGATGACTCCTACAAAAAGGAATGTTGCAATTAAGTCTCAAGACACAAAACAAAATAAGTATTTGAGGGAAAAGGAAGAAAAGGAAAGTTCCATGATTTCTCTATGTGCAACAAAAAATAAAAACCTATGGAATTTGGACAATGGGTGTTCAAAACATATGACTGGTGACCCAAACAAATTCATAACACTAAAAGATAATAAGGGTAAAGTCACTTTTGGAGACAATTTTGATTCCAAGATAATTAGCAAAGGAACAACTATTATTAATAACAAGATCAAAGAAGAAAATGTATTACTAGTAGAAAATCTCAAGCCTAATCTCCTCATTGTGAGTCAAACATGTGATCAAGGGAACATCTGTATTTTTGACTCAGAGAAATGTGAGATCAGGGAAAAGGATTCAGGAAGAGTTGTTGGCATTGCTATAAGAAATTCAAACAATGTATACATCCTAGAAAATGAAAATCAATGTTACTTAAGTATGGTTGATGAAAGTTGGTTATGGAACAGAAGGATGGGACATTTAAACTTTGACAATCTTGTCAAAATAAGTAAGAAGGAAGTTGTAAGAAACCTTCCTAAAATTGTAAAACCTATAAACACAATTTGTAAACGTTATCAATGTGGGAAACAAACTAGAGCTAGTTTTAAAACAAAGGAACATATGACCTCACATCCTCTTGAAATAGTGCACATTGATCTTTGTGGACCAACAAGAACTAAAAGCATGCAAGGAGAATATTATTTCATGTTTCTCATTGATGATTACACAAGGATGACTTGGGTAACATTTCTCAAGGAAAAATCAAAACATTTGAAAAATTCAAAATCTTCAAGGCAATGGTTGAAAATGAGACACATATGAAAATTAAATGTCTTAGATCAGACAATGGGGGAGATCTTACTTAAAATGAATTCAATGAGTTTTGTGAGACACATGGAATTAAGAGACAATTCTCAGCTACAATAAATCCTTAGCAGAACAG
Source organism: Pseudotsuga menziesii (assembly GCA_001517045.1). Lineage (NCBI taxonomy): Eukaryota > Viridiplantae > Streptophyta > Pinopsida > Pinales > Pinaceae > Pseudotsuga > Pseudotsuga menziesii. Next base: position 337,036 of record LPNX010892436.1, on the reverse strand, counting down.
TGTTGTTGAAAGAAAAAATAGAGCAGTCTAAGAAGATGCCAGAACAATGCTTAATGAAGCAAAGTTGTCAGATCCATATTAGAGAGAAGCAATATACATAGTTGTCTATATACTTAACAGAGGACAACTCAGAGTGAATAAGGAAAAGACCAGTTATAAACTGTGGTATGGAATACCAACCTCAGTCAAATATTTCAAATTATTTGGTAGTAATTGTTACATTAAAAGGAACGAGGATGACGTTGGTAAGTTTGACTCTAGGACTGATGAAGGAATATTTCTAGGATATTTATCCACCAAGAAGGCATATAGATGTTACAATAAAAGGTTACACAAGATTGTAGAAAGGGAAGATGTAAGGGTAGATGATATAAAACCAAGAAGTGAAAGAATTAATGACAATGCTGAAGATACAAATAATGAAGAAAATAAAGAGTTACAAGAGCACGGAAGTACTCATGATGGAGAAGAAGGAATAGAAAAGGAAGATACATAGGGAAGTGAAGAAGACACCCCAATACCTGATACAAAAACTCCATATAGAAGGATACCAAAGAATCATCCAAAAACACAGATCATAGGTGATAAAAATGTTGGAGTCGGTACAAGGAGACAACTAACATTTAATGAACAAGCCCTACTCTCAACAATTGAACCAAAGGATTTTACAGAGGAAAGCAAGAATAATGAATGGGTCAAAGCCATGAATGAATAATTACATCAAAATGAGACCTGTGAACTTGTCCCAAGAGCTAAGGACAAGAATGTTATAGGGACCAAATGGGTTTTCAAGAACAAATTCAATCAGGATGGTCAAGTAATAAGGAACAAGGCTAGATTAGTCTGTAAAGGGTATGCTCATGTAGAAGGGATTGATTTTGAAGAAACTTATGCTCCTGTGGAAAGACCTGAAGCAATCGGAATGTTTTTAGCACTCTCATGCCATAAAAACTTTAAAGTGTATCAAATGGATGTTAAGTCTGTGTTTTTTAATGGAAAGATAGAAGAAAAGGTTTATATTGAGAAACTTGAAGGTTTCCTATTATCAAAAAAAAAGGCTATGTTTGCAAACTGAAAAAGTCACTCTATGGTCTCAAACAAACTCCAAGGGCATGGTCTTCAAGGCTAGACAGCTAACTTAAACAACAAGGATTTAAGAGAGGTGCCACTGAAAGAAATGTCCACTTAAAAATCAAAGATGAAAATATGATCATTGTTGTTGTTTATGTAGATGACATCATATTTGGAAGCAATTTACAAATACTAAGTGTGTACTTTTCCTCTGAAATGAAAAGGAATTCGAGATGTCAATGTTGGGTGAACTAACATTCTTCATGGGATGAGAATTCTATCAAACAGACAAAGGAATCATTATCTCTCAAACTAAGTACATCAAAGACATGACTAAGAGATTTAAGATGGAAGACTCCAAACCTGTTAGCACACCTATGATCACAGGTTGTAAATTAAGTAAGGACGATGAGTCTCTAGAAGTGGATCATACCATGTATAGATCCATAATAGGAATCCTGCTATATGTGACAACTACAAGACCAGATGTGATGCAAGCTGTAGGATTGGTTTCTAGGTTCCAGTCAAGCCCAAAAGAAATGCATGTAACTGTAGTAAAAATAATTTTCAAATATTTGAAAGGTACTATGGAGTATGGGTTATGGTATCCAAAACATCAAGACTTTGTTTTAAAAGGATTTACTGATGCAGATTGGGAAGCAAGTGTGTATGATCGAAAGAGTACCAGTGGAGCAACATTGTTCTTAGGAAATTGTTTGGTTTCATGGTTAATTAAAAAAAATCTTCCATTTCACTCTCCACAATAGAGGCCGAATATATTGGTGCTACATCATGTTGCAACCAGGTCATTTGGATGAAGCAGACACTAGAAGACTTACTAGTGAAGTATAAGCACCCAATAATAATAAATTACGATAATACCAGTGCCATATACATGTCAAAAAATCCTATCATGCACTCCAAGACAAAAAACATACCAATAAAGTATCACTTCCTAAGAGAACAAGTATCCCAGAAGGTTGTCAAACTAAAGTATGTTGACACAAAAGAACATGTTGCTGGCATTTTCACCAATCCATTGCCTAAGGAAGCATTTGAGCATCTTAGACAGAAGATGACAGTGATTCCCTTTCAAAATTTGTAGAGGAGGAAGCACAATCTCAAGGGGAGATATGATGACAGGAGGAGTTGTCAGAAAGAAGGAAAACAAGAAATCCTCAATGGCATAACAGGTTATCCTTTGTCATTGTTGTCAAAGGGGGAGAATGTTTAGATGTTTCCATCAATGCCAAATGGGGAGATTGTTGAGTATATAGTTTTCATTGATGTCAAAGGTGTTCACAAATGACAAAGGAATAACTAATGGATATGATGGAAGGACAAACACAGTGAAAAACAAAGGTAGTTATGACATGGCATGGAAGATGATATGGCAGATATGATGACCTGACATGGCATAGTTGAGGATGTGTCATCGAATATATGATGATATGGCATATGATGGTGTCCTAATGATGATGTCATAATAGTTCATTAATGACAAATGCAATGGATGAAATGGACATAGATGATAAGACAACATGAATGATTGATATGAAGACTTACAAGACAGTGTCGACATTGTGTAACAATGGTTAAGGAAATGTCAACAGTATATGTAAACAATGGTTAATGAAACAAATAACATAGGCCGAGTGGAAGTGGATATGCAGTATGATTAACAAAGCTGGTTAGAAAAATGAAGAGTGGAAGTGTAGAAGAGTGAAATGAACTGGAGATAGAGTATATGTAACAATCGAAGAACAGAGAAACTATATATGTGAGAGTGTTTATAAATTCTTTATAATCAACAGCATGATGAAATTATATGTGTGTATAAATATCCAAAACTGTTAGAAATGGTTGCAAAGTATTTCCGCAAAGAAATCGTGCAAATACGCAAATTCATGGTGAGATCCACATTCGATCTAAAAGTGATGGTCATGAAGCATCTTGCACGAGATCCGATGGTTAAGGATTAGTTATGCAAAGCATATGCGAAAAAGGTGAAGTTTCACAAAAGAGTATAGATCGACGATCAAGATTAGATCCACAGAAGATCTAAGGTCGAGAAGAGTTCCTCAAGTGTACGAAGATCTATGGCTCATGAGCATTCTGCAATAGATCTATGATCATAGGAGGGTTTCACAAAAGAAGGAGCGCAGAAGAAGAAATCCAAATCTGATCAAGAGATCAATGGCCATGGTTGAATCCGCATTGGAGTTGTGAGTTAGTGAATGGACAGTCATGATTTAACCCATAGTAGATCGTAGATCACCGGACATGAATGAACCTACAAAAGAAATCAATGCTTCATAAGAAAAGTGGAAAACAAAAAGCAGAAGATGAAGCTCTAGGATAATATGGGTTTCCGCAAACTGAAGTCTGGGACGCGGAAAGAGGAAGGGGAAAAGAGGAAGGAAGAGAATCACAAAAAGAATGTGGGAAATGTCACATTTTTTCATTCCACATTCCATGATTCAGAAGATAGATGGTCAGAAAGACATACGTGAAAGATCGATAGTGTAGAAATATTAGTGCGGAAAATGAAAGGCGAAAAATTGTGAAAGCAATGTTTGAGCTTTTGAGAACCCGCACTTTGCATCTCACATTCCAGAAGATCAATGATCACGAAGAAGACCACTGGAGAACAACAGTGCAAAATGATTGGTGTGGAAATATTAGTGTGGAAGCAGAAATCTCGAAATGAAATTTTGGAAAAATCACAAACCCGCATTCTGCTATCCGCATCATATCTCAAATCAAAGGTCACAAAAGAACCTGCAGGACATCAACGGTGCAAAATAATTGGCGCAGAAATACAACTGTAGAAATCAATATTTTTTTTTTATAGAAATGTCACAAATACGAGATCCGTATTTCGCATCCTTTTTGAGACCTACGATCAAGAAGAAGCCCGATATAAAAATCAATGGCTCAGAATGACTGTGGAAATGGAGAGTGCAGAAGGTCATGAATGGAAGATTCATGAAGAGGTATGATCAATGAAATGGTTCAATGGTGTAGAGATGGGTTCGTAGGAAGACATGAAGGTACTTATTAACAAAATCGTTGAAGGAACGAATTTTTCTTTGTGATTACGAATGACAGAGTCCAAGAAGTGAATAACAGACTAATAAAAATCAGTCTAGGGTGGCAGGGTGGCTCTAGGGCAGACTATAAGTATACAAATGGTTTTGTAGCATCCTTGTCTGTTGTAACAGGCAGAAACACAGGGTGTTGGAGCATCCTTGTCTGTTGTAGCAAACAGAAACCGAGGGTGTTGTTGCATCCTTTATGTAGAAGCAGAGAAATTAAATTTGTAGACTCATCTTATTAATGAGTCTGAATTGGTGGTTTTCTCTTAACCCGTTTGATTTGTTTTGTGTATTTAAATTTTTTTTTTAAAGAAAAATACAATACTCATTCACCCCCCCCCCCTCTCAATATTGTGGGATAATCCAACACTATGGTTTAAGAATTTCTTCAACCAATTTCTAAACATTGTTATGAATATGAACTCTTGTTTTATAATGAAGATTATTGCTGTTAGCTTGTGGATGGTAGCATAGCACTTTCGTCAAACAACTGATAAATATTGCTTTGTTTCCATTATAGGACCCCTTTTGAGTAGCTGATGTAAGATGAGATTATTCTATAATGTTTTATTAATTGTGTAGTTCAAACATTATGTCAAACAATTGACAGACTAACCCTATAACAATCCTCTTATTGCTAGTTTGTTTGTATTGCAAGTTTTAGATATTTAACTCAAAAAAATTCATAAATAATTTGCAAATAAATAGGGCCTTTATTGCAATCAATCACAATAAGGCCAACTAATCCTTTTCCTTCAGTCGGGGAGGCTAACTAGGCTTCCTCCTTCAAACAGGGAGCATTTCTGGGGTGATCTAAGTGTCATAAATTCACCTAATTGCTAACTGATTGTTACAATCAGTTAACCTGAGTTGTGAAGGTACCTCCATTCATTATTTGATTATTTTTTGTCATTATTTATGAACTGGATCTAACACATGTGCCTACAACCACTTTTGATGGCATGATTACTTCAGTTAACTCCATCAGAGCTACTTGGAGTTATGGATGCACTACCTCCTTTAGTTGGACATGCAGTTATATGTGATGATTCACTTTTAGTTAGACTCAGTCATCTATTACACTCCATTCAGTTAGGACTTAGTGTGAGAGTCAGTTGTTGATTAGCTTGGTGGTTAACTACGTGTGCTGATTGTGGATGACATTCAATTAAGCTACACCCATTCATTCAATTTGAATGACCTCCTTGGGAGTCTAAATTGTCTTGGAATAAATGCATATTGCATGATCATTGTATTGTATTACTCATTCATTATTGATTATTTAGAGCTGCTACTCCTATTGCAGCACTATTATGCCATTTTCATGCTTAATTGTCTAAAATCTCTTATGAGACTATGTTTTAGTCCCTAGATTATTGTGACAGATTAATATGGTATCAGAGCTCACGGCGGGACAAAGCACATTCTATTCAAAAACATGGTTTTTGATGAATCTTGCATGAAAAATTGAGCAAAAGGTCAAATTCCAGCACTGCACCAAAAGCCGTAGGTTTACCACTTAATACCCCAAGTTAAGGAATTGTTGATCAATCTTGCATGATCAATTATGCTGGGTGTGATGAAAACCTGAAATGTGTAGGCTGTTCGACCTTACAATGACTTTATTGTTTTGATTTTCAGGTTTTACAGGCTCACTGCATTCGCTACAACAGTTTTATATGGCATCTTCCATACAACTTCGAATGGACTCATCAGTCCCTCTTCTCACCCCATTCACAAGCTATTCAGAATGGAAGTTGAAGATGATTGCATCTCTGAAGAGACAAGGTCTCTATGAGGTGTCTATTAGACTTGGAAAAGAGTCTTATGAGAATGAGAATGACTGGCTAAATGACGGTGATTGAGCTTTTGGAGCAATATATCTGGCCCTTTCTCCTAGCTTGCGCTACCTTATTGGTTCTGCTGAATACCCAAAGGATCTCTGGACAAAACTGGACAGAACCTTTGGCAAGAAAAATGAGGATCATAATAGAACTTTGGAGATCACATATATCACCACAAGAGCTCTTTACTAAAAATTATCAGCCTCTACTCTTTCTGATGAAGTTGTTCAAGAAGAAGAAGAAGCAGAATCTTCTACACAGTTAATTCGAATTGAAGAAAGTCTCCTTGCAGTGACTCCTTCTCCTGATGCTCCGGAAGTTTGTGAGATATCTAATATCTCATCTCCTCATATGGATTAAATGGAAGAAGACATTTGAATCTCTAATATTGAAGAAAAACACTGTTGCACTTCCATTCAAACATTCACCAGTGATTTTCCTTTGAATTCTGTGCAAAATTTGCGAGTAATTGCTTCTGAAAGTGAAGAGAAATTTGATTTTTCTCCCTCTAATGTTGCTGCTGGTGTGAAACTATGTAATACCTTGGATATTTTTGGAAAAATATCATATTACAAGAGTGATCAATTCACTCCCCATGATCTATATCTTCCAACAAATTCCTGCAGGATTGCATGCACCAAAATTCAGAATTTTGAAGAAAAAGACAACTATGCATCCACCGTCTCGGTTGACCATTTCTTTGGATCTGATATGAACCTTATTGGATCTGATATGATCTTATTTGTATCTGATCTAATATTTATTGGTTCAATATTTCAGGTTCATAAGCTTTCAATACTTCTTGTAGCTGTTCTCATTAATTTTGTGAAGAAACAAGTACCGCAAGTCTCCTTCAAAACTGATGTTGGGGATTTGATTTCACTCCACACTTTTGGATCTGAGATGAAATTATTTGGATATGATATTATCTCATTTATATATGATCTAATATTAACTGGTTCAAATTTTATATTCCAAGAGCTTTCAGTACTGCTTGAAGCTGCCCTCACCAATTTCGGTGTGAAAAATCAAGTACCGCAATTCTCCTTCAAATTTGTTGTTGGGGATTTGGTGTTAGTTTCTTCTTACGAGGTTGATGATATTTTATTTTTTGAATCATTAGATATTTTTGAAGCTATATCAGATTATGTAGCTCAAGCATTCACTCTCCATAGTCCCAAGGCTTCTCTACCTTTGGTCACATGCTCATCTCCTCACAGAACTAGTAAAGAGGAAGACATTCTGCATCCGCTTGGACACTTGTTCCTAATACTTGGGGCTTATTTTACCACTCATGGTTTTCTGTTCAAAAAAAAAAAATCAGTTTCTTGAGTGTTCCACACGTTGTTTGAATCCTCAAGCACTTTTTCTCTCTTATCAGTTGATTTCAGTTGTTCTACATGGGTCCAATTTTCATCCTGCAGTTGTCTATGTTCCTGATTCATTTGAGCACGTTATTATCATTCCAAAGAGGAATATTCCTCCAGACATATTCATTTATTTTGGATTCAGTGGTTCACATGCACAGTCTCAGGATGCTTCTGCATAGAAGAACCAAAAATTTCTTGATTTATTGCTTAGTTTGAGGGGGGATATTTTTCCCATGAGGTTTTTCCCGTTTCATTGGTTATATTAAGCAGTTACTTTACTGTACAGGGTGACCTATGGCATTTTTTGCTGGGGCCCTAGCATTTCATGCATTTTATTTTACTCCTCCTAGGTATAGCTTAAGGGGGGTTGTTGGAGTCATTTACCCAACATGCACACTTATTTGGTCAATTTTGGCCTATTCATCCACTATCCTAAGTTTAATTGACTTACTTGGCACTAGATGACCACACTATGACATCAGCATGAGCTCACCCATGCCATCCTTTAGTCAAGGAGGCCAACTAAGCATTCTCCTTCAATTGGGGAGGCTAACTGTGCTTCCTCCTTCAAACAAGGAGCATTTCTAGGGTGATTTGAGTGTCATAAATGCACCTAATTGCTAATTGATTGTTACAATCAGTTAACTTGGGTTGTGAAGGCACCTCCATTCATTATTTGATTATTTTGGTCATTATTTATTAATCGGAGCTAACACATGTGCCTACAACCACTTCTGATGACATGTTTACTTCAGTTAACTCCATTAGAGCTACTTGGAGTTATGGATGCACTACCTCCTTCAGTTGGACATGCAGTTATATGTGATAAATCACTTTTAGCTAGACTCAGTCATTTATTACACTCCATTCAGTTAGGTCTTAGTGTGAGAGTCAATTATTGATTAGCTTGGTGGTTAACTACGTGTGCTGATTGTGGCTGACATTCAGTTAAGCTACACCCATTCATTCAATTCGAATGACCTTCTTGGGAATTCAAATTGTCTTGGCATTCATGCATATTGCATGATCATTGTATTGTATTACTCATTCCTTATTGATTATACAGAGCTGCTACTCCTATTGCAGCACCATTATGCCATTTTCATGCTTAATTGTCTGAAATCTCTTATGAGACTGTGTTTTTGTCAGTAACCCCAAATTTTCACAAAAATTTAAAATTTGTAATGTAACATAAAATGTCTAAAGTTGCAGTTTAATAACTACTAGCGGTTAGCGAAAAAATGGAAACAATTAACATTATGTAGTGATTAACTTCAAACACATACAAACAAATACCTTTTAATTTTGATATGTTATGTATATGATCTGCATTCACTTGCTTCTAGCTGTACTGATGATTTCATTTTGCCAAGTAGGTGAGAAGTTATGTTCTAAACTGGGGCTTACTTAGCAATTGCTAACTCAGCCGGATTTCTGGATCTTATAGGTTCAACAGGTAAATTTTTGAACAAGTAGGAGTTTGTTATTGTGTTAAATCGAGATGTACTTCTTTAGCATATATAAAATTCTAGAGTATGGATTGATTAATAGAGTTCAAGGCTACTATGAGGTAAAGTAACTTTCTTTGTTGTTTTTGCATCTATGACAATATTTTAAGCTTAGTCGTAAAAACCAATATCCTTGACATACTAATGCCTTTCACCAGCATGACTTCTACTTAAGAATTCGTCTTTAAAGCTATAAGCCAAGTTACTCACAAGTTCTACTGACGAGCATAGAGCCCATAATTTAATATAAAGACACCTTTATTGAAGCAAGAGTTTACTGCTATTGCTATGTCTAGTATCTAAAGTGTTGCTTTATAATCATGAATATAAATCTAAGGCCTTCAAAGAAAAATCTTACAATAGATCACTTAGCTCTACTTTTAATTATGCTCTAGTAGAGAAGAATTATCAGCTTATTATTTGTAAACAGTTATAAATGTCTACTTGCACTAATAGTCATCAAGCTATAATTTCAATCTTCCAAGTTTCATCATGTCACAAGTATTGTAGAAAAATTACATTACCATATCACTTAATAATATTACTAAGTGATTTTACCTTTAACCCTGGATAGTCTTACTACCCTATATTAACCAAGTCTAGTCTAAACATTGGTTTAATTTATTAAGAGTTTGGTCCTTTATGGAAACCAAAAGATTACTAACTTTCAATAAGTCTCCCAACTATAACACTGTCGACTTAAAGCATTTGTAAGAATTATGCTTGTGTAGAAACACTACCTAACATTTACTTGCAAAAAGTTGAACTAAGCATAATGACCTTACCAGCGTTGATTTTACATAACACTAATTCAAACATAGCATTACTCCTTTAATATAAGGTTTGTTTGAAGAATCATTAGGAGTGCTATTGACTATAAGACAAAGGCATAACTCCAATATTGATTCCACTTATATTTGTTTACCAAAGATTGATCTTAGTGTTATCAAATGTAATTGATAATAATATATATATGTTTTCACTATTGACTAATTGTAGTGTTAACAAAAGGCACATGCTAAGAATTGAATTTATACCAATCATATTGTTAGCTGTTTATAATATATGATTATACCGAAGGGTTGATTTCAAAGTTATCCTACATAACAATAATACGATACCAAACATTATCATTGTGATAAGTATAAATGATTGGCAATAATGTGTTCACCCGACAGTGCATGATAACTATATGGTTCAACCCACTGCAGACTAAAAATTTCTATGGACACATGGATGAGTCTCCACCATGCATTGGTTGATTTAAAAACTTGCAACAAAACCCTATCTTCTTCATTATCCTTTGAGGGTTTGGATTTGCACTGTCTGGGTTTCTTCGCGACCATGAGAGGCTCGCTGGTTCATCAGATGATATTCCTTAAGTGAGTGGTATAGTGCTAAATCATTGTGCAAGAGCTTAACAATTCACAGTTTGTAACGTGGTTTCTTTCTGGAAGTTTGTGAACACCGCGAGGGGGTTTCTTATCTCTGCCAGTAGTTTAGAGAGTTGGGTAATGCGTTGCCCTTGTCTTTGCTCGTGGCCCACTCCTTCGTCGGTGTAAAAATGAAAATACGAACCTCGCTGCCTCTGTCATAGGTTTGGAATGAGGGTTTCTTCTCTTCAAAGTGTAGTTCCTCGAACTGGTTCGGTTACCTCCTCGACTCCAGATTACTTACTTACCAGTAAATAGAACTACTCTTGCTATTATTTTTATTTTCCAATTACAATTTTAGCATAAAGAATACAGTATCTAACAAAAGCATTCGGTCTTGTGCTTACAGGTTACAGTTCGTCTTCGAGCTTGAAAGAAACCTCTCCAACGCTGGTTGACTTCATGGCCAAAATGGGTAAGCCCCGGTTTAACGTGGCATCTCCCTGCTTGCAATGGTTAATGGAAAGGGGTTACACTTTTGAAGGGAAGCATGGCTTCGGTTCCTCCAATGTTTAGATGCTTAGTTTAAGCTATTTCTTAGTTTTGTTGTTAAAAACCCTTGCATGTTGTTGGGTAGCTCCGACTTATAAGCCGTGGCTTGTGTTTAGTTTTCTCTATCTGTAAAATTGATTACAGCCTTATGGCTTGATAATATCTTACTTTGAATTTTAAAAAATATGGAGGTTTCTCTTGTACCCATGGTTTTAAAATGACTCATGTTTTGAATACTATGTTATTTATAAATTATCTTGTAAATGATATTACTGTGAAAAAAATAGGTTTTTTCTTCTTCACTATCAGTGAATTAATTTATTGTCAAGGATACATTTATAAGTACTAGTATTATTGTGAAGACTGTAAAACAATCATAGAGTAAAATTTATAATCGTATACTATCGGTCCAGATTATAATAGTTAGGGTTTTTATAAAAAGAAAGAAACCCTTGTGTATAAGTAATCTTAATTTAATTATTACTTGGGCACTGTTCTAGCATGCTTCATTTTCGCTATTACAGGCGTATGGTTGTTTATTAACTTGTTAGTTATATATTTATTTTACTATTTATAAAAGATGTTTATTTTCAAATAAAGACTGTAAACAGTCCAAAGCATGATTTATAGTCTTATTATTAAGTTTGTTTATCCAGTTATAAATGTAAATGGTTAAAACTTTAAATAGGTTGATTTAGAAAAGGATAAATTAATTGTTAGGGTTTCGACCCTCAGGTTTTTTTGCACAGGTTATAAGCCTATTTGTTAAGTATAATTAGTTCCTAAATATGTAATTCTTAGTTTTATATTATTTAATGTTTATATTTGAATTTGTTTTTATGTACTAATATGCAACTTAGAATTTATTCAAAGCTCTATAAAGAATAGAAGGTAAAATCTGTAACTCTGTTTACTTTTCATAAAGAAAGGGTTTATAACATAACCGTAATTTGGTTTATATTAAATAATAGTTTAAGATTTAGTTGATAGTTTTAAAAGATAAACTGTGTGGTTAATAACTTGTTTATATACTTAATTGTTATCTTCTATAAACTTTTATTTGAATCAGTATACTATTACTGTAACTCTAATGTAGTTTTATTGTTTCTTTCATGCATTTTTATTTAGTTATACTAAGTAAAAACAGTAAACACAAATAAATCATAACACGGTTTTTCCTTCATAATATTTTAAACATTGAAATAAATTTACTCTGCTATCTACTATTTTCATTCTCTTATCTATTTAAAGCATTCTATCTGTGCTAGAGTATGACCTGGTTTCCAGGTGTGGAAAAACACATTTTAGAAATGTATTTTCATTCTAACACATTATTCTCTAAATCCATTTAATTCTATAACAATATAATAAGAATACTAAATCTAACATTTCACAAACTGAACTTTTAACATTCATATAGTAGTTAAACTAAGATTTATTTAACTAACACAGTAAAATAAAATAACATAGAACCTGTTTAGGAAAGACGACAACAGCTTTAGGAGGTCATTCCTCCCTACCAATCTCCTGGAGAGCGCTCAAACAATGCTTCCTCAGGACCCTTGAGCCTGTTCCTAGTTTTCTTGGCTGAGAACTGGGTGGAGAATGAAAATAGTAGAATCCTCTATCAACTGACTAGTTCAATACCTCAGTAAAAAACTCTGCTCTCAGCAGTATGATCTTTAGCTAAAAATATGCAACTAGATCAATCAGCAGTTATCCCCTCAAACACTTTTTAGATTTCCCTTCCATTGAAATTCTCTGAAGTACATTCAATCAACCTGAATGATCACTTCTCTAGCATAAGCATACTCATCTCTCTTCAATGGGAATTTTTATAAAGATTTCCTAGGTCTTTTGGGTCAGTTTTTCATTAATTGAGCCACCTGTTCTGATTCCACTTTCTTGGGAAATCATGACCACAATTGTAGGGAGGTTTCCACCTACAACAGTTGAAAGTGGTTTGAGGATGCTGCCACATTTCAGTTTGATCTCCACCCAGTCTCCTCCACCAATTGGACCAGTAACACTCTTTTACCAACTCTCCTAAGTTGTTGTCTCCTCATTTATTTATTTATAAATAAAATATTCAGAATTTACATTAAATATCCTTGACCCCCATTGGGTCATCAATTACAACTTAGCATAAAATTTAACATATTGTTCCTCAAATAATATAAAATTGTTTTTGAAAAATTGGGGCATGTGACATACACACCCCCTTAAATCCACATATGACTTTCCAATTTCTAGGTGGATTCCTCTAGACTAAGGTGCTTCCATTGCACCTTCACCTGACCAATGGTGCGGTTCCGAAGTGTGATCTCCCTCCACCCGAGGATACAGTCCGGTTCCACCAGAAAATCTCCTTCTGGTTCCACCTGTACATCATTCTAGTTAACAACATGAGTAGCATCATGAACATATTTCTTTAATACAGAAATGTGAAAAACATTATGAACTCTTAAATTCGATGGTAAGGCTAACTGATAGGCTACCTGTCCAATCCTAGATAGTATTTCAAAAGGACCATAGTAACGAGGTGCTAGTTTTGCACAACTACCCAACCTCGGGTCTTTTTGGGTCTCACCTTGATGAACACATGTTCACATACCTGAAACTCCTTTGTAGTTATTTTAAGGTCCGCTTGACTTTTTTGTCGATATTGTGCAATTTTCAGATTACCTTGTACATGCTTTACAATTTCTTCCATTTATTTCAATAGTTCAGGACCTAATACTAATCTGTCCATCGGATTACTCCAAGAGATAGGAGTGTTACGCTTCCTTCCATACAAGATTTCGAAAGGACTAAATCTGGCTGACGCTTGATAATTATTATTATAAGCAAATTCTACCAGATGCAAATAATCCTCCCATTTACCTGGTTGATCCTTTACATACATTCTTAGTAAATCTTCCAGTACTTAATTTACTCTTTTAGTCTATCCATCAGTTTGAGGATGGAACAAAGTACTAAAATTTAGTGTAGTGTTTAATCCTTTAAACAGAGATTTCCAAAAGTTATCTGTAAACTTAGGGTCTCGATCTAAGATTATAACTTTTGGTATTCCATGTAGTCAAAAAATTTTCTTTAGAAAGATATCAGCTATGTTCGCAGCTTTATACGTAGTTTTAACATGTATAAAATGGGCTGCTTTACTTAATTTATCGACCACTACCATTATAGAATCGTTTAAATTCTGATTTTTAAGCAGTCCAGTAACAAAATCTAGACTATTTATCTCCCATTTCTAGCTAGGAATGGGCAATGGCTGAAGTAATCAAGCTGGGTGTTGATGTTCAGTTTTTACTTGCTGACAATCAAAACACCTAGCGATATTCTGCTAGTTCAGTCTTCATGATTGGCCAAAAAATTCTTTTCTTAACATAGTTATAGTATTCAGATAACCTAGATGGCCTAAGTATGGAGTTTTATGGATTTTATCTAAAATTAATAACTTAACTTTAGGTACATTAGGTACATACATTTTGTCTTTATACAGTAAAAATCCTTTTTCATTTAAATTGTACCCTTTACTTAAGCTTTCTATTGGATTTTCTTTCATTTTTGCTTGTAAATTTTGGTAAATTTCATCTTGTTCTAACCCTGCTTTAAGTTGTTCTTCCAGATCTGTTGTATAAGTGTTGATAACTGCTGTAAAGTTTAGCCTTGCATTTCTACTTAATGCATCAGCAACTTTATTTTCTTTCCCTTTAATGTGTTGAATTTCGAAATCACACTCACTTAGAAAAACTACCCACCTAGCTTGTCTAGCATTCAGATTAGGTTGATCTAACAGTTATTTTAATCCTTTATTATCTATCATTAGAATAAATTTTCTTCCAATTAAATGATGACGCCGCATCTTTAGAGCATGTATAACAACATCTAATTCCAGGTCATAAGTTGCATAATTCTTTTCATGAAGTTTTAATTTCCTAGACTCATAAGCAATAACATTCCCTTCTTGAGTCAATACTCCGCCTAAACCGTCATTGCAGGCGTCAGTACACACTACAAAATATTTACTTGGATCAGCTATTCTTAAAATAGGTCCGTTGGTTAATAAAATTTTAACTCTTTAAAGCTCTCCTCGCACTTCTGATTCCAGTCAAATTTCTTTCCCTTCTTCTGTAAAGAGGTTATCGGATTGCGATTCTCGAAAACCCTTCGATGAACCTTTGATAATTCCCATGAAGGATCAAACATCACTTACATCTTTAGGAACTGGCCACTCTTCAATCGCCTTTATATTTTCGGGATCCACCGAAATTACTTCCTTAGTCACCACATGACCTAAGTACTGGATTTTATCCTTAAAGAAATCGCATTTACTAAAGTTTGCAAAGAGTTGATGATCTAGTAACTGTTGCAAAACAAATTTTAAATGTTCCTTATGTTCTTCTTCAGATTTCGAATAGATTAATATGTCATCGATAAACCCGACCACAAAATTGTCCAGATATTTATGCATTACATTGTTCATTAAACACATAAAAATAGTTGGGGCATTAGTAAGACCGAATGGCATGACGACAAACTCGTAATGGCCATATCGAGTCCTAAAAGCTGTTTTAAAGATGTCTTCATCTTTAATCCTAACTTGGTGATATCCAGACCTTAAATCAATTTTCGAAAACACCGTAGCTCCTCGTAGTTGATCAAACATATCATTTATGTGAGGCAACGGGTATCTATTTTTAATAGTCATCTTATTCAACTAACGATAATCTATGCAAAGTCGCAGAGTTTCGTCCTTTTTCTTAACGAAGATGACAGGTGCCCCCCGAGGAGACACACTCTGTCGAATATACTTCTTGTCAATAAGTTCTTTTAATTGGGATTTAAGTTCATTAAGTTCAAGTATGTTCATCCGATAAGGGGCCTTTGAACTGGGTACTGCACTAGGTTCCAGATTAATGGTAAAATCTAGTTCCCTTTTCGGAGGTAGTCCCAGAATTTCTTCCGGAAATACATCTGCATACTCTTTTAAAACTGGTATATCCTCCAATTTTAATTTATCTATATTATTTATACTTTCCTCATCAGTTACTGTTACTACATATGCCTTACAACCTTTCCTAACAACTCTCTTGAGCTACAGAGCAGAAATATGCCTTACAGTTGTTTTTCTAGGGATTCCCTTTACACTTATTGATTTTCCATCATTATTTATACAAGTAAAGGTTTTATCATAACAGTTTAAGATCACCCTATGTTGTTCTAACCAATCCATACCGATTAGTATGCCGTAAGAACCAAGAGGTAGTACATTAAGCTTTACAAAAGTTTCAAATTGATCCATAACTACTACACAATTCTTTACAAAACAAGTTACCTTTTTTTTGCACCAGTGGCTAACTGAACCAACCAAGAACTTTCAAATTTTTCAACAAGTAGCTTACACTTTTCTACCAATCTAGGTGAAATATAACTTAAACTAGCTCCTGGATCAATCAAAATAGCTATGGGTGTTTGGTTTATCTTACCTTCTACTTCCACCATGAAATTTTCATAGCCTACTTGTCGATTCTCCAAGGCTGCATCGATTCTGGGCATAGTCCTCGCTAAATCTCCAACAGTCATCTCCTCCTGTAATGTATGGATATTACTGGCAGTCTTTTTCTGATTAGGACAGACTGTGGCATAATGTGGGCCATCACACTCCCAGCACCTTATGGGTTCTTTTTGTTCAAATTTTTTCATGTAGTTACCATGATTATTAGCAAACTCTTTACTCTTTTTATTGTTTTGATTGTTTGGTGAATTATTCTTATTCCCTTGGAAATTCTTATTAAAAAAATTTCTAGCCTTATTATTTTTAGAATTTCGATTGGGCACAAACTGTTTCTTCTTTTGATCATAATTATTATTCTTTTTGTCCTTCCAGTTGGCCATACTCTCCTTTTTCTTGTTCTATTCATAACATAAATTAGCTTTCCTCATAGCTTCTTCTAGAGTTTTAGGATTGTCATACTCAATCCTATCCTTTATGTGATAAGGTAAATAGCTGAAGAAAATGTTGTACCTTCGGTTTTTCATCTATAAGGTATGGTACATACCTAAGCAGACTTAAAAACTTACTGTTCAAATCTTTCATAGTCATTGTACCTAGTTTGAGCTCATAGAATTCTTTAGCTCTTTCTTCGTAGTACTGTTCAGATAAAAATTTCTTTTTAAAGTACTTCTTGAAGGTACTCCAATTTAAGTTCTTCTCTTTTATTCCCTTCACTCTCTTTAAATCTTGCCACCATATATCAGCTTTCCCTAAAAGATTATAGATAGCCATTCTAGCCTTTAATTGGTTAGAATAGTTATAAATCTGAAAGTACTTATTCATCCCAGATAACCAGGATTCCGCTTCCTCCCCCTTCTCAGTTTCCCCATTAAAGGTTGGCGGTTTGATCTTTTTAAACTCTCCAGAAATTTCTTCATATGGTTTATATTTTCTCTTTCTAGTATAGTGTTTATCCTCACTACTATCACTAGTAGAATGAAATTTACGTTGATCACCAAACACTTCGGAAGATGAGCTGCTTTCATTTTTAGTCCGTTTAATCTTTTTATACTTATGTTGGTAACTTATATCCTCTAAATTAGCTCTTTTACCCCTACCCTCAGTTTGAAATCTTTCTGTTAGGATCTGATTCAGCTCCTCCTGAGCTCTCAGAATCCTCTCATTTTCTTTTTTAACAGATTCCATTTCAGATTTTAATTCTTTTACTATTTCTAAAAGTTCTGAGGAATTAGTGGTTATGTATTCTTGTATAGGGTCTCTTTGTAAGTTTTCTTATTCAATAAAGGGAGATTCCTCTTCTGCATATTCCTCCAGTCTTTCCATATCTATTGTTAAACTCAGAAAAAAATTTATTTGTTGAATAACATTAAAAGAAAACAACATCAACAACATGATTTAATACACTGTTTCATATACGCAAGTTGAGCTTCATCAAGGCCTAGTGTTTGAACCTTGTGCTTTGATACCACATGTCAGTAACCCCAAATTTTCACATAAATTTAAAATTTTTAATGTAACATAAAATTTCTAAAGCTGCAGTTTAATAACTATTAGCGGTTATCGAAAAAATGGAAACAGTTAACATTATGTAGTGATTAACTTCAAACACATACAAACAAATACCTTTTAATTTTGATATGTTATGTATATGATCTACATTCAGTTTCTTCTAGTTGTACTGATGATTTGATTTTTTCAAGTAGGTGAGAAGTTATGTTCTAAACTTGGGCTTACTTAGCAATTGCTAACTTAGCTAGATTCCTGGTTCTTACATGTTCAATAGGTAAATTTTTTAACAAGTAGGAGTTTGTTATTGTAAATTTACTGAAGCAAGAGTTTACTGCTATTGCTATGTCTAGTATCTAAAGTGTTGCTTTATAAGCATGAATATAAATCTAAGGCCTTCAAAGAAAAAGCTTACAATAGATCACTTAGCTCTACTTTTAATTATGCTCTAGTAGAGAAGAATTATCAGCTTATTATTTGTAAACAGTTATAAATGTCTACTTGCACTAATAGTCATCAAGCTATAATTTCGATCTTCCAAGTTTCATCATGTCACAAGTATTGTAGAAAAATTACATTACCATATCACTTAATAATATTACTAAGTGATTTTACCTTTAATCCTGGATAGTCTTACTACCCTATATTTACCAAGTCTAGTCTAAACATTGGTTTAATTTATTAAGAGTTTGGTCCTTTATGGAAACCAAAAGATTGCTAACTTTCAAGAAGTCTCCCAACTATAACACTGTCGACTTAAAGCATTTGTAAGAATTATGCTTGTGTAGAAACACTACCTAACATTTACTTGCAAAAAGTTGAACTAAACATAATGACCTTACCAACGTTGATTTTACATAACACTAATTCAAGCATAGCATTACTCCTTTAATATAAGGTTTGTTTGAAGAATCATTAGGGGTGCTATTGACTATAAGACAAAGGCATAACTCCAATATTGATCTCCACTTATATTTGTTTACCAAACATTGATCTTAGTGTTATCAAATGCAATTGATAATAATATATATATGTTTTCACAATTGACTGATTGTAGAGTTATCAAAAGGCACACGCTAAAAATTGACTTTATACCAATCATATTGTTAGTTTTTTATAATATATGATTATACCGAAGGGTTGATTTCAAAGTTGTTGTAAAGGAAAGTATCCTATGGCTAGGGTTTAAGAGGCT
>LPNX010892436.1:290620-309584 GCA_001517045.1 Pseudotsuga menziesii | reverse complement strand
GTCAGTTGTATAACTACCCAAACTAACTCAAAAGGCGTGTTTTTATGTTTTAATGTTAAGAAACAGATGCACGGGTCTATAGGAGGGAAACCCGCGCATAATACGCAAGTTTACACAAGAGAAACCCACGAATATATGCACGTGCGACTTGCAAAACACAAGAGACGCGAATGATGCGCGGGTTGCACATAAGGAGAGTCACGCATACACAAAAAAATGCATTTTTAAGGTATTTCTGGGCATTTTCAGACTTTGGTGTCTTCTGGAAAGTTTTAGCTAACTGAAATACCTTTCCAATGGCGTAGAAATGAGTTCAAACGGAGTTACAGAACTCAAGATATGGGTCCTCCAAGATAGGTGTTTTTTCAGTGACTTCCATGAAGTGCCGACATGCGACGAAATCATGGGAAAGTGGTCACAAGCAGAGATGTGTCATTTTGGGCTATAACAAAAGTTATCCTACATAACAATAATACGATACCAAACATTATCATTGTAATAAGTATAAATTATTGGCAATAATGTGTTCACCCAACAATGCAGGATAATTATATGGTTCGACCCACTGCTGACTAAAAATTTCGATGGGCATGTGGAAGAGTCTCCACCATGCATTGGTTGATTTAAAAACTTGCAACGGAACCCTATCTTCTTCATTCTCCTTCGAGGGTTTGGCTCTGCACTATTTTGGTTTCTTCGCGACCATAAGAGGCTCGCTGGTTCATTAGATGACAGTCCTTAAGTGAGTGGTATAGTGCTAAATCATTGTGCAAGAGTTTAAGAATTCACAGTTTGTAACGCGGTTTCTTTCTGGAAGTTTGTGAACACTGCGAGAGGGTTTCTTATCTCTGTTAGTGGTTTAGAGAGAAGGGTAATGCGTTACCCTTGTCTCTACTTGTGGCTTGCTCCTTCATCAATGTAAAACTAAAAATACGAACCTCGCTACCTTTGTCACAGGTTTGGCACGAGGGTTTCTTCTCTTCAAAGTGCAGTTCCTCGAACTGGTTCGGTTACCTCCTCGGCTCCAGATTACTTACTTACTGGTAAATAGAACTACTCTTGCTATTATTTTTATTTTCCAGTTACAATTTTAGCATAAAGAATACAGTATGTAACTAAAGCATTCGGTCTTGTGCTTGCAGGTTACAGCTCGTCTTCGAGCTTGAAAGAAACCTCTCCAACACTGGTTGACTTCATGGCCAAAATGGGTAAGACCCGGTTTAACGTGGCATCTCCCTGCTTGCAATGGTTAATGGAAAGGGGTTACACTTTTGAAGGGAAGCATGGCTTTGGTTCCTCCAATGTTTAGATGCTTAGTTTAAGCTATTTCTTAGTTTTGTTTTTAAAAACCATTACATGTTGTTGGGTAGCTCCGGCTTATAAGCCATGACTTGTATTTATTTTTCTCTGTCTGTAAAAATGATTACAACCTTACGGCTTGATAATATCATACTTTGAATTTTTAAAAATATAGAGCTTTCTCCTGTACCCATGGTTTTAAAATGACTCCTATTTTGAATACTATGTTATTTATAAATTATCTTGTAAATGATATTACTGTAAAAAAATAGGTTTTTTCTTCTTCACTGTCATTGAAGTAATTTACTGTTAAGGATACATTTATAAGTACTAGTATTATTGTGAAGACTGTAAAATAGTGATAGTATAAAATTTATAATCGTATACTATCGGTCCAGATTATAATAGTTAGGGTTTAAAAATAAAAATAAAACCCTTGTGTATAAGTAATCTTAATTTAATTATTACTTGGGCACTGTTCTAGCATGCTTCATTTTCTCTATTACAGGTGTATGGTTGTGGGTGAAAACTTGAAGTGGGGTAACACTACCGTGAGAATCGGGTGCCAAACCAACATAGTGGGAGTTATTCAGCCGAATAACGAATCCTTTATTCGACCGAATAAACTTTAACGATAACCGTTTAATTTGATGGAACAGATTGTCGACCGGTAATTTTTTTCGGCAATTCAATAATTATTCGGCTGAACAATTGTTCGGCCAAATAATTGTTCGGCCGAATATGTTTTTATTATATAAGCTCAGCTACGGGCTCATTTTCGTTCTTTGGCCTGCAGCGAGTTGTCATTGTCCATCCACCCGTCGCCCCACTCGTCTCGTTTCACCACCCGGCTTGCCACCTGTCTCATCCCTGTCCATGTTACCCAGTTGTCTGATGTGTGTATCTGCCATCCTGGCACCCCTCATCGTGGAGTTCTGTTCGGCGTTTAGTTTTGTTCGGTGTGGAGGGCATGGAGGTTTGTTCGGTGTGGAGGTCATGGAGGTCTGTCTCACGTGGAGATCTTGTTGAGGTGTACATGATCTTCTCCTGGTGTGATGTTCTTGTGCTGGCTCTTGGCTATGAGGTAAGCCATTCGAACTATTATACTATTATTATTAAGGGATTGTATAAATTGTTATGTGCTTGTATCATATCATTTTAGTAATGACATAATTACAATGGTAGTATTGGTAGAGTTGAACAGCTCTGCCCATTTGGGCAGAGTTGAACAGTTATGCCCATTTAGGTAGAGTTGAGCTCTGCCAATTTGGACAGTTTACCTATTTTAAATGATTTTATCCAAACAAAATTTAACATAAAAGTTGAAATCTGTTAATATATTTCTTGATTAGCTTATATTTATTCTAATTTTTACTCAGCTATGTACAAATGGACAGAGCTAGTCTGCTCTGTTCATTTGGACAGAGTTGATTGGCTCTGTTCATATGGACAGAGTTGAACAACTTTTTCCAGATGGATAGAGCTAATCAACTCTGTCCATATGGACAGAGCTTATCAAGTCCCTATGGAAACAATTTGTATGACAGTTGAAAGCAATATATATGATAGTTGAACAGCTATATCCATTTGGACAGAGTTGAACAACTCTCCCATGATTTGGACAGCTCTACTTATTTTATATGATTTTAATTAAACAAAATTCAATATAAAACCTTAAATCTGTTAATGTTTTTTTTGTTTCTATATTTTTTAATTAGCTTATTCTTATTCCCAATGTATATGAAATTTTATAGAATATTTAGACAGCTCCGTTTAAAAAATAGCTTAGTTTTATTTTCTATGTACATGAAAATTTATAGAATATTTAGAGAGCTCTGTCCAAAAAAATCCATGGTTATGTAGGCTTCAATAACTACATCAGTATGTAGCATCTTTAAATGATATTTGAGACATATAGACATATAAGACTATACAATTTTGATCAGCTCTGTCCAAATGGACAGTTCTGATCAGCTCTGTACAAATAGACAAAGCTGATCTGCTCTGTCCATTTGGACAGAGTTGATGAGCTCTGTCCATATGGACAGAGTTGAACAGCTCTGTCCAAATGGACAGAGTTGATCAAGTCCCTAAGTAAACAATTTATTTCTGTATGTTTTTTCGTTGGTAGGGAACATGATTTCAAAACCTTTCATTTTACTACCCTGTGTTACAACTTCAGCTGTAGTGTAATAACTATATAGTTTTGTTCTTAACCTCTACTATTTTCTCTAGTCCATACAACTAATAGCCAAAGTATAAGTCCCATGGCACATTATGAGTATCTTAGTCCATGATGCATTGCATTAAGTAACATTGCCATTTCATGCTTTTCTGAAACATAGAGAGAAAAGGTTAGATAGATAAAGGTAAGTTTATGTGCATGTAGTCAGTCTCTAGACGCTTCATTGTTTTATACAACTAGAGGCACTAGGATATATAATTCATTGTAAACACTCCAGAGCTAGAATAAGGGAAGTGGAAGTATTTAAAGATGATAAACGAAGAGAAGGCAAGGAATAATCTAGAAATACTTTCTCCCTATGAAATTCAGGGATGAGCTAGCTGATTCACCTACGATTTAAGTTCAGTTGAAGAAAAAGAATCTCTATCTATATTTAATAGTGATGCTTTCACTAACAAGTCTATAATGACTAGGTAGCTAATAGCCAGTAGTAGTGTCTTTTCTTAGAGTAGGTAAGTACTTGCACTTGCCTTAGACTATATTTTATACTTAGCAAAATGTAGTTTGTGCACATGTAGTTAAAGGACTATTAAATAATATTAGTGATATCTAGGTTTTTATTGAAATATTAGTTTTTATAGTTGCTAGGTTGAAGTTGATTAATTAACATGTAGAAGGTTAGGTCCTTAGTGATTGACGCATTATGGCTCTCAAACGTCAAGCCTGGATATTTAGGCTCGACACACTATCTCTTTGCATTTTTCAACTCTCCACTTGCAAAATTGTTTAATGGATCAAACATGTTTGGCTTCAAATTACTCTATGTTTCAACTTTTGGCCTCTGAACCAAAACATGTTTATGGCATGCGTCGGGGTCAAAATGTTATACAACATGCTTAGCAACCATCATATACCATTGTATTTAGTGGATTTAGGGATCTTTCTTATCACGAAGAAGCTTCATTGTCTTTATATATGTTATTTCTCCATACCACCTTTGTATTTTCTATTTATATTACATTGAAAGCTTAATTTTAATAGTAGCTAGATCTTTGACGTTGATTAATTAACATATAGAAATTGACATTTGTGTAAATTTGTAGATATCATATCCAATGGAGACAGAGCCACCTTTGAGACAGAAGCGTAGGAGGTCACCACATTCTTCGAGAGTTGGTGTCCAAAATGAAAATCGAAGATTGTCGACTTCACCTCGAGACTCAAGCCCATTGTATAGTTCACATTCATCTAATCATCAACGTAGTGATAGTGGTAGAGATGATTCTCCTTTATCATCTATGGGTGAACGTGGATCTCGACCTTCTGTACGGGAGACAAGTGTGGAAGCAGAGCAAGGTTTGCAAGAGGCTCGTCATCATACACAGGGTGGCGAAGGTCGAGCAAGGACGCAATATGTCCAGCTAGCTGAGGGTTGTACGCCTATTATGACCTATCCATCAGATTTACCTGATGATATTCCATGGGAAAGTGGGCTTCAACAAACAACTCTTGAAAGTTGTAGGGCTCACTATGACAAGTTGCAAAATGATCTTTCTAGTTTGGATCTCGCTCCAGAGAACAAACAAAGTATAGAGATGATTTTGTTATATTTAAAAAAATTCATTGAGGTATATGAGGATCTTGGACCAACAACAGATGGTTTTGTTTCCTTGATGCAAAGATGAAAGGCAGAAGTGATGGGTCCAGATAAGTGGGATGTTGTGAAGGAAAGGGTGTCTAAAGAACAAGCCAACTCAATACTCAACTTTAAAGAGGGCCTAAAGCGGAAAGCATTGAAAGTGCAATATTTTAAGCACCCTGAACTTGCACATTTTTTATATGATCGGTTTCTTGCGGCCTATGGTCAGTTGCCATGGAACGATGAGGTTCCTAATTATTTTGCTAGGTTTTTTTATGCTGAGTATTTTTTAGGAATGAAGCTAGACTATACTGATATTCATTCCGAGTCTTATGGAGCTGAAAATGGGAGGATATACAATCGAAAAGGTGCCCTTAGGGATCCTAGTACTCTTTGACCTCCACCTCCGATATCTCGCCCACCTAGGCTTGTGACTTACAAATCAAGGATGGAACCCACATCACAAGTTGGGATAACTGCAAGGTATAATGTTGCCGAAGGTTTGACTTCGGCTTTTGTAGGAGTTGATGTTGGATTGAGTCAAGAGAAGGCTCGTGCCGCTATTCCAAAAAAAATTGTATACAAAACGGATGATGAGTTAGATTGTATGGGCATTGAAGATTTAAAGGCCTATGCGAAGCTCTGTCGTAATATAGCTTCGGATAGAATATCTAATGACACCTCAAGCATAGGAGAGGTTTGTGTACTGTCAATCCATTATTTTTTTTATTCATTATGAATTAAACTTTTGGTTACATTATATCTATGTATGATAAAAAAAATTGATGTATAGTAATAAATACATTACATAAATGTTTATTGTTTTCAGTTTTCCCGATTGTTAAATGAATATAATTTTAGAGTCTCCACTAGTCAAAATGCTGAAAATGTAGAAAAGCATATTGGAGAGGTATATTTAAAATTTACACATTTATATTTAAGTTTGAAAGATATTTTTTTTTGTTTTTAAATTTAACTATGTATCTTATTGTTAATTTGACTTATTTATGCAGGTTTCATTAGATTCGAACTTTTTAGATGATTTTCCATCTATTGTGAGTTAATGTTTTATTTTTTTTGTTTTTTAAGTTAATTGCTAAGCTTAATATTATTTACTTTTATTATGAATTATTTATTAACAAAATTTAAATTTTAAGGGAAGATAACATATTGAAATTGGAGGTGAAGATATAGGTTCTTTGATGGATGTGGATATTGGCACCGAGGTAATTTTGTTCATAATTGAATTTTTTTTTATATATATGTTTAAATAGTTTAAATAATGTTTGACATTTGTAAATTGTTTTTATATATGTTGAAGCTTGGGTCTCTTCAATCTTTTCGAGGCAAAGGAAAGACTCCATTGGACGATGGTGTTGGAATTGTAAGTTTAATATTTTATTTTGTTTATGTCGTTTAAAATAGTCTAAATAATTTGTAAGATTTATAAATTGATTTTATATATGTTGTAGCTTGGGTCTACTCCACCTTTTAGAGACAAAGAGAAGACTTTGTTAGATGATAGAGAATTGGAGGTAATTTTGTTGATAATTGAATTGTTCTTCGATATATTAGTTTAATGTTTTAATGTTTTGATTTTGGTTTAAAGTTTTTTAAATAATTTATGTTATTCATAATCTATTTTTATACATGTTGCAGATTGTTACGAGTCCAAGGGAAATGAGTCCAAGGGAAGACCCTGGTCGAGGATAGTGGTGGACTTCTATTTAGAGAATTATTTACATTGTTTTTTTTTATGTAGATATATATGTTGTAGTTGATTTGGACATGGATGAGCTTAATTTTTGGATTATATACATGCACTTTGAATTCACATGTACATAATTTTTGGATTATATACATGTATATTGAACTCACATGTACATGATCTTTTTTTGGATTATATACATGTACATTTATATTACATGTTCATGATTGTTTTTTTGGATTATATAAATGTGTATTGACCTTATATATTGTTTTTGTGATTATATACATGTATATGTAAAGGTTAGGAATGTTAAGAATTTTGATAGGTGCAAATATATGAATGTATGTAATTTATTAAATTAATGTTTTTTGTTGAGAAGTTGAGAGTGATAGATATGTTATGAAGTTTTGATAGGTGCAATCTAATGTTAGGAGTGAATGCTTTGATAAGTGCAATTTAATGTTGAAAATGAATATATGGAGAATGTATATGAAAATGTTAATGTTATGAATGTTAGCAAGTTTTGATAGGTGCCATGTTAGGGGTGAATGTAGGAATAGGGAAATGTTAGGAGTGAATGTTTTGATAGGTGCAATGTTAAAAGTGAATGTTTTGATAAGTGCAATCTAATGTTAAGAATGAATATATGGGGAATGGATATGGAAATGTTAATGTTAGGAATGTTAGAAAGTTTTGATAGGTGCAATGTTAGGGGTGAATGTAGGAATAGGGAAATGTTAGTAGTGAATGTTTTGATAGGTGCAATGTTAAGAGTGAATGTTTTGATAGGTGCAATGTTAGGATTGAATGTGGAAATAGGGGAATGTTAGGAATGAATGTTTTGATAAGTGTAATCTAATGTTAAGAATGAATATATGGGGAATGGATATGGAAATATTAATGTTATGAAGTTTTGATAGATGTAATGATAGGGGTGAATGTAGGAATAGGGGAATGTCAGGGGTGAATGTGGGAATGTTAGGAGTAAATGTTTTGATAGGTGTAATATTAGGAGTGAATGTTGAAATAGGGGAATGTTGGGAGTGAATGCTTTGATAAGTGCAATTTAATGTTAAGAATGAATATGAAAGTTAGTTAATGTGAGAATGTTAGGAGTGACTGTTTTGATAGGTGCAATGTTAGGAGTGAATGTGGAAATAGGGGAATGTTAGGAGTGAATGTTTTGATAAGTGCAATGTTATGATTGAATGTGGAAATAGGGGAATGTTAGGAGTGAATGCTTTGATAAGTGAAATCTAATGTTAAGAATGAATATATGGAGAATGAATATGGACATGTTAATGTTAGGAATATTAGGAATGTTAGGAAGTGTTGATAGGTGCAATGTTAGGAGTGAATGTGGAAATAGGGGAATGTTAGGAGTGAATGCTTTGATAAGTGCAATCTATTGTTAATAATGAATATATGAGGAATGAATATGGAAATGTTAATGTTAGGAATGTTAGGAATGTTAGTAAGTTTTGATAGGTGCAATGATAGGAGTGAATGTGGAAATAGGGGAATGTTAGGAATGAATGCTTTGATAAGTGCAATCTAATGTTAAGAATGAATATATAGGGAATGGATATGGAAATGTTAATGTTATGAATGTTAGGAGCTTTTGATAGGTGCAATGTTAGGGGTGAATGTAGGAATAGGGGAATGTTAGGAGTGAATGTTTTGATAGGTGTAATATTAGGAGTGAATGTTGAAATAGGGGAATGTTAGGAATGAATGCTTTGATAAGTGAAATTTAATGTTAAGAATGAATATATGGGGAATGGATATGAAAGTTAGTTAATGTTGGAATGTTAGGAGTGAATGTTTTGATAAGTGCAATGTCAGGAGTGAATGCGGAAATAGGGGAATGTTAGGAGTGAATGCTTTGATAAGTACAATGTAATGTTAATAATGAATATATGGGGAATGAATATGGACATGTTAATGTTAGGAATATTAGGAATGTTAGGAAGTGTTGATAGGTGCAATGTTAGGAGTGAATGTGGAAATAGGGGAATGTTAAGAGTGAATGCTTTGATAAATGCAATCTAATGTTAATAATGAATATATGAGGAATGAATATGAAAATGTTAATGTTAGGAATATTAGGAATGTTAGTAAGTTTTGATAGGTGCAATGATAGGAGTGAATGTGGAAATAGGGCAATGTTAGGAACGAATGCTTTGATAAGTGCAATCTAATATTAAGAATGAATATAGTCATAATGAATATGGAAATGCTAATGTTAGGAATGTGTTGAGGCCTAGAAAATTGCAGGCAACAACAGCAAGGGATTCTCCCCAGTAAACGTTCTCAACTAGCCCATTACTATTTGGTATGGGGAATCCGTCTGGTTTGCGGTCCGGCTAGCGTAGGTCAAGTAACAAAAATAAAAGGTTTTACCGATTGCGGCCCGGTCCACTGTGTATATTTTAGTTTTTTATATTTAAGTATGAAATGCAAATGCCTATCTAAGAATGCAGATTGATAGAGAATACGAGGAGCAATCACAATGTGATGCGCAGGTTCTTACCTCTTGTCTTAAACTCTCTCGCATCTGAATCACACAAAGCAAGAAATTAAAACCAACTACCTAACCTGTCCCTAGGGAGCAAGATTATCATTTATTGATGAGTAATGTATTTTGTACATGCATTATGAAAAATCACAAATAGTTGATACTTCTTTCAAAACACATGAACATTTAAAGATATTTGAACAACCAGATAGCCAATTGTTTATGAATAACATTCATTACTCGTAGTGGAAATTTTTATAAAATAAACCAGAGAACATTCATATAAGAACATAGGTTCAAAGAGTTAGAATGATCTCACAGTTAATGGACACAAAGCTGAAAATGAAATAGTTCATCTTCCACAAATCCATAGCACAACATTTGAACATTCCACCAAGATTTCTCCAATAGGCAAATTGTAATTATCTATTGCAAAGGAAATAGTTCTTCTTACAATATGTCTTCACAAATATAACTGGGAAAAAGTCCCTCCTTCCCTCTAACTTTCCTATATTTATACAAAAACAGCAAAACCTTTGGGTTGCGCCACCGGGTGACCTTTGGGCTCCCCCAACTGTTTAATCTCACATTTTTTGTCATTTTGTGAGTTCTCATGACTCATACAAACATTACATTTCAGATTTATGATTTAAGAGCATTTTTATGAGAAAGGGACCAGCTTGGTAACTACCAAACTTTTCCAAGCCTGGGCCTCTACCTCTATTTATTTTGCTCAGTAATCCGTTGGTTTCTTGATAGATCTAGTTAAGCTTGAACCCAACTTGCTTCTTCTTTTCTCTATTTCTGCTTCTTCATTTTTCTTTTCTTCAGCTAGCTCCCTTCTGCTTTGTCCTTTAGATATGTATTCTCTACAGCAACAATCACCCTATCATGAATAACCAATCATTAGATCAATTAGCGTTTGACAAAGTAACACGAATTTCATCAATACACGCATTCTCTGGAATGAACTATAAACAAATTTAAAGCATGAAAAGACAAAGTAACCACCACTCTTGAGTACAACAAAACCCCCAAACTGCGCTCTTCATCACAAAAACTTTGACTCGACCAGCACTCATAGGAAAACTCCACCATCCCATAAAGTAGAGTAACAGCACATCAAAAACACGGCGGGAAAACCCTACCGACAGTCGAAAGCAATAGACACTAATCATTTGGCAGATAATCCACTTCGACGGGCGACAAAACTATAACAAACGGATGATTAGTTAACTAAGGAGCCGCAACGATGGAAGACCATCAAACTGCAGCTTCCGTGATCAAATACATCATCAGCAAAAAAAAGCATAAAAAGTTGTTGTCGATGTATTGGAGATCGGAACTATTTTCCACTAAAACCATAGCATCGACCATCAGCGAGGATAAGCACTAATCCATCGGAATGTTCATTCACTGGCTTCCGCAATGGCAGCCGTGTAAAGAACTATGGCCTCGGTTTAATGTTCAAAATACTTCTGATAAAACAAAAATCTATCACCGCAAAGCCAAAAGGTTGAACCACACATCGACAAAAGTAAGAACTGTCTATCGACCCATTTTCTAGTTGTCCTCCGAAACAGCGACAGCGTTGATAACTACAGTTCCGAATCAAACTTCAACAAAACATCACAAAGTAAAAATTGATCAATAAAACCAAGGAATCGACGAACATCAAAACTATCCATCGGATCATTCTAAACAAAAACATCGGCAAAAGGAAAAGTTATATGGCGGATGGTTAGTCCGCTCTAAAGCCGCAACGGTGGACTTCCGACAGACAATGAGTTTCGCAAGACTATTAAATCTATCGGCGTCGAAAAGACTAAATACTAAAGCATCAGGTAGAAAAATCCTCGTTGACGAAAGGAACAACATAAACATCGGGTGGTTAGTGCATTATGGAGCCGCCGTTGCAGAAGACAAAAGAACTACAGCTTCCGATTTCAAATGAAAACTGGAACGATCGAAAGTTTCAATGACTAAACATCGATGATGATGAGCTCAACGCAACCACTGTGTCGGTGACACAAGAGACTAACCCTCTGATCAAACATTAAAAAAGCTCTGATAGAGAAAACAAATTATCGAAAAGCAAATGGTTTAAGCAGTAAAGCCATGGAAACAACAAGACTAAGAATTATCCCTCGGTAAATTCATTATATGTCCTCCGAAACGGCGGGCTGCAAAGAGGACTAGTACCTCGAATCACTCATCAACAGACTTCCGATAGCAATCAGGAACATCAATTAAATAGGAAAAAATTATCGAAAACACTAAGTGTTCGAAAAATCTTAAGGTTGTGCAGTGGTCGAAAAAGTTTGTCTCATTTCCAAAACAACATCATCATAGAGATCAAAAAACCTCGACTCAATTTTCAACCAACCTCCAACAGCGATAAAACCAAACCATCAAAAAGCAAAATGTTAAGTCCCACAGTCAAAAGCATTAGCAGTTTTATATCATTGAACCTCCGAAAGTGGTAAACAGTCGAACTCAAATCAAACTCAGGAAAAACCAAAATCGTAACAGAGGGAAGACAAAGTTCAGGAATATTAAACACTCCCAGGCAAGATAAAATTAAAAGGAGGGTCCAAAAATTTTTAAAAATTTGGGAGAAAAGTTGTAGCTGCAACAATTGGCGACTACTTGGTGAACCTAGATCTCTGGACAATTTCTTCCTTAAGTAACAGACTGTTTGACAATAAAACCAACATGTTGAATTTTTCTAGATGTTTGGATTTCCCAAATGGAAAATATATGTACTTTTAATCATTGATGATAGTCCAATTTAGGAAAATTGGAACCAAGATCTCAAAGTCGAGATAACTCTTTTGAGGCTAGGAAGATGAGTTTCATTTTTTTACCTCTGTCTTCAGGTAGCTTCCAGCTGGGACACCACAGGATCGTAACATATGGTAAATAGAAATATTCATTTGTTCCTCATTCCCATGCCATTTTTCATTTTTTGTGCTTTTGGACTTTTTTGTCCTTTCATTTGAGTCCTCTTGCATGCCTTTCTTTCTTAATTTTGTATTCAGGCTCCTCTATCCATAGTGTCCTTTTGTATGAGAGATGTATTTAATTTTCAACTCACGAACAGAGAAGAACTTTGGAAATTTTGTACTTGTATGGTTCAGTACTTTGTTTTGATACATATTGCTTTCTTAGGATATTTTTTACTCTTATTTTCCTTTTAGGCTTTCAATTATTGGCATGGGATCATTTATATATAATATACTATTTACCTTGCTTCCTTTCCATGGGTCTTTTGCTGTCACCCCCTGAGACATTTTTAAATGTGAGATGGATGGAGCCTCGAAACAATATTCCAGACCTTTTGATCCTGAGTTAATTTACAAGGATTAAGTAGGACTTCAATGTGTTCATAGCCATTCAGGAAAACTGCTAAACTAGAAGAGATTCTTTCAGATAAAACAATAGTACACAGTCTTACACTCAAGGACTTTAGTTAATCCAGAATTTTGATGCCCTCCATGCAACCAAAAGTTTGCTTCTTTTATTGAAATCAATCAAAATCTAAACTAGAACAAACCAAAATAAAGTAAATCAAAATAAACAAACAAATCAATTTATTTATGTACAACAAAAATCCAAAACAAAAATCAAGAAAAATATGGTTTGAGAACTAAACCATTAATTGGTAAGTTCTCTTTCCACCCCTGTAAATCTTGCAATTTGTAGGTTGAGGGGCCAAGTTTTGTTGCAATCTAGAAAGGGCCTACCCATAACTGTTGAAATTTCATTTGTTTTCTTTCTCATCATGAGGGTGATCCCACTTGAGAACCAAATCTCCCACCTCAAATTCTTTTGTTCCAGCTTTGTGCTTATCAAACCACCTCTTCACTACCTCCTGTTGTTGTTTGAAACATTCTCTAGCCTTGGATATAGATTCTTCTGCCTTCAAAATATTATGTATCCTCATCTTCAAAACTTCATTATCTAATCCTCTTGATTCCTGAGCTATTATGGAGGAGGGTAGCATGATATTGGGAGGCAGAATGGCCTCTTTTCCATAAACAAGGGTATATGGGGACACACCTAACGAAGTCTTGGGGGTGACCTTGTCAGCCCAAAGAGAATTTGGTAATGTTGAGTACCAACTCCTCTGGTTTTCTATCATAGTCTTTTTTTAAATTCTAATCGGATTCTTGTTCGTAGATTCAGCCAAGCCATTTCCTTGTGGATAGTAATTTGCAGAGTAGGAAACTTAATTCCTTTCTCATGAGAAAATGCAGTTAATCTAATAGAGGAAAAATATGTAGCATTATTGAAAACTAAAGAAATTGGAACTCCAAACCTGGTCATAATATGATCTTGCAAGAAGTCCATGACTGCATCTTCATTTACTTTATGCAACGGAATGGCTTCGACCCAACGAGTGAAGTAATTGGTTGCTGTCAAAATATATTTGTGTTGCAAGGAATAATTTGGCTTGATCTCCCCAATGATGTCCATCCCCCACTGCTCAAAAGGTTCTATTATCATCACAGGCTTTAATGGTCCTGCTGCTTTAACTTGTCTTCCACCACACCTTTGACAAATGTCGCACTTTCTGACATGGGCATGTGCATCTTTTAACAGTGTGGGCCAATAATATCCAGCTCTAAGAATTTTATGGGCTGTTGTATCTCTAGATAAATGTCCTTCAGCAGGCCCATCATGTAGATCTATCATGACCTTCTTTGCATCTTCTTTCTCTAAGCATCTAAGAATAACTCCATCATAATTCTTTCTAAATAATATTCCTTCAACAATCTGATATGAGGATGATTTAAGACGCAGTTCTCTCCTTTGCTTAGAATTCCAGTGTTCTGGTAACAATCCCTCCTGACGGTAATGCACAAGGTCTCTATACCAGGAGTCCGGAGCTGTGAACAGAGGACATACATCCATTAAATGTAACTCAGCTTTGTTTTCCTAGTTATTTTCTTCATTGTCTTTATTTTCAGTCATTAGTTTGCACAACCCCTACCCTTTAACTATGGAGGCTAGCTTGAACTCGAGTTCATACTCCTGTAGAGCTGCTACCCAGTTGCCTCTTCTTTCTCCTAACTCTTTTTGTACAAAAAGAGACCTCACAGCTGGGTGTGGAACGATTACCTTTATCCAATTCTTAAGTATGTATGGTCTGAATTGTTTTACCGCTTTGAACACGACAAAAGCTTGTTTATCCATGGTTGGGTAATTCAATTCGGCCCCTTGCATACCAGTACTCATAAATGATATGGGGAACTCATCTCCCCCATCTTCCTTCTAGGTAAGCACCGCTGCTAGTGAATTGTCAGATGCGAAAGTGTACAAAATAAAATCTTTCTCAAAATTCGGACTCTTGAGGGAGGGTGCATGTGCAACTGTTGTTTTTATTTTACTAAATGCATTATTCTCTACATCAGTCCACTTGAATTGTACACTTTGTTTTACCATTTGTTGCAAAGGTTTAACAATCTGAGCGAAATCTGGCACAAACCTTTGCACGAAATTTATTGTCCCCATAAATGATTGCATGCCCTTTTTATTATGGGGTAAGGAAATATGTTCGATAGCTTTGATCCTCTCTGGTTCTATGGAGATCCCCTTCTTAGAAACCACATGACCCAATAACTTACCTTCGGTAATGGCAAACACGCACTTCTTGGGGTTTACTGAGATACCATATTTTCGGCAGCGTTCAAAAATCTGTTTTAGATCAAACGTGTGTTCCTCCCTTTTCTTTGAAAATATTGTAATGTCATTGAGGTATACTACAGCACTGCGGCCAATTAGACTGCAAAAAGCTATGTCCATAGCCCTCTAGAAAGTAGCTCCAGTGTTTATGAGTCCAAAGGGCATCCTTCTGTAAGCAAAAGTTCCCCATCTGGTTCTGAATGTAGTTTTTTGTCTATCTTCTTCAGCTACTAACACTTGATTGTAGCCTAAGAATCCATCTAATAAAGAGAATAATTCAGAACCCAAAACCATTTGCAATATCTGTTCCATGGGTGGGACAGGATAATTGTCTTTATCCGAAGCGGGATTTAAGCTTCTGAAATCCACACATAGTCTAATTTCTCTGGATTTCTTCCTTACCGGTACCAAATTTGAAACCCTTTCTGAGTGTCTAACCTTAAAGATAATTCTAGCATCCAATAGCTTCTTAACTTCATTCTAAATCAATGGCTTTAATTTTGGATGCATTTTCCTTAAAGGCTGCTGATAAGGTTTGATTCCAGATTTGATGGGGATAACGTGTTGAATAATATTGGTGTCATATGTCTTCAGATCTTCATGCGTCCAGGCAAAAACATCTTTGTATTGTTTGAACAAATTGATGAACTTATTCCTTTCACCTGGGGAGCAACACTTTCCCAAATTCACATATTTAGGCTCAATTTCAATCCCCAAATTAATCAACTCGAACTGTAGAGACGAGCTATGAGTCTTCACATTTACTGGCCTTCTAAATTTCTCATTCAAATCAAACATTTGCTCCAAAGTCCTGACCCCTTTAGGAATAAAATTATCGAATTTTAGCTTGGCTTGATGTTCTTCATCATCAATAATTGCCCCTTTGAAGGTCTCGTCATTTGTCAAGCATTCTATGATTTGTTGATCATCATCAAAGACTCGTAGATTGGTAATCATATCTGGAACTGAAGGCCTGAAAAGCAATTCAATAGAGCACTGATTATTAGAGGGCATAAGCCTCGCAGCTGAGGTGGCCAACAAGTCAGTTGCTGCATTCTTAAGTCTAGGAATCGATACAATGTTAAATGCACTAAAACATTTAAGTAAATCCCATACTTCATTTTAATAAGCTTTTAAATGAGGAGAAATGCAATGTATTTGATTTTGAATTTGTTTTACAATTATTTCAGAGTCTCCAAACACTTTCAGATGTTTTGCCTTTAATTCAATTGCTTTTCTTAGTCCCTGAACTAATGCTTCATATTCAGTTGTGTTATTGGTACATTCAAACTCTAACCTACATGAAAGGAAATGTTTGTTTTTCTTAGGATCAGTTAGGACACAGCCGGCTCCTGACCCCTCTAAATTTTTAGAACCATCAAAGAAAAGCGTCCAAAAATTGCTAACCGCTATTGTGCGTGAATTAATACCTACATCTACAGTTAAGTCTACTATTTTACAATCAATTTCATCAGCCTGTGAGAATCGAAGGAGATCAGGCTGAGCGTCTGACATATCGTTGGCTTCTTCCACTTGATAATTTCCCGGTTCTAGTTCAATAAAGTAATTTCCCAAAACAGAATTCACTGGTTCATTTTTTTCTTCAAACTGAGTAACATTGTGTTTTATGTGTGGCTCCCTTAAAACCTTAATTTGATTTGGGATTCCTTTATAAGGTAGCCATAGATGTGACTGATCCGAGGCAAAATATCCACTAAGCTTTTCCGACCAATCTCTGCTCAAAACAAGTCCATAAGCTTCTGGTATGTCAACCACCATGATGTCAATGAATTGACATACCTTATCGTTAGAAGATAAGTGAATGAGTACATCCTCCATTTCCCCAATTACCTTCACATTTGTTCTATCCAACTGAATGACCCTCCAGGAATAAGGTTTAGGTTTCCCATTTATCCTTTTGCAGACTGAAAGCGGCATAACGTTGACTGATGTCCCCAAGTCTACCAGGCAGTTATGCACGTTGTGGTTGAAAATTTCAAAAGTAAGGAGAAAAGGTGGAGTCTTTCATTCAGGCTTACCTCCCATACTTGCTTCACCAATTTCTTCTTCTTGGGGCTGATTGTCAGTGGGAAGCTTCTTCTCTGATATTTCAAGTGCTTTCAATAGCTTTTCTTTCTGTTGCAGCACATTGCACATCTCAAATAAGGAGATGTTCGCCCTTACCTTTTTTATATCCTCCACAATGTCATAATCCATCTTATGTTATGTGAGATTCGGTTTAACATTATTTATATTTTCTTCATTGGGCTTAATTGGCATGTCGATCTATCTAGGATTTTGACTGGTGATGGTAAATTCTGGAATTTTATTAGCTGAGGAGTTTTTTTGAAATTTCTTAACATTCTTTTAAAGTCTCCTAATTTTTGGGAGCATAAGATTGTTTTCCGTAATCAACCCCTGGCTCCTCGTCGTTACATTTGTTTCTAGGATATCTTCATGTCTCAGATCCTCTTCTTCCTTAGCATCAAACAATGATACAAAGTCCCATAAAACCATGGCCTCATCCTCCTATTTTTCTATTGATTTATTGTTGTCTTTCCCTCCTTCATCATTATCCTTGGTTAATTTGGAATCCAACAGCTGATTCATAACCAATCTCATTGAATTTATCCATTGAGGACAGTTCTTTTCAGAATGGGGTTGTTGGTGAAAAGTGAAAAAGTTATCCATCCCTACCTACGTTAAGTTCATAGATGCAGGGCCATGCGGAGGGGGTTTGAATTGGTTATTATCCTCTCTTCTCTTGTAATACGGCTTATATGCTTTTTGAGCTTCCTTCTCTTTCTCCAAATCTATTATTCTGTTGGAAAGTTTCTGCATCATTTTTAGCATCCCCTCAAAATCATGTGATTGCTCCTCTTTAGGTTTAGACAGTAATAAAGCTCTCTTCCCAAAAGGTTTTTCTCCAGATTGCTCAAGATAATCTTCTATACTTTCCTTTTCAGCTTCTACTCCTTCAGCTTCTTCATAAGTCTCCGATAACGTAGGCTTAACTTTAGCTTTTGCAAACATAACCAAGTCAGGACCTAAAGCTGAGGTATAACACTCAATTAGAACCTTGTCAGAGGGCTTATCGGTCGCAGAGAAATTCTTAAGGTAAGCATAAAACCTTTGAGTAAAATTATGAACCTTTTCCTTTCTTTCTTTTTTCAAAGCACCTAAACCTTTCATTAGTGCTGCATGGGTTTTCTGGGCTGCATATTTAATTTTGAATATTCTTTCATAAGTATCCCAGTCTGGGATTGAGTTTGCAGGCAGACCAAAATACCATGAGGCTGCTGCTCCTTTAAGGGTATGTGGAAAAAATCTGTAGACTACATCTTCATGTTCTCCAGCCCTTAATCCTTCTATGGCCAAGTAAAAGCTTTGCAAGTGATCATCTACTAAAATCTTTTCACTTGGGTCAAATTTGGGCAGCTTTTTCTCAAAATCCTGAGGTAAGGCATGCAAAGGAGGTGTTAGGTTTAAAGGTGATCTGGCTTTCCAAGCGGGTGGTGGATTTGGTGGGTTGGGTGGCTGATTTGCGTTTACGCCTGCCATGAGTCTGGGTGAAGAGTGAGGTGGTGAATGAATAGGAGTATGAACAGGTGAACAGTAAGGGGTCTCTGGACCCACTTGATTCAAAGGTTGAACAACTTTATGTAAGGCTATTTCTACAAGTTCTTCCAAATCTCCAACCAACACTGAGTCTTCCAATATAGGACAGTCTTTCTTCTTGTATTCTCTTCTGGGTAACTCAGGGATAATAGGTAATCCTCCAATCTTCTTCACATATGCCCTAGTATGTCTTCTCAGATCATTAACTACTTCGTCATCGACAGAATACAAGTGCTCTTTACCCTTCTCTTCAGGAATTGGATTGGGAAACAAACTAGTTTTTGAACTGTCACCGATGGAATAATC
>LPNX010892436.1:262280-290293 GCA_001517045.1 Pseudotsuga menziesii | reverse complement strand
ACTTCTTTCAAAACACATGAACATTTAAAGATATTTGAACAACTAGATAGCCAATTGTTTATGAACAACATTCATTACTCATAGTGGAAATTTTCATAAAACAAACCAGAGAACATTCATACAAGAACATAAGTTCAAAGAGTTAGAACGATCTCACAGTTAATGGACACAAAGCTGAAAACGAAATAGTTTCTCTTCCACAAATCCATTGCACAACATTTGAACATTCCACCAAGCTTTCTCCAAGAGGCAAATTGTAATTATCTATTGCAAAAGGAAATAGTTCTTCTTACAATATGTCTTCACAAATCTAACTGGGAAAAAGTCCCTCCTTCCCTCTAACTTTTCTATATTTATACAAAAACAACAAAACCTTTAGGTTGCCCCACCGGGTGACCTTTGGGCTCCCCCAACCGTTTAATCTCACAATTTTTGTCATTTTGTGAGTGCTCATGACTCATACAAATGTTACATTTCATATTTATGATTTAAGAGCATTTTTGTGAGAAAGGGACCAGCTTGGTAACTGCCAAACTTTTCCAAGCCTGGGCCTCTACCTCTATTTATTTTGCTCAGTAATCTGTTGGTCTCTTGCTAGATTCAGTTGAGCTTGGACCCGAATTGCTTCTTCTTTTCTTTATTTCTGCTTCTTCATTTTTCTTTTCTTCAGCTAGCTCCCTTCTGCTTTGTCCTTTATATATGTCTTCTCTACAGCAGCAATCACCCTGTCATGAATAACCAGTCATTAGATCAATTAGCGTTTGACAAAGTAACATGAATTTCATCAATACACGCATTCTGTGGAATGAACTATAAACAAATTTAAAGCATGAAAAGACAAAGTAACCACCACTCTTGAGTACACCAAAACCCCCAAACTGCGCTCTTCATCACAGAAACTTTGACTCGACCAGCACTCATGGGAAAACTCCACCATCCCATAAAGTAGAGTAATGGCACATCAAAAACACGGCGGGAAAACCCTACCGACAGTCGAAAGCAATAGACACAAATCATTTGGCAGATAATCCACTTCGGCAGGTGGCAAAACTATAACAAACGGATGATTAGTTCACTGAGGAGCCGCAATGGCGAAAGACCATTAGACTGCGGCTTCCGCGATCAAATACATCGTAGACGAAAAAAAAGCATAAAAATTTGTTGTCAATGTATCGGAGATTGGAACTATTTTCCACTAAAACTATAGCATCGACGATCGGCAAGGATAAGCACTAATCCGTCGAAATGTTCATTTATTGGCTTCCTCAACGGCGGCTGCGTAAAGAACTATGGCCCCGGTTTAATGTTCAAAATACTTTCGATTAAAAAAAAATATATCACCGCAAAGCCAAAATGTTGAACCACACATCGGCGAAAGTAAGAACTGTCTATCAGCCATTTTCTAGTTGTCCTCTGAAACAGGGACAGCGTTGATAACTACAGTTCCAAATCAAACTTCAACAAAACATTGCAAAGTAAAAGTTGATCAATAAAACCAAGGAATCGACGAACATCAAAACTATCCATCGGGTCATTCTAAACAAAAACATCGGCGAA
Organism: Pseudotsuga menziesii; assembly: GCA_001517045.1. Classification (NCBI taxonomy): domain Eukaryota; kingdom Viridiplantae; phylum Streptophyta; class Pinopsida; order Pinales; family Pinaceae; genus Pseudotsuga; species Pseudotsuga menziesii. The sequence continues at coordinate 288,736 of LPNX010892436.1, read as the reverse complement.
AGGAAAAGTTATATGGCGGATGGTTAGTCCGCTCCGAAGCTGTAACGGTGGACTTTCGACAGACAACAAGTTTCACAAGACTATTAAATCTATCGGCATCGGAAAGACTAAATACTAAAGCATTGGGCGAAAAACTCCTCGTCGGTGAAAGGAACAACATAAACATCAAGTGGTTAGTGCATTATGGAGCCGCCATTGCGGAAGACAAAAGAACTACGGCTTCCACTTTCAAATGAAAACTGCAGAGATCGGAAGTTTCAATGACTAAACGTCGACGATGATGAGCTCAATGCAACTGCCATGTCGGCGACACAAGAGACTAACCCTCCGATCAAACATTAAAAACGCTCCGATAGAGAAAACTAATCATCGAAAAGCAAATGGTTTAAGTAGTAAAGCCATGGAAACAACAAGACTAAGAATTATCCCTTGGCAAATTCATTATCTGTCCTCCGAAACGGCGGGCTACAAAGAGGACTAGTACCCCGAATCACTCATCAATAGACTTTCGATAGCAATCAGGAACATCATTTAAACAGGAAAAAATCATCGAAAACACCAAGTGTTCGGAAAATCTTAAGGTTGTGCAGCGGTCAAAAATGTTTGTCTCATTTCCAAAATAGTGGCGTCATAGAGATCAAAATACCCCGACTCAATTTTCAACCAACCTCCGACAACGATAAAACCAAACCATTAAAAAGCAAAATGTTAAGTTCCACAGTCAAAAGCATTAGCAGTTTTATATCTTTGAACCTCCGAAAGTGGTAAACAGTCGAACTCAAATCAAACTCAGGAAAAAACAAAATCGTAACAGAGGGAAGACAGAGTTCAGGAATCTTAAACACTCCCAGGCAAGATAAAATTACAAGGAGGGTCCAAAATTTAAAAAAAAATTGGGAGAAAAGTTGCAGCTACAATAGAATGTTAGGAAGTTAATGTTAGGAATGTTAGGAAGTTTTGATAGGAATGTTAGGAAGTTTTGATAGGTGTAAATATATGAATGTTTGAAATGAATGTTAGGAAATGTTAGGTGCAAATATTTGAATGAATCTTAAGAAAGGTTAGGAATGTTAGGAAGTTTTGATAGGTGCAAATATTTGAATGTAACAATGAATATAGGGGAATGTTAATGTTAAGAATGAATATATGGGGAATGTCATGTTAGGAGTGAATGTGGAAATGGGGGAATGTTAGAAGAGATTGTTTTGATAGGTGCAAATATATGAATGAATGTTAGGTAGTTTTAATAGGTGTAAATATATGAATGAATGTTAGGAAATGTTCGAAATGTTAAGAAGTTTTGATAGGTGCAAATATATGAAAGTTAGTTAATGTATGATTGTAGATGTAGTGTTGAGAACTTGAGAATGTTAGAATTGTTAGAAAGTTCTGATAGAATTTTTTTCTATTATTAAGGTAAAATTAGCAACTTGATTCTGAATTTTAATATTTTTTATACTAAGCTAATATTATCAATTTAATTATTATATTTATTTTATGTTCCTTACAAGAAAAGAAAATGAGCACTACAAAAAAACACACTACAAATAGCATTTCTATATAACCCCTCGGGATTTAAAGAAAGGTGATGAAATGGATAATGAAAAACAAAAACAAAGACGTGTAGAGTTACAGGGAGAATTCAAAAAAGTTAAGGCCTTTCATGTTTGATGGAGAATTTGAGGAAGTGATAGAATCTTGGTTGTTAAATCTGCTCCATGGTCAAAGGAGGTTAAGAGTGTCAGTAGCATATGTAGTAAAGAGTCGATTTGGAAATTTTTTAAAAAATTATTGAAAAAATGTATATGTCAGAATGATATTATGATGAGAAAGCTCAATAATTCAATGATTTGAGACTAAGATTGTTAACCATGGAAGAATTTGTAACTGAGTTTGTAAATTTACAACGCTATGTACCATATCTAAGAGTTGAAAAAACTAAGGTATGTTTCACCTCAAATCCTTTATTAACATACTAAGAACACAAACATATTGGTGGTTTGGATGGAAGACCTTGGGTTTCAGTAGCACTCCTGCATTTTCTATTTCCTGAGTTGCGCAAGACTATACCATACTTTATAAAATTTTGGTACTATATGGAGAACCAACTGACACTCGCTACAATTATAGCTATTACCTTGGTATATGTTGAGACATAGGTCAATGTTGTATCTACTTGTGGCTATGATCTATTTTGACATGGATCTACATCGTAATTTTGGTGGCCATTGTCCAACATTGCTCATGGATCCACTGTGTATTTTGTCATGGCCATGTATCTAACATTTTATATACTTCATGGATCCATAGTGTATTTTACTTGGCAAACATACTTATCCTCATTAAAAATTGTATTGGTCTACCTTGGGAAGAGAGTATTCTAATGCTTGGTTTTTTGTTTGGGGATGTCATTCCGATCTATTTTTGGTGCATTTTCCCCAAATTTTCTTATTAGATTATCATTCATTTTTATAATATATTTCAGCCATTAGCAATTCTTCTGATCTCATATATTAGGGGGGATATTTTATAATCATTTCAAACACTTAATAATGATTCACTCTTTGATATCCACTACACATTATGAAATTGGGTCAAATCCTTCAAAAAAAAAAATTTGGCTTGCATACGCATGTTACTCATTAGCAACAAGCGTACCATACGTGAGTTGCCATTTTACAACTAACATACAAATTTGAAGTGACAACAAATAAAAAGAGAGCATGTATTTCCACATATGCTCAAGTAGTTTTGGGTGGCTATCATATTGGTTTAGATATGTTGTACTTGATTCAACTCCTTCAACCAATCAACATCTATCCAAAAGCAAGTCTAATGAGAAAAGTAAGGGGAGAATGCCTTGATTATGTCCTCATGTTGGATATTTGGAATTAAAAGTGTCTAGATATTTTACATTTCCACCCTTGGTCGAGTCTATGTCCTTGTCCCCTTTCCCATCACTTTGTTGGGATCTTGATCATCCTTGGTTATCCTTCATGTTGAGGATTGAGAGAGAACATTAGGAATGGAATCTTGTTATTGACTTGGGAAGGAAGAACATAGAATTTGGAGAACAAGATTATGCAACAAGGAACTCAGGTATTGCTTTACATTGTATCTTGTTGCTAACTTTTGAATTCATATAGGAGATACATGTTCTTTCCTCTCCCCAAATTGTTGTGTTTCATATGCATTAAGGCGATTACTGCTATGATTTGAGATATTAGAGTCTAATTTGATAATTAGATTGCTTTGTTGCTCATGGATTTTATGTAAATCCTTAATTATTTCATTTTAAAGATTGATTTGCTTTGAGAATTGCATTGTTCTAGTTTTGTGTGCAAGTTAGAGACAAGAGGAATTGGATCGAAGGATCAAGTCCAAGATCAACAAGCCTCGACTAGAAAGGATAACCATTTATATTTGGCTATGCAAGTTCACCTTTTCTCATTGAATTCATGTTTGCATTGTGTTATTTGGGATCGAGAATAGATTATATTTGAACGGATCTATGAGTGACTTGAACCCTTGTCACTTGGGATAATTTTTCGCACAACACTTAGGTGTTAGGGACAAGGTTTTTTTATCTAATATTGGTTTGAGTGGGAGCTTGTGTAGAAGGAAATCTTGTTGTAGGAAAATAGAAAGCATGTCAAGACTATAAATGTAGAAGTTTAATAGCACCGAATTTGAGTTTTGGAAGATTAACATGGAGGATTTGTTCATAGATTGATATATATGGGTTGCAGTGTTTGGGACCAAACACACTGTTGTGAAAGACGAAGATTGGGTAGTGTTGGAGAGAAAAGAGAGAAGCCTTGTTAGGTTTGTTTGTCTAATTAAATTTTAATGGATGTTTATGAAGAACCCATTGTAACAAGCCTCTAGAAGAAGTTGAGATTTGTAGTAGGCTAAAACCCTACTTAATAAACTTTTGCTATGGAAAAAAATTACTCCTTAAGAATGGGTCATTGTGGTTATGTATATGAGAATTTGAATGCATTTAATACCCATTTTAACATAGTTGAGCTCAATTGGAGTAATGATGGATGAGGAGGATTGTTGCATGACTCTTATACGTTCTTTTCTAGATTCGTTAGAGAACCTCGTAATAGTTGGAGGAAGCACACAAAAAAATGGTGTTTGATGAGGTTGTGGTCAATACTTTACTCTTATAGTAGATGAGGAAAAATGATTTTGAATCCACCAGGGAGACCTTGTCTTTTCATGGATAATAAAAAGAGAAAGGAAAGAAGAGGGAGAAAAGTAGAACCAAATCCCGTGGGAGATCTAAGTATCCTAGAAAGTTCAAGGCAATATGTTGGAACTGTAGCAAGGTTGCCACATTTTAAAGGAAAATGCAATGAAGAGAAAAGAAGAAAGGGAATGATTTTGACAACAAATCTAAAAAATTCTTCTAAGGAGAATGGTGTATATTCCTTTGTTGCATCCTTGGAGACCATGCATGCTAGAGATTTTGGTTGATAGAATTTGGAGCTTCCTTCCACATGACTTCTCATCAGGAGTGATTTTTGGTGCATGCAAAATATGATGGTGAGAAGGTATACCTTGGTGATGATTCTCATCTCAATATAGTTGGTCATAGTAGAGTCTTGATTAGATTCCCTGATGGAAGAGTGAAGGGGATCAATGGAGTTATGCACATTCTTGGTTTGGAACACAACCTATTATTAGTAAGCACACTTAATGATGGATGCATCAAAGTTGTTTTCTCTAATGGAGGTTGTAATATGGTGTGAGGATCTATGGTGCTCACTAAGGGTGTTTAAGTGGGAAATTTGTTTCAACATGATTCATGGTTCGTTCAATGTAATAGTTCTTCAGTTTCTATAGTGAAGAGATCCACATTGACTAAATTTTTGCAATATGAACCAACAATAAACATGCGTGTTGTATCTACTTCTTATGGTTGTGATTTTTGGATACCTAAACGAGATTTTGATTCAGAGAGCAAGTTACCTGTAGAGAAGACTATGTAACAAAACTAAATATTTGACCATATAGGCGAGAAAGGCCTATGGGCCTTGAAAAATAAAAATATTTTGAAGGGTAGAGTGATTGTACTCTTAAATTTGATTTCAATGAACATTGCATATATGGAAAATAGAACCATGTTCAATTTTATTCTAGTTCTCATAAATCTTTTGTGTTGTTGTACTTGGTTCATGCTGATGTATATATTCCTTTTAAAGTTTCTTTTCTAATTCTTTGAATTATGTATCATTCATTGATTATTATTCTAGAAGGAAATGGACATATTTTCTTAGATGTAAATCCAATGTCTTTAGTATAAAGCTCTCTTAGAAAATCAAACTGCTTGGAAGATTAAGGTGTTGAGGATTGATAATGGTGGTGAGTTTTTTTTGCAAAGTTTGGCATGTTCTGGTAGGAGAGTAACATAGAAAGATATAAGAAAACTTGATATATCCCTCACCAAAATGAGTTCTAGAATTATTGAACAAGACATTGATAAAAGGGATAGGAGTATGTTTAGTGGAGTCGACTTAGACAAAAAGTTATAGGCATAATAAATTGCTATTGCATTTTACCCGATCAACAAGTCCCCTACATCAACTCTTTTGGACAAGACCCCTATGGAGGTTTGGATAAGAAAAAACCTTCACTTTAACATCTTGGTGTTTTTTGTTGCAAGGCATATGCTCATGTTCCTGAGGAGAAATAGTCAAAGTTGGTTAACAATGCAATGAAATGTATCTTCAATGGCTATGGTGTTGGTATGAAAGGGTACAAGCTTTTTTATCATAAAAAACTTTCATTAGATCAGAATGGTGTTGGTTTACATGGGTACAATTTATGGTGTTGGTGTGAAGAGCAAGTGTATTCCTAGAAATAAGTGAAGCCATAGTTTACCAATATGAAGTGCATACTCTTGGATGCAGCTACTATTCAACCATGTTCATATATATAACCAAGCTATTTTAAGAGATTTGGGAGTGTGATTGTTGAAAATAACTATAACAATAAAATGAAAAATCCATTTTGATTTACATTTAGTATGAAGAGATGTACAACGTCACATTTGATTAGCAAGCTAGCAAAATATATATATATAAGGAAAAAAAGTGTTGCTTGATATTCATTAGCAAAATGAATCAAAGATAACATAGTAACATAGTAATGTATATGATTGACGTGGAAAAACATTCCACACTAACTTTAGGCCAGAGAATTGATTCTTGTAACCAACCCGACATTTGATAATAAAAAATCAAACCCAAACTAAGTTGAAATATTTGTCTTCCAAAATTCCCATCTAAAACCTAAAATTCCTTTCACACACTACATACATACCGACAAGACATAATAAATAGTCTTCCTAAATATATCATGTAATTAACACATAAAACAATATGAACTGAGAAAACATGAAGAAATCCATCAGATTCTAGACAATGATCCTTAAACTCTTTAAAAATCATAATACCAGTGTCATTTGTTATGATTTCATAGACAAACTATTTGCCTCCCCCATCGAAGTGTCTAAAAATATATATTTATCCACACACCAAAGTAAATCTATTTTAAATGGGTTTTTTTAATTTCAATAGATTTGTATCTGAATTTCTTTTTTATCACTCATTATTTTTATAAATCCCAAGGCAAGACGAGTCTATGTTGATCTAAGTCAACTCAGAAAACTACATGCTTTGAATCATGATGAACAATTGTAAGAGGGAATACTTGGCTCATTGTTTCATGTACTAAGGGTTTGTTCTTCCAAAGGATGTGAGTGCAACAGTAGCAGCCATTAAGAGTAAACAAATTGTTTAGTTTGTTGAATAGTAGGTGAAATGTTATACACATTTCATTTTGAAACTTCATTAAACCTATACAATTTATTCCTTTGTTTCTTACAACTCACCTTAGTATTTGAGGTTATCAGGTGCCCAACATCAATTCAAATCTATTATGAATTACCAACCACCCACAATGGTGCCTCTAGGGAACTTTGCCAAGTTGCAACCTGCAGTGTGCATGATATCACCAATAACACTATTGTGGTTGGAGTATTTTCTGAGATCAACAAGCTTGATTTGATGTATTCCTAACATTCATTTGCATGTTAGTTTTTTGGCAAGGATGTGGAAGAAGGTGAATCCTTAGAGGCTTGTGAAGACCTAGGTGTTTTGGAGAAGGATTGTGAAGAAGTTGGGGGAGAGCCTTCTGACGATGTTGATGCCAATGATGGAGAAGAACACTGAAGATCCATTCGGCGTGGTTCTATTTGTTGAATTGGAATGAACTGTAAGAGTGATTTTTATTGCCTTGTTCTGTTTGTGGTTTGTTGTTATCTAATTCTAGTGTGCAGTGCCCACTGCACAAATTTGTTCATATGTGCAGGATTTTAATTCTCCTACAATCCAACTTATGCCGTGGCATACTTTTCCACTTGTATTATGTAGATCATGTTATTTTCTTGTGATCTATTAATTAAATTATGCTCTGATTAGTATGTAATCATACTTTTTCTACTTGTATTAAGTAGATAATGTTATTTTCTTTTGATATGAGTTACCTTCTCTATGTGACAGTGTGATATACCATATAAATATGGTAGGCTCAATGCACCAAAATACATCTCTTAGCAAACTGCTAATAACTTGCAAACATGAAAAAGATAGGAATAGAAAAAGGTGGACACATCCCTTTCTCTTTATGATTCTTATCACTTAATTCACAATGCTATTACTATCTTTAGTGATGACTACATACATCTTCACACTATTTTTTCAAATATAGAAATACAAATTTCTATCCATATACATGAGTAATTTCCAATTTATATAAAATAAAATAAAATTATTCTCAATTCACTATAACAAGAAATTATTTTTAAATAATTTTAACTTAAATATTTTTTATGAAAAAATAACTATATTTTGATGAAATATAAAATTAATTTATAACATTAACAAAACAATATTCTTAGCCATTAAGTGAAAGCCAAAACAAAATAAACTATACCAAATCTCTTTTTTCACACTAAATTTTAATCTTTTAAAAATGGGATCTCTTTTTTCACACTAAATTTTAATCTTTTAAAAATGGGATCAGATTTGTTTTATGTACCAGCATTTGCTGATCTGACAGCATGGATATAATATCATCGGATTTGTTTTATGTACTAGCATTTGCGGATCTGACACCATGGATACTAAGATATTATAGAGACTCGGGTATCAGGGATTTCGATATACTTTGGATATTTTTTCATTAAAAACCCTAGGAATATTATGCATTGGGTATGGTTATTATGTCACCTTGAAACATCAAAGTGAAGTTTGAGTTCCTGACAATATGTTTATAGTGTGAATGTGTATGTTTCGAGTTTCTAGATGTTAAGGGTAAGTTTGATAAAGTTTCAATGATTAAAATAATATTACAATTTCATATCTTTGATGTTTAAAAGAAGTTATATAGATTTGGAATTTGTTGTCTTCTTATATTAAAAGAGGAGAGTTGCTAAAGGCAACAAGTCCCTGCCTTTAGAGATGAAGATCGTGCATCTATGCAAATGCATAAGTCATATGACCAAAGAAATTGATTTGAATTTATTAAAGAATGCCTTGACAACATTAGACTCCAAGATATTTCCAAGATATTTTCAAAAAGAGAGACAATAGTTGTCATACAGTCCCTGCCTTTAGAGATGGAGATCGTGCATCTATGCAAATGCATAAGTCATACGACCAAAGAAATTGATTTGAATTTATTAAAGAATGCCTTGACAACATTAGACTCCAAGATATTTTCAAAGAGAGAGACAATAGTTGTCATACATCTCGATGAACTATCTTGACATGAGACAGAAGCAATAAAGTCATGGAAATATTGTTGAAACTAAGACTATGATCCGGTCAATCTTTATTCTACAAAATAAAGAATACACCAATTGAAATAGTCATTGACTAGTCATCAGTAAAACATGGCTTGGCTTTAAATTGCCTTAACAAATTTGACTTGTAAACTACGTTGTCGTCTTTGTAGTTTGTCTGAAAATCTCAGCTACCATAATGGAACACTTGGCCTAAAAATTTTTGTTCATATTGTTTGGAAGGATAGAAGTGCAATAAATCAAAATGATTGATGAGTACGTAAAGCTAGTAGCTTGATTTAACTTGATTTAAATAATATATGCGGGTCTTTAGTGGCTTGAAGTCATATAAAATGAAAAACTTGGAATGAGTTCCATCCATTTTATTCATCTTATGAGTGTTACATAAGCTGAATAAAAACAATTAATGAAGAGTAGGTGCTTAAATAAATTATATAAGTCAGTTGTTTCTCTGTCTACCTACTGGCAATACCAGCATAAAAGAGTCAAGTCTTGTTTGTCCCGACATACCAGGAAAAGTAACCACCCACCTGATTATGAAAGGTCCAATTATACCTTCGGGTGCTTGCTGGGCTGCCTTGCAATGCTTTTTGGTTATGAACGGGAATTGAAATTTCTTTATATTGATGCTCAACCCTTCCATGGGCCAGCGGTGTGCGTTGGAGGGGCGACAGAAAACAAAGGGCCACCATTTCATTAATGAAGAAAGTAGCTACGTGTCCACCTTTCCATTTCCTGTTGCTGAGTTACTTGGGGTTCTGTCTGGTTCCGTACCTTCCACCCACCATTGTGTCAAACGTTCAATGTGCATGGTGTTGTGAGGACATTAATATTCCGTATATTAAATATATATTATATGCATGTAAGACAACTGTCGTCGATTTACAAGGAAATGTTGAGGTTAGTATTGACTTGCAGGAATATAGAGGAGCATGTAATACACGCATGAGAACACCTTCTAATGCACTTCCACAGCTGCACGCCAGGAACTGAAACAATATAGTAATATACTGCCTGCAATATGAATGAATTGACACATGGAAATTTAGGCCTTTAACTTTCATTGATTATGGTCTCTGATTTTTAGAGTTGCTCCTGTAGATCTTTATCTAATTTTTAATATTAATAAAAGCTGGGTAATATTTGTTTCCGGCCAATTCTTTCTGTGTGAGGGCAAATTTTCGGATGCTAGAGTGTTCGTGTCGCAGCTTCAATCTTAATGGCATATTTTTATCTATGAATTGTCATAAGTTAGTTTCTAGTCTTTTTTTAATAGAAAGTGGACTTCCATGAAACTAGAATGTCTTTGACGCTGGCATGGCATGGCATCCCTTTTAACTATTAGTATTGGGTATTCGCAATGTTGCAAAATAAGTTTTTCTCAATTATGAATTGCCTCTGAAATGGATTCTTGGTATGCTTTTGTTGTGACTTGTATGTGTAATATTTGCAGAGGCATCTGCACTGGACATGTTAAAACAACCATATGGAAAAGACCGGGCCGCCCTAATCTGTTAAATCGCGAACTATTGAAGGGGAAACCAACCACTCAATCTGGAGCAAGGGAGTTTCCTTTTATGGGACTATGCAACTACTCATAGCAAGGCTTTAGGAGAAAGGTATTTATCGCGTGCACCGGGAGTAAACAACAATCATCAGTATAGAATTGAAATCCTCTACAGTATCGTTTCACACCTTTAAAGTTTATCCTCAATTTATTACATCAATACAAATCCTGAATGACTGATACATAGATGTAAACGTTTAAACTGTTAAGTCCTCTTAAATTCAAGTCAAAATATCTCAACATTTTCTTAGAATACTTGTAATTTAGTGTTTCTTCACTTTTTGTACTATGCCAGACTTACCTCAGATAAAAAGCTATGTTTTTCCCTGTACCCTGTACATTGACCATTATGTTGTCGGTGGTTGAAAAAAGATTATCTTCCTCCTTTAAATTACATATTGCTGAAGTCAGTGACATTTTAAAGCAGCCTTCTCTGTGCAGAACCTACAGGACATATCACAGTCAATTGATAAAGACGATTTGAGACAGCGTGCTAGTGATGAACCTTTATGCACATGCTAAGTAGCTTCCCGGTCAATGCCATATTATGAGACAGAAAAATGGGTTATTGAAATAATGATGTGGTTGAACAGATAGTATGAGAATATAATACCTATTTAAAAAAAGGGTAGACATGAGCAGGCTGTAATTGAGTGTTGATCCCTAAACATCAATGCCCGTTTTTAATCTGAGGCTAAAACTTTTGAAGTGGATTAGTTTATGTTCTGTACAAGGAAAAATTTCGATATTGTAACTAGTTTTCTACGATAATTTTGACTGCAATTTGTCATAGAGTTGTTGTTACCTTTGTTAGTGGGTTTCTTTGTTACTGGGTTGCTTGATTGTGGATCCAACAGCTTCCTCGCATCAACAGCAGCTTCCTCGCATTGGCAGCATGAAGATGGACTTGGACCAGGCAGCATGCAGCATGAAGATGGACTTGGACCAGGCAGCATGAAGAAGTATATGGACTTTCCTCGCATCAACAGCAGCTTCCTCGCATTGGCAGCATGAAGATGGACTTGGACCGCATTGGCAGCATGAAGATGGACTTGGACCAGGCAGCATGAAGAAGTATGAGCCTGTTGAGCTTAAGCCTGCTTTTCCCTTCCCCATCTCTCAATGGAAAATTCCCCATCTCTCAATGGAAAAGACACTTGCACTGCATGCAAAGGAGCTACAAAGGAGCTAGCATGGTGAACCATGCCACTTGGCATCAGGCAAAGGAGCTCCTTCTTGACATCTGGCAAAGGAGCTTGATGGCAGCTAATGTGCTAACATGAATTGCCCGTCATTAATACAATATGGCAACTCATGTTTGAAAGTAATGCTAACAAGTTTGTTAGCATTATTTCAAAATTGCTTTCCAATTGCTCATACCTTCGATGGAAAGCCAAAAGAGCATAGGAAAACCATTGATAATTTTTTTTATGGTCTCGAGATGAGGCCAAATAAGAGGTCGAATCCCGGTTGTATTCAAATGATTCGTAGACTAAAAATGTTCAAATGCAAACTTTGGATAAATTATTTTGATTTGTGTGCAGTTTAATAGAAAAAACGGCAAAGCGATTCATATAGTCCCTGCTGGGCAGGGACTAATAATATTAGTATTAATATTACAGATGTTTAAAAGGAGTTATATAGATTTGGAATTTGTTGTCTTCTTATATCTATTAAAAAATAATGTAGATATCATTTGTACATAGATTGAAATTGGTTGCATTATAAAAAGGTATGCATTTGATGAGTGTACTTAAAATAAAGCTGGTTGCATTATAAAAAGGTATGCATTTGATGAGTGTACTTAAAATAAAGCCTAGTGCATTGGATATCTATTTTATAATAGATTGTCATACAGCAGCCATAAAACTTTGGATATCTATTTTATAATAGATTGTCATACAGCAGCCATAAAACTAAGAATGGATTGTTTTAAAGACGTTTATATATATTTAGTATGGTACATCTCCTTTGGTACCCCATATTGGCTCCACCTACCAAAGACACCATTAAAAAAGGTACTTACATATTGGCTCCACCTACCAAAGACACCATTAAAAAAGGTACTTATAAACAAAATGGTACACCTTACCCCATCTTTGGGTACTTCCTACCCATGTTTGTGTACTCTGGAGGTAAGACGGACTCACTTTGCTCACGCCTTAGTTCGGGTATATGTCAAACACTTTGCAACACTTTTCAAAGTCCACTTAATATTGTCCAAATCTGGAAGACTGATTTTGCATTAATTTACAATGAATGTGTTTATGATTTTGTGTTCACTACTCATGGAACATAATTTGACAACCAAATGTGCACATAAAAAATATACTCTATTCAGAAATACATTCACATCAACCCAAGAATATATTTGGCAATTTGCAATTTTTTATTGAGGTACAAATAGTTGTTTAAAATAAGATTTCAAGTGTACCTTCAAAACTGAGTTTGACTCTTTGTTACAGCTGGCTGCATGATACAATGATTTATCAATTTTTCTGTAATTTATAGTCTTTCAATTAATATCTATAATGACTCAATAATTTATCAAATTTTATATTTCAAAATTTCAATTTAAATGTTCATTGTTCAAATAAATATTGAATTTCTATTTCTAAATTATAATTCACAATTTATAAAAAAATCTATTTAAATGTTCATTGTTCAAATAAATATTGAATTTCTATTTCTAAATTATAATTCACAATTTATAAAAAAATCTAATCAAAATATGGTGCTATGTCTCCGTACCCAAGTTTCTTAAATTAATGCCCAGTAATATGTTATAAAATTGTTAAATAATATACCATTGTTATATAATATAAAATTAATAACCAATAAAAAAACGGCATAACTAAATACCATATAAATTTTCGCTTCAAATGGAAAGAATTTCAGATCTTTGTTGAAAGTATATGGACGTGGATACGTTCGAAAAGAACTTGAAATCTTTGCTGAAAGTAGATAGACATCGATACGTAATAAGCATTGTTAACATAGTGACAGTGGCCATAGTCTTGACAGAGAGAAATTGTTCGCACAGACGTTTGGACGATGGGAAACAAACAAAGTGATAAAAAGAAGATTATGTTGGTAATCATGACACAACATCCAGTACTTAGTGTTTTCTGATAGGGTTGTTAACTTTGTTAACTTGTTAGACATGGACTTTTCAAAATAGTAAATGCTTAGCCATATTTTCAAATATTTTGGAAAATATTTACACTTTGTCTTCTTTTCTAGTTACCAAAGAAAAGCATCACAGTCCAAGCTTTTCCAACTGCTTCAACACTACAAAGCACTTATTCAATATACAAAATACTTACGCATTTTATTAACAGATCTGGCAACTGCATCCTATTTATATGCCTATATCTATAACTAATAACTGTATCTTGAAGCTGGACAGTCCAACAAATGTAACAAACTCCATATATCACATTCAAGGGCACTTGAGTTTGTTGCCATGCGTTTTCATGTCAGCATAGCAAGGACACAGATCCTTGTTTCCAAATGTACCAGGAGGAACACAGTTGCATTTGGCACAACATGTACCACAAGCTCTTAAACATCGGTCATGTAGAGATGCTGCTTTGCATCTTCCTCCACATGCTGCCTTGCAATCTGCATCAAGCAATCCAAATGAGGACAATAACAAGTGATGTAAGGGATGAGCCTTGCATTCATAAGCACCAGCTTGAATTTACAAAGAAAGTTAAAGCAGCAATAAGAACAGCAGCAAGTTAACTATCAACTAAAATAGTTTAATTTTTATATGGACAAAAAAATTTAAACATCAAACAGTAAACATGAACTCCAATTTCATAAGCCAAAGTTAGCAACAACAAATGATATTGAAAATGGGCCTTGTATTCACAAGAAAAAGCTACTAATGAACTACTATAACAACAACAAAAATAAAAAAATAAAGCGAGCCTTGAATTCACAAAAATGTTGCCAAAGTTGGCAACAACAAATATTGAAGATGGCCTTGAATTCACAAAGAAAAAGCTACCAATGAACTACTGTAACAACAACAAACAAAAAATAAAGCGAACCTTGTATTCACAAAAATGTTAACAACACAAGATGATACAAATATAAGCTTGGATTAAAAAAAGAAACAGCAGCAGAAATCACAAAAACATATTGATTAACATTCTGATTAATAATACAATATAAACTCTAACTTTGAGGTATGATACAATCTGTGACTTTGAGAGCATATACCTATGTTCTGCAGAAGGCTCCCGTTCATCACATTTTTCTGCAGCTGGATTCAGAGGAAAAAGGAACACAATTTGATCAGTTTAATATATGTAGAAGTGAGTCTTCTAAGTTCACTCATGAATATAACTTTTTATACTAATGAATTATGCCCATGTAATAATCTAAACTTAAATACTGGTTCACAAATGTACTCACTCCATCTGTTGTCGAAGCCCCAATCTCAGCAGTTTCTATATACATCTGTTTCATCAATCAATTACAGAACTCTGAATATCAGGCAAATTCCATGAATAGACATAAAAGTTATATTGATTATATTGATGGCATGTAAACTTAAATGGTAACTCAACAGTTACAGAATAAACCTTCTTACCTGAACAACAAGTACCAACACTACAAGATATAATACAGTCAACCTGCTTGAAGAAGCCATGGGAGCTGCTGACACCCAAATGGAATGAATATTCAGTTACAAGACAATAATAAGCCTGCTGTGTTTGTAGGTCTTTTTCTCTGCATGCAATGCAATGTAGAGGATGTCTTACTTTATAAAGAGAGAACTCTCAATTTATAGGACGGAAAATGATAAATCTGCATGCCTGCATCCGTTTACCTCTAGGAATTTAAATCAGCACGCAGTAAGTGCCATCAGATCACCAGCACGCAGTAAGTGCCATCAGATCAATTTAAATCAGCACGCAGTAAGTGCCATCAGGTCACCAGCTGGCCCTCACCATAGCTCAAGTAAAGTAATCAAAATTTGAATAGATTTTTGTGAAGTAGTTGTTTTGGATTTGACTACCACCTAACACGTTATATGACCAAGGTGAATAGAACTTGCAGACTGCAGACGACAACAATAACATGCAATTTTATAAAGTTTTTAAGTGTTTTTCTCAGGTGGGGTTACTTATTCAACTTGTATCTCTGCTGTGCATTGCAAGTTGAGGCCAAGCTATTGCCAACTTGCCAAGCAACCCCTGTAGACGATCCTCGGAATTTGGAAAGTTCCAGAATCCACAACTTTTGCACTAGAATAATGAATATGTGCCTAGGGAACGGAGCCAGTCGGGGTTGATGTCAAATGTTCATTTGAAGTTGGTGCATAGTTACAGCTGGCTTCGATATGACATTTAGCCCTAAAAACAATGATGCCAGTATGCTTGTAAAGTGGCTTGATCTATCGGTAGAATGGACGTGGTAAAAGTGTCTTGATCTACGAGTAGAATGGACGTGGGTTTTATTAGATTCGATTAGCTGTAAATCAGAAATTTACATAAAGTGGCTTGATTTACAAGAAGAATGGCACCCTTTTAAGAAATTTTATAGTGTAGATCTTAATTTACATAAACTCAATGGCTTCCCTACAGGTATAATGGACATAGGGTCCTATTACACATGGGTTGGTGGTAGGTTGGAGCAGCCAAGCTTCTTCTCAAATGTATTGGCTTAGGACTTTTTAAAAGTTTGTTGTGTGATAAAAGGACGTGGAGTTACATGAATGATTGTTCTAAAGAGATAGATAGTGATGAAAATTGTAGAATGTATATTAAGAACTGGGATGTCCAAGAGAGTGAGAGTGATCAATTTATAGTGTTTTGAAAGTGATTAATTTATAGTGTTTTGATCATTAGGAAATCCTCATCTAGTGTTTATTATTATGAGACAAAATACATAATTTAAGATAAAAATTGTAGAGGGGACATCAATTATGGGGTGACCATGAAAGCTACCAATTAATAATTCAATGACAACATTTTCTATGTTTAGGAATTTTTTTTTTTAATAAATCCAAGGTTGACCATCCATGAGAGAGGTTTATCTACAAGACAATGGACATGGAGTCTTGTTATACATGTGTGGGTTCAAATATTAGCATAAGCAAAGGCTGGAGTGACGCTATAATTTCCTCAATAGTACTTTTGACTCTTCAAAAGCTTGTCTTTGCCAATGTACGTTTGACTCTTCAAAAGATTGTTCTTGCCAATGTACTTTGATTCTTCAAAAGATTTTTAAATATTTCAAAGATGTGGAGTTGTAAGTATACTTTTGTTCCAAATATAGAATTTGAGTATGTGGAGTTGTAAGTATACTTTTGTTCCAAACATAGAATTTGAGTTCATAGTGGAAATTTGTAAAGGGGATTCCATTAGAGTGCCATGGGAGTGCTTCAATGGTGGTTCAATGGCAACCCTTTAAATGTTCTAGAAATCCTCTTTTATAGCTAAGGCTCACCATCCATGAGAGTTCACTCTTTTTTACTAATAGCACTAAAAGGGTAAACTTGGAGCATTGTTCGGAGTGGAGCATCTCATGTTGTTTATTATGGATCATGAGGTTTAAAACATCCTTTGAGACACTTGAGGCTCTTTAACATCTGTGTTTTAATTGTTTGCCCATGATTCTCCATAAGCATGTAAGCGACCGAATGCAAAAATATGCTTGTCAAATGTTTAATAAAATGTTAGAAAGTAACTTTGTGTTATAGGTTACACCGATTAGAGGGTACACTTTCCAAGGGAATGGTAGGAAAGCATCGGATCTTGAATTAACCTTGTATCTTGGTTTCCGCATATGAGGTAGCATGCAAATATTTGGGTAAAAAATATTTTACATGCAATAGAGTAATAAATTCTGTGGGGGCTGCACTGTGGGCTGTTGGATCCCAACTTGTTTGAGTTCCAACGACCCAAAGTGCAGCCACCGCAGCATTTATTACTATGTTGCATGTTGAATATTGTTCACCCAAATATTTGTTAAAGCCCTTTCCAAAAAAACTATTATTATAGAGATGGAGAGATTGGAGACCACTTACAACAAGAAAGATACCATTCAAGATAGGGAGGGGATCCCTCCAAGTTAGTAGAGGTTGATGTTCATTGATAGGGAATTAGAAAATGTTCATACTTTAGCTACTTATAACATATAGAATGAGTTGACCATGCACCCAATGCTTAGTCTTCATGGAGGCTTTTAGAGAAAGTGGAACAATCTACTCCTCTAATTCTTCAAAAGTTTCTCCCTTTAATGGAGTTGCCAAAGGTAGGTAAACCTCATTTAAGGACACTATTCTTTGATAGTAAAAACCCTTGAGTAGTATTAAGTTTATGACTACTTTAGTCCCAACTAGTTCTCCTTAGCCTTAGATAGCCTAAAGTCCATCCTTTGTTTAGGATAAGGAAACCTTGACTCTGATTGTTAAGACTAAAATTGGATGGGCTAAGGAGGAAGAGGAATATCTACTAAAACATGGAATAATTTGCAAGTTCAATGGCCTACCACTATCACTAAAAAACAGAAGTGGATAACTCTTTGTTGGATGCTCTAGTGGTGATCCACCTATATGAAAAATGTTTTTTCTCCTCATTTTTTCATCATTGTAGGATAGATTAGGGATTGTTGGTATGAGCTCTTACTTCATGGACAAAATAAGCCTCTTTATGAAGCCATGTGAACACTTGTATTGGGGGTGACAAAGATGTGAAGGTTTGGATCCATCATATCACTTGTTTCTAGAGTCATATTATGGAGTTCTCTTGTGCCCTATAGGAGTGTGTAGTCCCCAAATGGAGCTAGTTGTTAACACTTGAAAATGCAATTCCAATGGGCATTTCTAGAGGCATTTTTTAGCAACATTACACCACCACATATGACCAATGCCATGGTATGAGTCACTTGTTTGAGAATCACCTTGCCTATCATCTGTAATATCCCAAAGGCAAGTCCTAGACACGTATGATTTTGATTATTTTCTTTATGGTGGCACTAGGTTCCTGGACCATGAACCATGGATTGTGATGTTTATTATTGAAATTATTAATATTATCATTAATATTATTATAGTTAATAATGACACAACATGACAATAACATTGTTGGGGGGTCTTGGAATTCCATATCAGAAGGGGTTGGGGTTAGGATTTGCAACTCACCCTAACAATACTCTAGTCTACATTATTCTATTAATTTTGGACCGGTCCTAAAGTACATGATTAATGTCTTGCATGCTGATGCATGTAGTAATTATGTTCTCAGTGGTGAGAGTATTCCTCATTTGGTTGTTAAAGGGACCCACTCTCACTGCACTCATGTCTTATGCACCTAATTGACTATCTGGAGTCAATCGTGCACCTAATCCTTGTAACTCCACTCTAATTGGAGTGTTTAGTCAGTTAAATTGAGTCATTGCCAGTTAATTTGAGTTAATATTGAGTTAATGTCAGTTATTTTCAGTTAAATTGAGTTTAATTGAGTTACTATCAGTTAATATTGAGTTAATCTCTAGTTACACCGGTGAATTAGAGTATTGACAGCTAGTTAGAGTCAGTTTGGCTAATTTGAGTAATTTTCAGTTAACAAAAGTAACTATTAGTCAGTTAGAGTTAGTTATCCTATGCTAATTAGTGAAATTGTGGTTTAAAGGCCAATTATCTTCAATTAATTAAATGGAACTGTGTCATCTTTAGTTAAATTGAGCTATTATGTGTCAATTTGAGTTAAACTAAATGCATGGGAGTGATCTTGGGCGGATTGGGGTTAGTCCTTGTGAATTCGAGTTGTCTCCGGTGCATGGGAGTAATTTATGGGTGATTATGAGTCGGTTAGGGTATATTAGAGCCACCTTTGATGAATTCAAATCAGACATGCATGGGAAAGTTCCTTTGTCGGTGTTTTAGAGTCAGTCTCACTGAATTCAAGTTTCTCGGTGAAGAACTTGAATGGGATAGTGAGTGTTTGTTAGGAAGCCCTAGTGGTTGGGAGTCCTTCCTTAGTGATACGGAGTCAAACTCTTGGAGGCAATTCGATTTAGCCTAAGTAAATTAAAATTGCTTCGGAGGTGTCACTCATTGTTTTTGCAGGTCTAGGAGTAGAGCAGAGCATGTATATGGTTGGGTTACGAATTCCAAAGGGATATTTGGTCGTTATACTTGCACAATTTTGTAGTGAATTTTGCTTGTAGATATAGGAGGATCCGATGAACCATTTTATTGGTCTTGGAGGTCGATTCTTCATGTGTTTTGGACTCCCTAGTAGGGATCTAGAGGGTGTTTGTGGTAGTATTTTCCATGTGGTGTGAATCCCCTAGTATGGATTCAATTTGTGTTGTCGAGAGAAATGTTTCTCTTTTGTTTTGAATGCTCCAGTGGAGAATGGGTTTTTTTAATTTGATTTGGGAGGTTGGAAGTGTTGATGTTTCACTGAGATTATCCAATTGGAGAGGGGGACAATTCTGGGTGGATATCTCTGTTTGGTTGTGTGAGAACTTGAGGGAGAGGGGGACAATCCCCAATAGGTATCTAGGCCTTGTTGTTCTCTTTGTTTCGAATGGTCCAATGGAGATTCGAGTTGTGATTTGATCTGGGAGGTCAGAAGTGTTGTTTTTTCACTGATATTATCCAATAGGAGAGGGGAAAATTCTGTGTGGATATCCCATTTTGGTTACGCTAGAACTTGAGGGAGAGGGGGACAATCTCAAACAAGTGTCTAGGACTTGTAGTCATCTTGCAGGAGAGGGAGGATTCTAACAAGTGATCTATATTTTAGTGGTTAGTGGTGTTGTGGAAGAGGGTGACAATTCTGAGAAGGACACCACACCGACCATTTCTTGCCTTTATGGGAGAGGGGGACAATCCCAGAAAGGAAGTGCATTGATTGTGAACTTGTCTTCCAGGAGAGGGGGACAATCTTGAGGAAAGGGGATTAGAATTCACTCATATTTCTTAAGGAGGAGATATTGGTTTCATCTGTTAGTGTCCATCCTAGAAGAGACCTTCTTGTGTGAGATTCTAGGACCCCATATCAGAGGTGATATTTCGATGGGAAAACATATTACGAGTAGATATCTATGACTATGAGGAAAATTATCATGTTGTTGTAAGTTGCACCTATCAACATAAGTACTTATGTCCTTCTAATATTTTATTTATGAATATTAATATGCATCATGAAGGTTGGTTTTGTAATCTTTTTCCAAACTAAATGATAGATTTATCATGTTACTAACTTTGATATTGAATCGGCAGTCTCAGGGTAGGTATGCAAATCCCTGAATGTAATTTGAAATGTATATTGTATGCTGATTTAGGAAATCTGATCATGGAAAACCATATGGTTGTATATGGTTGTCACATATCAGGTTATCCCATGGGTTTTATTTATGGTTTATAAGAAAATAAATGGTTAAAATTTATCTTGCATTTGAGTAAGCTTTTAGTGAAAAAGTTGTTGATCAGATTGATATGTTAGTAGGATTCCTTGTTTATGTTTTTACAAGTAATTTTAGGATTGAAATGGACTACCATGTGGATGTATATGGTATCCCTGTATCATGTCACCCAATGGATTATATATTTTGTAGTTGTTTTTAAAATTATGTAATGAAACTATATGCTAAATTCTAGTTGATTTTAAATAGTGTTGGTTTTATGAGTTGACCCAGAAGCCTTAAATTATTTACGAATGACCAATCCCATTTGAATAAACATATTTGTTATGCTAATATCAGAATTCATCCCTCATTAACTTAAGAGAGAGCCCATAGACCCTTCTTTACCAATGACCTAAGTTGGGTGTGTTACATCATCCATATGACAAGTAATGATGAAGATCTATGTGTTTTCCTTTTATTTTACATGTTAAGGGATATCCACTTATTTTGAGGCATGCTTTGTTGTTTAATTCACATATTTGAAGCCAAGGTTGAACATGGGGTAGACTTTCACATTTTAGTGCACTTATCTATAAATTTGCATGCATTTTACTTTCAAGGAGAGTTTTATTGGGAGGTCTTCATAGTGTTCAAAGGCATAAGCCACATATTTGGAGGCTTTTCACGTTTTAAGAGGGAACTCTAACTTTAAGTGGGTGTTGAGGCCTGAAAAATCGCAGGCAACAACAATAAGGGATTCTCCCCAGTCAACGTTCCCAACTAGCCCGTGACTGTTTGGTATGGGGAATCCGTCCGGTTTGCGGTCCGGCTACCGTAGGTCAAATAACAAAAATAAAGGGTTTTACCGGTTGTGGCCTGGTCCACCGTGTATATTTTTGTATTTTTTAACTTTAAGTATGATATGCAAGTGCCTATATAACATGCAGATTGATAAAGAATACGAGGAGCGGTCACAATGTGATGCGCAGGTTCTTACCTCTCATCTTAAACTCTCTCGCATCTAAATCACACACAACAGAAAACAAGACTAACTAAGTTGTCCCTAGGGAGCGAGATTATCATTTAATGAGTAATGTATTATTGTTCATGTATTAAGATAAATCATAGGTAGTTGTTCTTTGAATCAAAACACATAAACATAAATAAATATATGCACAACAAGATAGCTTATTGTTTGTTAAGACATTCATTACTCATAGTGGAAATTATCATAAAATAAACCAGAGAACATTCATACAAGAACATAGGTTCAGAAAGTTAGAACGATCTCACAGTTAATGAAACACAGCTGAAAATGAAATAGTTCCCCTTCAACATTGTTCATTTCACCACATTTGAACATTCCACACAGCACTTTGTCCAACAAGCAAAATTGTAATTATATTATTGCAAAACGAAATAGTTCCTCTTAAAACAAGTTTTTCACAAGTCTCACTGGGAAAAAGCCCCTTTCTCTATCTAACTCTCCTATACTTATACAAAGGCAAAAAAATTTGGGCTGCCCCCAAATGACTCTTGGGCTTCCCCAACGTTTTGTCTCCCACAATTTGTCTCATATTTAGTGCTTATACAATTTACAATATATTACATTTAAACAAACTAATAAAGCACTTAAGTGGAGGGCCCCGCTTGATTGTTCAGGAAATTATTCCATGCTAAGGCTTCTGATGTAATGTTCTCGAACTCATAAGGCTCAAGAAAATGAATATTGATTTCAAACTTTGCAGCCTGATTTTTTATCATTTCAATCCTGGTTGAGCTCAAACGTAGTTGATCTTCCAGTAACTGTAAACTGACCACTGAATGAGCTACTTCATCTTTCAAGATCTGTTCATCCAGAACCTTGACTTGTTGAATTCTCTATTCATCCTCTCGATATCTATTCTGTAATATCTCTATGAACAGGTCGTGTTCTGGAAATGCATCTATTCTCTGCTTAGCAACCACCTAGCATCGGTTGTAAGTGATCAATAGTCTCCTAAAAAACTTAGTGCAAGCTCCCTTCGTTTTCTTTACAGCCTTCTTAAATTCTTCAGCTGTGTTTATGGAAAACTCTAACAAGTCATAATCTTGTTTTAAGCCTTGTTGATCCTTTGCTGGTAAGTCTGCAGGGATCTCCTCATTGGCCTCCAATCTCGCTATTCTTCCCATCAGGACTTCTAAAATGTCCTGAGATCTATCTACGAAATATGACGAGGTCTCCAAAATTTCTTCTAATCTATTATCTACCTGCAAAACCTTGCACCTCTCTTCTTCTATGGACACCTCCAGCCTATGCATTTTGCTTCTTTGTGTTAAAACATGTTCTTTGAAAGGATGAATGCTGGTTTGTTGTTCCCTGGCTTCTTCCAAAGATGCTGCTAATGAAGCAATTTGTTCTTTAAACTCTGCTGCTTGCAGCTGAGATTGTTTTTCTATCTCCTCCAAAGTAGCCTTTTGTAATTCCAGCTCCCTAATCTTACTTTGTAGCTGGTCTCTTTCTGCATGAAGACTTTCATATGTTATTTTCAGCCCATCCTTTTCTATCATTAGCTCCTGATATTCCTGCTACAATTTTGCTAAGCTTTCCCGAGCAACTTTCAAAGACATCTTGTCTAGTTGGAGGGACTAAAGCTCTACCTTTGAAGACTTTACTTCATTTTGCATGTCTTGAAACTTCCTTTTCAATTTGTTGCTTTCCTCTCTCTCCCTTCTCAGTGTATCTTTCAGTTGGGCAGCATTTTTCCTTGATTGCTCAAGGTCTGTCATTATTCGATCCACATTATCTTCAGAGGCATGGATCAATGCTGCTCCAGCTCAGATAGTGAGTCTTGGGTCCGTGTTCGTTCCATGTACCAATATTTTATCATTTATCATCTTCCCTGACTGTCCCCTAGTTTCAACTTTCTTCTCAGTCCTCTTCACAATTCTTTTCTTTTCCTTGTCATAAAAAATGGTATTGAAGTCTGGAACTTCTTCCCCTTTCTTTTGTTCGAAAGGGATCAGTCTTAGGCCAAAAACAACAACCTGTCCTAAGGTGCTGCTAGCAATTGCATCAGGGTCTTGAGAATCAGGATTATCCAGATCTTGAACTAGAGTGTCTGCAGTGTCGAAAGTTTGTTGCTCTGTCGTGGTCCCTGTCAATTTAAGTCTTTCAGCTTCCTGTTTCCTAAGTTCCTCATCCTCTTTCTTTTTTCTTTCTTCTTCCTCCCTCCTGGCAGCTTCTTCTGCATTCTTAGCTACTTCTTGTTCATCTTTCTTCTTTTCTTCTTCCTCACTTTTAAGCCAACTTTCAACCTCCTCTGCTAGTCTCCTAGCATCTTCTTCTCTTTTCCTGGCCTCCTCTTCATCTGCTTTCTTCTGCTTAGCCTGGTCTTTCCCACCTTTAGTAGTGATTTTCTTTTTGAATCTTGTTTTTAATGCAGTCATGTTTTCTGCATTTCGGAAAATTGATTCATCCTTATCCCAATGGCTTGTATATTCAAAATGCACATTGGATTCCTTGAAGTGTTTTGCAACTTTATTCCGAGAATCATTCCTATGGAAGTTTATTTCTCCAAAATGAAATTTCTCCAGTTCCTCTACAAACTCATCAGCCTTTTTAACTCTTGAAAACTTATAACTTCCCAATCTGAATGGTATGGGAGGATAAGTCGCCTTCTTGTGCTCAAACAAAAAACTCCCTATGCCATCCAAGAAAACCTGCCTGACTGCCTCCTTGTGTACCACATAATCAGTGGCATATTTGGGAAGCAGTGAAGGTGCTCTGGAGCAGGCATACATTCTAATATACATCCCGTCCTCAGTTAAGTAGTAATCAACATACTCCTTAATGACTTACAACGCCTCTTCAGACATGCAATTGCATTCTTTCAAGAAAATCATTATATACAACGGCATAATAAAGTGTTCACACACTTCTCTGTAATGACTGTAGTACTTATGTGCCCATAATGGCTTGTAGGCTGTGTATACTGGTGTTCTGTCTCTGTCCCAAATACACCTCAGGTTTGGGAATGACTAGGTGCACAGTATGCAATCAATCAATATGGAGCTCATGTAGAACTTTTTTTTGGGACACCCCTCCCAGGGTTGAAGTAATGCAAGCTGAGAGACTGTTGGACATAATGTTTGCCCAGTTGAACACAGTCCCTTAGGTGGCTACACAGAAGATGATAGGAACCCATCCCAACCTAAAACTTTTGTCATGGGCTCTCCCAAAGATCCTGTTCAACATTAAAGAAATGAACCTCTAAGGGGTTCTTAAGGTAGCTGTGTCATACTCCCCTTATGGTCTGGTTCAAAAATTCTTACTAGGTACCAGCATTCTTTTCAATGTTTCAACCAGGTCAAGATTAATCTCCTTTAGCCAATCCTCAGTTAGGTAAACATGAGCTTCTGGTAAGTGATAAGCTAATGATACATAACCAGGGTTGTAAGCAACATAGCCCTGGTTATCAGTATTTTCCAGAATCATCGTGGTTATGCCTGCCCTGGGCAAGATCCATCCACTTACTTCTGAGCATGGGAAAAGCTCAGGCCTGGTAGCAATCTTCATCAAATTAGATCTTTCAATATTAGCATATATCATTTCTTCTTCAAAACCAGTGTCAGGTACTTCATGGTGTGATATCAGTCTGTGAACTTTGCCCCACTTGTATTCAGGTTCCACTCCTGTGGTGCATCTTGTGTCTTCCTAAATATTCTCAACCTTTGTGATAAATTCTACTTCGGGTTCCACTTCCACTACAGGGGCTTTCTTTTTCTGCCCCTTTGACATCTCGTACTCGAAAAAATTGCCCTATCATACAACAAAAGTCTTTTAGGCCCCTTTATCTATTCGACCAATATTCAAGAAAAACGAAGAAAACTATATAATCTTTTACCTCGGCCATGGTAGCCATAGCTAAATTTATGTACAATATAGAACCAGTGCTAACTATCAACTACTTTTGCAAAAGATAAGTCTACAAAAAACCTAAATCCTTCTCATGAGCAAAACTCAGCATGATCAACAAAACACCATAACTTCGTTAACGCTATAAATTTTCTCCCGGCAAAGAAAACAGTCTCATAAAAACTACATCCTCGGCACTATAGATTCCAGAACAAACGTCCTATCGCCAATCCCATCAAAATGAGGCACAACCTCAAAAAACTGCAACCCTAGTCCCAAACACGCGAGTGACCAAATCACCGGAAAGACCAAAACCTTCGGCATTTCGAACCAAACCAGGAAAAAATGCCTACCTATTGCAAAAGAAAGGAAACCTCCCCCCCTGGACGGCCATACACAAACTGGAGAAAACCAGTGCAGACAACATAACGCTTGTTTGCACCAGTTTCCCAAACAGTCGGGTAAGGTTTGAAAATTCATAACGGCATTGCAATAATCATCAAGAAAACAAACCCCCCCCCCCCTTCGGACGACCATACTATTGAAATGAACCACATATACGCTGATAAACCATAAACTTAGGTGTCCATTAACCATGGAGGAAGAACTTAACCAAGGACGACAACCTTAGTTTAAAACTCAAATGAAGGGGTAGAATTGAATGATTGGCCTACCTGGCAAGGAACTGTGCAGTTGACAAGAAGAATCTGAAAGCTTCCATGGCGACACCACCTACG
>LPNX010892436.1:137015-261950 GCA_001517045.1 Pseudotsuga menziesii | reverse complement strand
GGCGGGTTGACTAAGGGATCGGTGATCAAGTCTGCTAATGCGCCGCAACGACGAAAGACAAAACAACTGCGAGTTCCGCAGTGCAAAGCAAAACATCGGCGAGAAAAAAAAACTCCGCATCAGAGCTCAATTAGACTATAGCCTCGGATCATAAGTTGGTTGGGACGCCGCAACGGTGGAAGTTGTAAAGACAAAGAGTTTCGTAGACCAGTCAAATTCAGAGAGAAAATAGAGTCGAAACTGAAGCGAAACATCAGCCAAAGGGAAAACTAAAGTGGAATATTAGTCCATTCTAGAGCCGCAACAACGGAGCAAAATAGACTAAGGCCTTGTGAAACAAAACTGATGGGAATCGGAAAAAATCGAAACATCCATCATGGTGCTTGCAATTTGTCATCCGAAACGGCGTTACTACAAAGCACTAGAGTTCCGATGGTTTTCAAACAAGGACGCCAATAACAAAATAAAAAGAAAGTGCATTGGTGGAAAGTAACACTTTGGATTGGATCTTCATCCAACTGCACCTCCGCAATGGCGGATGCATAGTTAACCGTGGTTCCGATTCATGGCTTCAACAAAATCCGACAGCGGGGAAGAAATTATTGTAAGTCATAAAGGCAGCATCAGCATAAATATATTCATTTAACAATCATCCTCAAAAATCCGAAATTGCAGTAAAATCAAGCAATCCCAACCAAGCTAAGCAAGACAAATTTAAAAGGAGGATCCCAATTTTTTAGAAATTTGGGAAATCGTTGTAGCTGCAACAATTGGTGACTACCCGGTGAACCCCAGATTTCTGAATCAACTCTTCCCTCAGTAATAGACTGTTTAACCATTAAGCTAATAGGTTTACTTCTTATAGATGCTTGTATCCCTACAATGGCAAACATATGCACTTCAATCATTGATGACAGTCTAATTTTGGAAATGGGAACACCAAAATCTCAAAGTCAGGATAACTCTTTTGAGGCCAAGTAGATGAGTTTATTTTACCTCTGTCTTTGGGTAGCTTCCAGCTTGGACACCACAGGATTGTAAGATTTGGTGAACAGAAATTTTCATTTGTTCCTCATTCCCATGCCATTTTGCACTTTTGTGCCTTTTGAACCTTTTGTTCTTTTGAGTCCTCCTTATGCCTTTCTTTCTAAATTTTATTCAGGCTCTTCTATCCATAGTGTCCTTTTGTGTGAGAGATGTGTTTAATTTTTAGCTCAAGGACAGAGAAGAACTTTTGGCAAATTTGTATTCATATGATTCGGTACTTTGCTTTGATAGGTATTGCTTCTTTTAGGAGTTTTGACTCTTATCAGCCTTCAGGCTTTCAAATCTTGGCATGGGATCATTTATATATAATATACTGTTTACCTTGCTTCCTTTCCGTGGGTCTTTTTCTGTCACCCCCTAGGACTTTTTAGATGTGAAATGGATGGAGCCTCAAAATAGTATTCCAGACCTTTTGATCCTGAGTTATTTTCAAGGATTAAGCAGGACTTCAATGAGTTCATAGCCATTTAGGAAAACTACTTGCTAGAAGAAATTCTATCAGTTCAAACAAGAATACACAATCTTATCCCAAATATTTCAATTAATCGAGAACCCTGATGCTTTCCATGCAACCAAAAGTTTGCCTCTTTTATTCAAACCAAACCAAAATTAACTATAAACAATAGCAGCAAATCAAAGTGAAAAAGCTTCATCAAATTATTTATGTACAAGGTTATCAAGAGCAAAAACCAAGAAAAATAAAATTTGAGAACTAAACCACTACCTGATCAGTTCTCTGCCCACCCCTATAGATCTAGCAACTTGTTAGTTAAGGGGCTAGGCTCGACTGTAGATGTGAAATACCTAACCATTATCTAATTCTACCATTCTTGAAACAAAAACTACATCTACTAATTTACAATCAATCTCATCATCCCATGAACATTGAAGGAGATCAGGTTGGGTGTCTACTATGTTGCTGGCTTCTTCTGATGCAAAATGTCTTAGTTCAAGCTCAATTAGATAATTCCCCAGTACATAATTTATTGATTCGTTTTCCTCTTCCAACTTAGTGACAGTGTGTTTCATGTAGGGTTCCCTTAAGATTTTGATTTGATTTGGGGCTCCTTTATGAGGCAGCCACACATGTGACCAATCTGAAGCAAAATACCCCTTTAACCTCGCTGACCAGTCTCCATTCAAAATAAGTCCATAAACATAAGGTATGTCTGCCACCATAATATCAATATATTGACATATCTTTTCATTTGTGGATAAACGAATGAGAACATTCTCCATTTCCCCGACTAATTTCACATTAGTTCTGTCTAATTGAGTAACTTCCGAAGTAGTAGGTTTAAGCTGTCCATTAATCCTTTTGCAAACTGTGAGTGGCGTAACATTTACTGATGATCCAAAATCTACCAAACAATTATGCACCTTATGATTCAAAATTTCCAAAGTCAAAAGGAAGGTGGGGTTTTAAACATAGTTTTCCCTTCCCCAATTGCTTCAACAAATTCCTCCATAGGTTGATTTTCTGTGGGTAGCTCTTCCTCTGGTTCTTTAGGTTTTTTTATATTTTTCTTGTCATCACCTACTTGGTCTTCCATAGGCTTAACAAGCATGTTGATTTGCTTTGGACCTTGACTGGTAATAGTGATTTTAGGTACCTCACCATCAACATTGTTCTTTGGTTGTTTCTTGACATTCTCTTGCAATTTCTTGATCTTTGAGAGCATTGAATTGTCTTTATTCACCAAATCCAAGCCTTTTGTTGTCATTTTTATTTCTGGTATCCCCTCAGGTTTTAGAATACTTCTTTCTGTATCAAAAAGCGATACACAGTCCCATAAAAACATGGTATCATTTTCTTGTTTTTTTGTGGTTTTACTACCCTTTTCCTCTTCATCACTGTCCTTAGTTAATTTAGAATCCAACAGCTGATTCATTACCAATGTCATTGAATTTATCCATTGAGGACAATTCTTTTCAGAATGGGGTTGTTGGTGGAAAGTACAAAAATTATCCATACCTACCTCAATTAAATTCATCGATGCCGGACTGTATGGAGGAGGTTTGGATTGGTTGTTATCCTCTCTTCTCTTGTAATACGGCTTATATGCTTTATGAGCTTCATTTTCTTTATCCAAATCTATTATTCTGTTGGAAAGCTTCTGCATCATTTTTAACATTCCCTCAAAATCATGTGATTGCTCCTCTTTAGGTTTAGACAATAATAAGGCTTTCTTCCCAAAAGGTTTTTCTCCAGATTGCTCAGAATAATCTTCTATACTTTCCTTTTTAGCCTCTACTCTTTCAGCTTCTTCATAAGTCTCTGATAACGTAGGCTTAACTTGAGCTTTTGCGAACATAGCTAAGTCAGGACCTAAAGCTGAGGTATAAATCTCAATCAAAACCTTGTCAGAGGGCTTATCAGTTGTAAAGAAATTCTTGAGGTAAGCATAAAACCTTTGAGTAAAATTATGTACCTTTTCCTTTCTTTCTTTTTTCAAAGTGCCTAAACCTTTCATTAGTGCTGCATGCGTCTTTTGGGCTGCATATTTACTTTTGAAAATCCTTTCAAAGGCATCCCAATCTAGGATTGAGTTTGCAGGCAAACCAAAATACCATGATGCTGTTGCTCCTTTAAGGGTATGCGGAAAAGTCTACAGACTACATCCTCATGTTCCCCAACCCTTAATCCTTCTATTGCCAAGTAGAAACTTTGCAAATGGTCATCTACTAAAATCTTCTCATTTGGATCAAACTTGGGAAGCATCTTATCAAAAGCTTGAGGTAAGTCATGCAACGGAGGTGCTAAGTTTAGAGGTGATCTAGCTTTCCAAGCAGGTGGTGGATTTGGTGGGTTAGGTGGCTGATTTGCATTTACACCTGCCATGAGTTTAGGTGGAGAGTGAGGTGGTGATAGAACATGAGTATGCACGGGAGAACAGTAAGGTGTGTTTAGGCCTACTTGATTCAAAGGCTGAACAACTTCCTGTAATGCTACTTCCATTAATTCTTCCAAATCTCCAACCCACACTAAATCTTCCAAAATAGGACCGTCTTTCTTCTTGTATTCTCTTCGGGGTGAATAATCCTCCAATACTCTTTACGTAGGCCAGTGTATGTCTTCTCAGATCATTAACTACTTGGTTGTCCACATAAAACAAATGTTCTATATTCTCTTCAGTATTCGGATCATGAAATAAACTGCTTTCAAAACTATCACTGGTGGAGTAACTTCGACGAAATGGATTTCCCCGGCCAGCGATGCACTAGTGGCCCTCCTTCTAGCACCAGAACTGTTAAGGCCTGAAAAATCGTAGGCAACAACAGTAAGGGATTCTCCCCATTCAACGTTCCCAACTAGCCTGTGACTGTTTGGTATGGGGAATCTGTCTGGTTTTCGGTCCGGCTACTGTAGGTCAAATAACAAAAATAAAGGGTTTTACCGGTTGCGGCCCGGTCCACCGTGTATATTTTTGTATTTTTTAACTTTAAGTATGATATGCAAGTTCCTATCTAACATGCATATTGATAAAGAATACGAGGAGCGGTCACAATGTGATGCGCAGGTTCTTACCTCTTGTCTTAAACTCTCTCGCATCTAAATCACACACAACAGAAAACAAGATTAACTAAGCTGTCTCTAGGGAGCGAGATTAACATTTAATGAGTAATGTATTACTGTTCATGTATTAAGATAAATCACAGGTAGTTGTTCTTTGAATCAAAACACATAAACATAAATAAAGATATGCACAACAAGATAGCTCATTGTTTGTTAAGACATTCATTACTCATAGTGGAAATTATCATAAAATAAACCAGAGAACATTCATAGAAGAACATAGGTTTAGAAAGTTAGGATGATCTCACAGTTAATGAAACACAGTTGAAAACGAAATAGTTCCCCTTCAACATTGTTCATTTCACCACATTTCAACATTCCACACAACACTTTCTCCAACAGGAAAAATTGTAATTATATTATTGCAAAACGAAATAGTTACTCTTACAAGAAGTTTTTCACAAGTCTCACTGGGAAAAAGCCCCTTTCTCTATCTAACTCTCCTCTACTTATACAAAGGCAAAAAAATTTGGGCTGCCCCCAAATGACTCCTGGGCTTCCCCAATGTTTCATCTCTCACAATTTGTCTCATATTTAGTGCTTATACAATTTACAATATATTACATTTAAACAAACTAATAAAGCACTTAAGTGGAGGGCCCCGCTTGATTGTTTAGGAATTTCTTCCATGCTAAGGCTTCTAATGCAATGTTCTCGAACTCAAAAGGCTCGAGAAAATGAATATTGATTTCAAACTTTGCACAAGACTTTGGAGCTTCCTTCCACATGACTTCTCATTAGGAATGATTTTTTGTGCATGTAAAATATGATGGTGAGAAGGTATACCTTGGTGATGATTCTCATCTCAATATAGTTGGTCATAGTAGAATCTTGATTAGATTCCCTGATGGAAGAGTGAAGGGGATCAATGGAGTTACGCACAATCTTGGTTTGGAACACAACCTATTATTAGTAAGCACACTTAATGATGGATGCATCAAAGTTGTTTTCTCTAATGGAGGTTGTAATATGGTGTGAGGATCTATGGTGCTCACTAAGGGTGTTTAAGTGGGAAATTTGTTTCAACATGATTCATGATCCGTTCAATGCAATAGTTCTTCAGTTTCTATAGTGAAGAGATCCACATTGACTAAATTTTTGCAATATGAACCAACAATAAAGAGGCGTGTTGTATCTACTTCTTATGGTCGTGATTTTTGCGTACCTAAACGAGATTTTGATTCAGAGAGCAAGTTACCTGCAGAGAAGACAATGTAACAAAACTAAATATTTGACCATATAGGCGAGAAAGGCCTATGGGCCTTGAAAAATAAAAATCTTTTGAAGGGTAGAGTGATTGTACTCTTAAATTTGATTTCAATGAACATTGCATATATGGAAAATAGAACCATGCTTAATTTTATTCTAGTTCTCATAAATCTTTTGTGTTGTTGTACTTGGTTCATGCTGATGTATATATTCCTATTAAAGTTTCTTTTCTAATTCTTTGAATTATGTATCATTCATTGATTATTATTCTAGAAGGAAATGGACATATTTTCTTAGATGTAAATCCAAGGTATTTAGTATTAATCTTTCTTAGAAAATCAAACTGCTTGGAAGATTAAGGTGTTGAGGATTGATAATGGTGGTGAGTTTTTTTGCAGAGTTTGGCATGTTTTGCTAGGAGAGTAACATAGAAAGACATAAGAAAACTTGATATATCCCTCACCAAAATGAGTTCTAGAATTCTTGAACAAGACATTGATAAAAGGGATAGGAGTATGTTTAGTGGAGTCGATTTAGACAAAAAGTTATGGGCATAATAAATTGCTATTGCATTTTACCCGATCAACAAGTCCCCTACATCAACTCTTTTGGACAAGACCCCTATGGAGGTTTGGATAAGAAAAAAACATTCACTTTAACATCTTGGTGTTTTTGGTTGCAAGGCATTGCTCATGTTCCTAAGGAGAAATAGTCAAAGTTTGTTAACAATGAAATGTAATGTATCTTCATTGGCTATGGTGTTGGTGTGAAAGGGTACAAGCTTCTTGATCATAAAAAATTTTCATTAGATCAGATAGGCATTGGTTTACATCTGTACAAGTTATGGTATTGGTGTGAAAAGCACGTGTATTCCTAGAAATAAGTGAAACCATAGTTTACCAATATGGAGTGCATACTCTTGGATGCAACTATTGTTGAAACATGTTCATATATATAACCAAGTTATTTTAAGAGATTTGGGAGTGTGATTGTTGAAAATAACTATAACAATAAAATGAAAAAGCCATTTTGATTTACATTTAGTATGAAGAAGATGTGCAAGGTCACATTTGATAAGCAAGCAAACAATATATATATATATATATATATATATATATATATATATATATATATATATATATATATATATATATATATATATATATATATATATATATATATATATATATATATATATATATATATATATATATATATATATATATATATATATATATATATATATATATATATATATATATATATATATATATATATATATATATATATATATATATATATATATATATATATATATATATATATATATATATATATATATATATATATATATATATATATATATATATATATATATATATATATATATAAGGAAAAAAGTTGTTACTTGATACTCATAGCAAAATGAATGAAATATAACATAATAACATACTAATGTATATGATTGACATGGAAAAAAAATCCACACTAACTTTAGGCCAGAGAAGTGATTCATGTAACCAACCCTACATCTGATAATAAAAAATCAAACCCAAACCGAGCTGAAATATTTGTCTTCCAAAATTCCCATCTAAAAACTAAAACTCCTTTCACACACTACATACATAAGTTAGCAAGACATAATAAATACAACCTTCCTAAATATATCATGTAATTAACACATAAAACAATATGAACTGAAAAAACATGAAGAGATCCATCGGATTCCGGACAACGATCCTTAAACTCTTTAAAAATCATAATACCAGTTCCGTTGGTTATGATTTCGTAGACAACCTATTTGCCTCCCCCATTGAAGTGTCTAAAAAATATATTTATTCACACACCAAAGTAATTTTAAATGGGGTTTTTTTAATTTCAATAGATTTGTATCTGAATTTCTTTTTGATCACTCGTTATTTTTAATAAATCCCAAGGCAAGATCAGTCTATGTTGACATAAGTCATCTTAGAAAGATGCATGCTTTGAAGCATGATGAACAATTGTAACAAGGAATACTTGGCTAGTTGTTTCATGTACTAGGGGCTTGTTCTTCCAAAGGATGCGAGTGCAACAGTAGTGACCATTAAGAGTAAACAAATTGTTTAGTTTGTGGAATAGCAGGTGAAATGTTCTACATGTTTCATTTTGAACCTTCATTAGACCTATACAAGTTATTCCTTTGTTTCTTACAACTCACCTTAGTATTTGAGGTTATCAGGTTCCCAACAGGATTCAAATCTGGTATGAATTACCAACCACCCATAATGGTGCCTCCATGAAACTTTGCCAAGTTGCAACCTTCGTGTGCATGATATCACCAATAACACAATTGTGGTTGGAGTCTTTCTCAGATCAACAAGCTTGATTTCATGTATTCCTAACATTTATGTGTTTGTTAGTTTGTTGGCAAGGATATGGAAGAAGGTGAATTCTCTAAGGCTTGTGAAGACCTAGGTGCTTTGGAGAAGGATTGTGAAGAAGCTGGGGCAGAACCTTCTGACGATGATGATGATGATGATGATCGAGAAGAATACTTAACTTCTATTCGACTTGGTTCTATTTGTTGAATTGGAATGAACTGTAAGAGTGGCTTTTATTGCTTGTTCTGTTTGTGGTTTGTTGTTATCTAATTCCAGTGTG
This sequence comes from Pseudotsuga menziesii, assembly GCA_001517045.1. Lineage (NCBI taxonomy): Eukaryota > Viridiplantae > Streptophyta > Pinopsida > Pinales > Pinaceae > Pseudotsuga > Pseudotsuga menziesii. The sequence continues at coordinate 253,474 of LPNX010892436.1, read as the reverse complement.
GAGTGCCCAATGCACAAATTTGTTCATATGTGTAGGATTTTGATTCTCCTACAATCCAACAACTTATGCCTTGGCATACTATTCAGCTTATATTATGTAGATCATGTTATTTTCTTGTGATCTATTAATTAAGTTAAGCTCTAATTAGTATGTAATCAAACTTTTCTTACTTGTATTATGTAGATCATGTTTTTTTCTTTGATATGAGTTACCTTCTCTATGTGACAATGTTATGTACCATATAAATATGGTAGGCTCAATACACCCAAATACATCTCTTAGCAAAATGTTAATATTGTGCAAACATAAATAAGGTAAGAAAAACTCGACACGTCCCTTTCTCTTTATGGTTTTTATCGCTTAATTCACAATGCTATTACTATCTTCAGTCATGGCTACATACATCTTCACATTATACTTTTAAATATAGAAATATAAATTTTCATCATGGGTAATTTCCTATTTAAATAAAAAAAGAATTTATTCTCAATTCACTGTAATAAGAAATTATTTTTAAATAATTTTAGCTTAAATTTTTTTTTATAGAAAAATTAATTATATTTTGATAGAATATAAAATTAATTTATAACATCAAAAAATAATATATTCTTAATCATTAAGTGAAGCTAAAACAAAATATAAAACAAAACAAACTATACCAAATCTCTTTTTTCACACTAAATTTTATTCTTTTAAAAATGGGATCAGATTTTTTTTTCAGAAGAAAAAAGCCAGTCTTTGATATTCAATAGAATCAAAAGACATCTTAAACATACATCATGAAATACGAGGACAATCAGTCCATCTGCACCCAAATAGTCATGTAGTAAGACATAATACAACATGACAGCCAGTACTGGAGAGTGTTCAAACAAAGTCTGATCTTATGCAGACTTTCTCATCATTCCTGAAAACTCGGGTCAGCGATTTCCAAGTACTGGTGTCCTATCAAACATATATGCCATGGAAGATAAAAACTAGCTGAAAGTCTCCAAAATACAGACAGTAAGTACATCAAAAACATTTCAAGAACCAAAAACAGTAAAGGATAACAACCATCAAAATAGAGAGAAAAGTCCCTCTCCAATGATCAAACCATCCATGGTTTCCGAGAAATGACCAATACCCATATCCATATTCAGAGCCTTCTTGGAAAGACCATCAGCTAGAGTATTGTGTTCCCGGAATATATGATTGTAGGACACCGATGGAGCCAGCCGCATCATAGAATTTATATCATCGCACTAGTGTTTCAGAGGAAGTAAATCCAGGGTAGATATTCTATTAGCCCATGAGATAACCACCAAAGAGTCTCCATAAATCATCTTAATGGGCAGTCCCATCAAATGACAGACTCTGAGAACGGACCAAAGTGCCAAGAGCTCAGCCCGTGTATTGGTGCATTCCCCACATCCAACAGAAAAGCCATAATAATGGGTTTCACTGAGATAGATCATAAACCCAGCTCCTCCCATATTTGTTTTTGCTGCACCATCAAAATAGCCCACAGGATAGGAATGAATCGGCTTAGGACCAATCAGTCTGCTTTTTTTAGTCTTTTGTGGGACTGGGAATAGTGAAAGGGAACTTTCAATCCTGGCAATGAGTAAGGAGGCATACGGTTTAAGATCTTCAAATATACAGGAATTTCTAAGGCGCCAAATGTACCAGAAAATGATCACAGGAGCATACAAAAAAGTAGCAGAATGGGCATGTGTGTTGAACCAGTGGATTAAAGTAGTATGGAGATTGTCAAGGGGCACAAATGTAAAACCCAGATAGGTCGCAAATTGGTTTAAGATATGCAAAGTGTATGGACACCTTAAAAACAAATGACCGCAATTCTCAATATCCCCATTGCATAAGACGCACAAACCAGGGCCATTGAATTCGCGAAATTGTAAGTGATCCCAGGTGAGGATACGGTCCTTCATAAGCAGCCAGGTGAAACAGATCATCTTGAGAGGTAACTTCATATTCCACAGCATGTACAGATCACTGCTGTGTTCCTCATCATCTTGGATTTTTAAAAGATAGTCATAGCTGCGAGCAGCAGTAATGGGGCCTGCATATGTGTCGTAGGACCACAAAAGTGTATCAGACTCCCCTCTAAGAAAAATTCTATTATATTTCAAACCTTTGATGTATATATCCCATTGTCTGCTCCAAGCATCACATAAGTCAAGTTCCTCCGCAGTAAACCAAACACCTATAGAATAATTTATACCCTGATCCAGCGTGGAAATCCCATAATCTTCCAAATAGAGTCTCAGCTCTTCAGACAGAATGTAAGTTCTGTCCATTCCAACAATAGGATCGATCCCACCCGAATCTCCCTCCCATTTCCAACCTGCCACATAAGACCAGTCCCGATCCATTGAATAGTAGATAGAAAACCTTTCCATATAATGGATGCATTGAGTGGCCTGAAACATTTCTGTCGGAACCAAGCATGTATAGTCAAATGTTTCATATATTTTTCCTTCAGCAGTAGATTCCAGATACCCAATTGATTCAAAGCAAACCAAAAGTTCTTCATTCTAAGTGAAATACTGAAGAGTGGGAGATGTTTTATGCCCCATCCCCCCAAGGCAGTGGGACGAGCCAGCGAATGTCAATCTGCCAGGTGGAACCTTTTATGCTTAGCCGAAGAACCCCACAGGAAAGAGTAAATAAGCTTCCTAAGCTTATCCAATATGGCCGAGGGGATAGGAAACAGTGCAAACCAATAAACAGGCAAACTAGTGAGAACAACACGTACCAGTATCAACCTTCCACCCAATGATAATAGCCTGTTCGTCCATTGAGATATACGGTGCTCAAAGTTCGAAATAAGCCACAACCAATCCTTTATAAGGTAACCAGAGGGCTTCAAGTAGAAACCCAGATATGTAAAACCATTATTGAGATGTGAAAATCTGTAGGGCATGATGCCAGAAATTCTGTTCAGCAGATCTTCATCAATATCATTATGGAGAAATATAGACTTATCCATGTTGATCTTCATCCCGGAAGCATCACAAAACGTATCCAGAATGATCTTGAAAGCAAGCCAATCCTCAAAAGTAGCCAGCCCAAAGAGTATCACATCATCCACGAAGAGCAAGTGGGTAATTGAAAGGTTGTCCGAGATCTTAATGCCCTTGATAAGACCATAACGTTTTGCATCCTCAATCAGGAGGCTAAGTCCCTTGATGACCAAGATGAAGAGTAACGGGGATAGAGGGCATCCCTGTCTAATGCCTCGAGAGGCCGAGAAGAAAGAGGAGGGAGAGCCATTGACGAGGACAACAAAATTTGCAGAAGAGATACATCCCATAATCCAATTAACCCCTACCAGAGGAATCCCAATCTGAATGAGTATTAGCATGATGTAAGTCCAGTTGACCCTGTCAAATGCCTTAGTCAGATCCAGCTTCAGAATGAGAGCAGATTTCTTTCTTGATTTTACCGAATGTAATACTTCCTGAGTAATGGAAACCGGTGCATGTATCAAACGGTTCTTAAGGAAACCATACTGTTGAGAGGTTATAGATGAATCAAGGAAGGGTTTGAGTCTCAATGCCGCCACCTTTGATATTAATTTATAGCATAAATTGCACAGAGAAATAGGCCTATAATCCTCGAAGCAGATGGGGTGGTCCACTTTAGGTATAAGTGCAATAAATGTAGAGTTGATGGCCGGATCAGCCTTTCCCAACAGACGAGAGGATTCCACTAAGTGAACCAGGGAAGGACCCAGTAAATCAATAAAATGCAAGTAAAACTCCACAGTCCGCCCGTCTGGTCCAGGTGCTTTGTCTTTTTTAAAGGACTTTAAAGCCCCCTCTATCTCAGCAAGGGTGACAGCGCTGGTAAAGGCAGAGATATCTTCCCCAGATACATAAGATGGAAAGAGGCGAATAACCTTAATTTGAGCAGTAAGCTTAGTCAATCCATCATCTGAAAAGATGTCTTTGAAATGTCGAACCCCCAGGGCTTTTATACATCCATCATCTAAGACATCGTTACCATCTTCATCTTTCAAACTCCAAATGGCATTCTGATTTTTCCTGGCCGATGCCACAGCATGGAAAATTTTTGTATTGGCATCCCCGAGATTGGCCCATGTGATTCTGCTTTGTAATCTAGCGGATTTCAATTCAAAATCCATGATTTTTTTTTATTCTGCTTTTAAATCATTCAATCTATTTTGTTGAGCATGGGACAAGATAGCAGAATGTGAAGAGAGGAGAATGGAACTAATCTCTTCATCCATCCTCAATGAGGAGTCCTTCATGGACTTAGTCTCCTCCCTGATCCATACCTTTACCTTATCTTTCAATTGACGCAGCTGGGAGGATAGAGCATGCATCGCATCCAAAGAGGGATCCAATGGAATAGAGTCCCAGGTCCGGTAAATGAACTGTACGAAAGTTTCATTTGTTAACCAAGTATGGTTAAATTTAAAAGGTAATGGCATAGTCCCTGTGGTTCACCCCATTCCATCAAAACCGGGAAGTGATCAGATATGCCACTCCTGTGAGCCCAAACACGATGACGAGGCAAGCAACTTATAAGTTGTTCCGATATCAAGTATCGGTCTAGTCTCTTCGATATCCCCTCAACCCCAGCCCGTCCATTTCTCCACGTTGGACCAGCATGGGGGTGTGCAATATCCACAAGTTGGTGATCCGAGATCAGAGATGTAAAGAAAGGGCCGAGGGGGTCAAGGTGAGCTTTGTATTATGTACTCGCATTTGCTGTTCTGACACCATGCATATAATATCTAAAATGAGACAGGATTTGTTTGATGTACTAGCATTTGCGGATCTGACACTATGGATTCTAAGATATTATAGAAACTCGGGATTTCAATATACTTTGGATGCTTTTTCATTAAAAACCCTTGGAATATGGTTATTATGTCACGTTGAAACATCAAAGTGAAGTTTGAGTTGACAAAAGGTTTACAGTGTGAATGTGTATGTTTCGAGTTTTTAGATGTTAAAGGGCAAGTTTAATAAGGTTTTAATGATTAAAATAATATTACAATTTCATATGTTTTGAGTTTGCATCACTGGCTATTAATTTTATGTATTTTTAATATGTTAAGAGATTGAAATCGATGGTATCTTTATAGATGTGTAAAAAGAATGATGTAGATTTGGAATTTGTTTCCTACTTATGTATTTTAAAAAATAATGTAGATTTCATATGTGCATGTTTGAAATTGGTTGCTTTATAAAAAAAAGTTAAGGTTATACATTTGAGGAGTGCATGTTTGTGTATTTGATATGTATTGTACAATAAATTGTTATAGAGAAATCATAAAACTAAGAATTGATTGTATTGAAGAAGCTTATGTATAATTGATAAAGGGTTATTTTAATATTGATTATAGTTTATGTACATTTAAAATGTGTGGATAATTAAAAATTGAGTTTATGTACATTTAAAATGTGTGGAATTGATTGTAGCCCATCCACATTTAAAATGTGTGGATAACTAAGTATTTATTGCTTTGAATAAGCTTATGAATAAACAAAATGTGTAGATAATTAAGAAGTGGTTTCCTTGAAGAAATTTAAATACATATTTGAATATAGTAATTTTAGAATTGATTGCAAGTAGATTTTGTGTGTAGAGAATAATATAGTTAGAAATTTTAATATTATTATTAAAATTATATGTAACATAATTGAATTTATATATAATAAAAATTGAATATTTATGAGAATATATTTTAGATGGATTCAATAACATTTCATTTCACAAACATTTAAATTAAATTCAATTGATAAAAAATCATTTATAAATATTTACATTTCACAAACATTTAAATTCAATTCAATTGATAAAAAATCATTTATAAATATTTACAGAATTTTATCTTTAAATTTTTATGTTAAAAATTATTATTATTTATAGTAATTTATGTTTACTATTACATTAATCTTAAGCATAAATTTTTTATGTAAAAAATAATTATTATATATAGTAATTTATGTTTACTATTACATTAAATTTTAAGCAAGCTAAAGTCTCTATAAGTTCTACAAATCATTAAGAAAGTTCAAAATAGTGGTAAGCTTGGTGAGAAAATTAGAGAAAATCTATGTAGCCACGGTATTCATACCCGGTATTAGGGTACACGTACATTTACTGGGTACTTGGATACTTGTAAGGTACGTCTCATGTCATACTCCATATTGGTTCCCCTTACCTGAGATGCCATTAAAGAAAAAGGTGTATTTATAGGTGAAATGGCACACCATACCGCATGTTTGGGTACTTGGTACCCATGTTTGTGTAATCTCGGGATATGACCAACTCAGTAAAATGCAATCCTTTGGGATAATGTAATGACCCCAACCAAATCTGAACTATTTTTTTGTTGACGGCCCAGTTCAGGGCTTATGTCAAACACTTTGCAACACTGTTCCAATTCCACTTAATATTGTCCAAATCTGATAGACTGATTTTACATTGATTTACAATTAATGTGTTTATGGTTTTGTGTTCAACACTCACGAACATAATTTGACTACCAAATATGCACATAAAAAAATATACATAAGTATTTATTACTGAGAAATACACTCACATCCACCATGAATATATTTGGCAATTTGCAATTTTTTATTTTCTGTAACACCAATACAAATAAGTGTTTAAAATAAGATTTCCAATGTACCTTCAGGTCTAAGTTTGACTTTTTGTTACAGCTGCTTGATACATATATAATGAGTCTATAATTTATCAAATTTTATATTTCAAATTTCCAATGTGAATGTTCTTTGATCAAATAAACATTAAATTTTTAATTATAATTTTTAATTTATGCATTTTAATTTTTAATTATAATTTATAATTTGTGTAGAAATCTGAAATATACATATATATATAATGTGACTGACATTTTTTTTATAATATATATTACCCGGACGTATCCAAATACTCTGTTTCAAAAAATGTGTCCCCCTCCCTATCTCGGTACCCAAGTTTCCTAAATTAATGTCCAATAACATGTTATAAAATTGTTAAATAATATAACATTGTTATATGTTATTAAATTGTTAAATAATATACCATTGTTATATGTTATTAAATTGTTAAATAATATACTATTGTTAGATAATATAAAATTAATACCCAATAAAAAAACGACATAAGTAAATACCCTATAAACTTTCTCTTCAAATGAAAAGAATTTGAGATCTTTGTTGAAAGTAGATGGACGTGGATACATTTGAAAAGAACTTGAAATCTTTGCTGAAAGTAGATAGACATCGATACCCAATAAGCATTGTTAACATAGTGACAGTGGCCATAGTCTCGACAGAAAAAAATTGTTCCCACACACATTTGGACGATGGGAAACAAACAAAGTGATAAAAAAGAAGATTATGTTGGTAATCATGACACAACATCCAGTACTTAGTGTTTTCTGATAAGGTTGTTAGACATGGACTTTTCAAAATAGTAAATGCTTAGCCATATTTTCAAATATCTCGGAAAATATTTACACTTGTCTTTTCTTTTAGTTACCAAAGAAAAGCATTACAGTCCAAGCTTTTCTAACAGCTTCAACACTACAAAAGCACTTATTCAATCAAAATATATACAAAATACACATTATTCAACCAGAAATATACAAAATACACACTAACTACGCATTTTATTAACAGACCTGGCAACTGTATCCTATTTATATGCCTATATCTATAACTAATAACTGTGTCTTAAAACTGGACAGTCCAACAAATGTAACAAACTCTATATATCACATTCAAGGGCACTTGAGTTTGTTGCCATGAGTTTTCATGTCAGCATAGCAAGGACACAGATCCTTGTTTCCAAATGTACCAGGAGGAACACAGTTGCATTTGGCACAACATGTACCACAAGCTCTTAAACATCGGTCATGTAGAGATGCTGCTTTGCATCTTCCTCCACATGCTGCCTTGCAATCTGCATCAAGCAATCCAAATGAGGACAATAACAAGTGATGTAAAGGATGAGCCTTGCAGTCATAAGCACCAGCTTGAATTTACAAAGAAAGTTAAAGCAGCAATAAGAACAGCAGCAAGTAAACTATCAACTAAAATAGTTTAATTTTTATATGGACAAAAAAATTTAAACATCAAACAGTAAACATGAACTCCAATTTCATAAGCCAAAGTTAGCAACAACAAATGATATTGAAAATGGGCCTTGTATTCACAAGAAAGAGCTACTAATGAACTACTGTAACAACAACAAAAAGTAAAAAAAAAGCGAACCTTGAATTCACAAAAATGTTGCCAAAGTTGGCAACAACAAATGATATTGAAGATGGCCTTGAATTCACAAAGAAAAAGCTACCTATGAACTACTGTAACAACAACAAACAAAAAATAACGCGAACCTTGAATTCACAAAAATGTTAACAACACAATATGATACAAATATAAGCTTGGATTAAAATAAGAAACAGCAGCAGCAATCACAAAAACATAACAGCAGCAGAAATCACAAAAACATATTGATTAACATTCTGGTTAATAATACAATATAATCTCTAACTTTGAGGTATGATACAATCTATGACTTTGAGAGCATATACCTATGTTCTGCAGAAGGCTCCCGTTCATCACATTTTTCTGCAGCTGGATTCAGAGGAAAGAGGAACTCAATTTGATCAGTTTAATATATGTAGAAGTGAGCCTCCTAAGTTCACTCATGAATATAACTTCTTATACTAATAAATTATGCCCATGTAATAATCTAAACTTAAATACTGGTTCACAAATGTACTCACTCCATCTGTTGTTGAAGCTCCAATCTCAGCAGTTCCAATATACATCTGTTTCATCAATCAATTACAGAACTCTGAATATCAGGCAAATTCCATGAATAGACATAAAAGTTATATTGATGGCATGTAAACTTAAATGGTAACTCAACAGTTACAGAATAAACCTTCTTACCTGAACAACAAGTACCAACACTACAAGATATAAGACAGTCAACCTGCTTGAAGAAGCCATGGGAGCTGCTGACACCCAAATGGAAGGAATATTCAGTTACAAGACAATAATAAGCCTGCTGTGTGTGTAGGTCTTTTTCTCTGCATGCAATCCAATGTAGAGGATGCCCTTACTTTATAAAGAGAGAACTCTCAATTTATAGGACGGAAGATGATAAATCTGCCTGCCTGCATCTGTTTACGTCTAGGAATTTCAGCACGCAGTAAGTGCCATCAGATCACCAGCTGGCCCTCACCATAGCTCAAGTAAAGTAATCAAAATTTGAATAGATTTTTGTGAAGTAGTTGTTTTGGATTTGACTACCATCCTAACACGTTATATGACGAAGGTGAATAAAACTTGCAGACTGCAGACGACAACAATAAGATGAAATTTTATAAAGTTTTTAAGTGTTTTTCTGAGGTGGGGTTACTTATTCAACTTGTGTCTCTGCTGTGCATTGCAAGTTGAGGCCAAGCTGTTGCCAAGCAACACCTGTAGACGATCCTCGGAATTTGGAAAGTTCCAGAATCCACAACTTTTGCACTAGAATAATGAATATGTGCCTAGGGAACGGAGCCAGTCAGGGTTGATGTCAAATGTTCATTTGAAGTTGGTGCATAGTTACAACTGGCTTCGATATGACATTTAGCCCTAAAAACAATGATGCCAGTATGCTTGATGAACACGTAAAGTGGCTTGATCTATCGGTAGAATGGACGTGGTAAAGGTGTCTTGATCTACGAGTAGAATGGACGTGGGTTTTATTAGACTCGATTAGCTGTAAATCAGAAATTTACATAAAGTGGCTTGATTTACAAGAAGAATGGCACCCTTTTAAGAAATTTTATAGTGTAGATCTTAAATTTACATAAACTCAAAGGCTTCCCTACAGGTATAATGGACATAGGGTCCTGCGCTGGGGTCGGATATGGTTCCAACACTAAAGCTGAACTCTTGGGGTCTATGGGCCCTTTTGTTCACTTCCCAAATGATGGGTGTCCCGCTGTCCCACATTTATGGTGACTCTAAAGTCATCATTAACTGGGCGCCATCTGGATTGTGCGCTGGGGGTCGGATATGGTTCCAACACTAAAGCTGAACTCTTGGGTCTATGGGCCCTTTTGTTCACTTCCCAAATGATGGGTGTCCCGTTGTCCCATATTTATGGTGACTCTAAAGTCATCATTAACTGGGCGATGGGACTTTCTGCTCTCACCCCACCAAATCTTTACCACTGGTGTCGGGAAACAAAAAAGTTTTTTATCAAGCTTTCTGGGTCTCACTCTCAGTCACATCTATCGTGAACACAACCGGATTGCAGACAGTCTTTCAAAAATAGCACTCAAACTGGCCCCAGGTATAGGCTGTTTCTCTGAATTTTTCGATGATCAGTTGGTAACATGTGACACCTTTCAACTCTTTTGAGCCTTTTGTATAAGGAGTTTTATACTTCTCTGGTTATTTGATTGATGGATTATGAGTGGATGCTTTGGATCGCAGCTCTGATCCTCTTGGTTCACGATAGATTGGATTGATTGGTAGAGATCCTCTTTATGATGAGACTGATTTCTGATGGGTAGACACTTCTTTGTTGCCATTCCCCCCGGCCGCGACTGGATGTGAACCTTTTCTGATTGGTCATTTATGTATTGTTACTCTTTATGGGTGAGTGTTAACACTGCCCTTTGATTCTTAATAAGAATATCAAGGACCGGCTTTTTCTTCCTGAAAAAAAATGGACATAGGGTCCTATTACACATGGGTTGGTGGGAGGTTGGAGCACCCAAGCTCCTTCCAAATGTATAGGCTTAGGACTTTTTAAAAGTTTGTTGTGTGATAAAAGGACGTGGAGTTACATGAATGATTGTTCTAAAGAGATAGATAGTGATGAAAATTGTAGAAGGTATATCAAGAACTCGGATGTCTAAGAGAGTGAGAGTGATCAATTTATAGTGTTTTGAAAGTGATTAATTTATAGTGTTTTGATGATTTGGAAATCCTCATTTAGTGTTTATTATTATGAGACAAAATACATAATTTAAGACAAAAATTGTAGAGGGGACATCAATTATGGGGGTGACCATGAAAGCTACCAATTAATAATTCAATGACAACATTTTTTATGTTTAGGAATTTTTTTTTTAATAAATCCAAGGTTGACCATCCATGAGAGAGGTTTATCTACAAGACAATGGACATGGAGTCTTGTTAAACATGTGTGGGTTCAAATATTAGCATAAGCAAAGGTTGGAGCGACGCTATAATTTCCTCATTAGTACTTTTGACTCTTCAAAAGTTTGTCTTTGCCAATGTACTTTTGACTCTTCAAAAGATTGTTCTTGCCAATGTACTTTGATTCTTCAAAAGATTGTTAAATATTTCGAAAATGTGGAGTTGTAAGTATACTTTTGTTCCAAATATAGAATTTGAGTATGTGGAGTTGTAAGTATACTTTTGTTCCAAATATAGAATTTGAGTTCATAGTGGAAATTTGTAAAGGGGATTCCATTAGAGTGCCATGGGAGTGCTTCACTGGTGGTTCAATGGCAACCCTTTAAATGTTCTAGAAATCCTCTTCCTTATAGCTAAGGCTCACCATCCATGAGAGTTCACTCTTTTTTACTAATAGCACTAAAAGGGTAAACTTGGAGCATTGCTCGGAGTGGAGCATCTCACGTTGTTTATTATGGATCATGAGGTTTAAAACATCCTTTGAGACACTTGAGGCTCTTTAACATCCGTGTTTTAATTGTTTTCCCATGATTCTCCATAAGCATGTAAGCGACCAAATGCAAAAATATCCTTGTCAAATGTTTAATAAAATGTTAGAAAGTAACTTTGTGTTATGGGTTACACCGATTAGAGGATACACTTTCCAAGGGAATGGTAGGAAAGCATCGGATCTTGAATTAACCTTGTATCTTGGTTTCCGCATATGAGGTAGCATGCAAATATTTGGGCAAAAAATATTTTACATGCATCAGAGTAATAAATTCCGTGGGGGCTGCACTGTGGGCTGTTGGATCCCAACTTGTTTGAGATCCAATGACCCAAAGTGCAGCCGCCACAACATTTATTACTATGCTGCATGTTGAATATTGTTCACCCAAATATTTGTTAAAGCCCTTTCCAAGAAAACTATTATTCTAGAGATGGAAAGATTGGAGACCACTTACAACAAGAAAGATACCATTCAAGATAGGGAGGGGATACCTCCAAGTTAGTAGAGGTTGATGTTCATTGATAGGGAATTAGAAAATGATCATACTTTAGTTGCTTATAACATATAGAATGAGTTGACCATGCACCCAATGCTTAGTCTTCATGGAGGCTCTTAGAGAAAGTGGAACAATCTACTCCTCTAATTCTTCAAAAGTTTCTCCCTTTAATGGAGTTGCCAAAGGTAGGTAAACCTCATTTAAGGACACTATTCTTTGATAGTAAAAACCCTTGAGTAGTATTAAGTTTATGACTACTTTAGTCCCAACTAGTTCTCCTTAGCCTTAAAATGCCTAAAGTCCATCCTTTGTTTAGGATAAGGAAACCTTGACTCTGATTGTTAAGACTAAAATTGGATGGGCTAAGGAGGAAGAGGAATATCTACTCAAACATGGGATAATTTGCAAGTTCAATGGCCTACCACTATCACTAAAAAATAGAAGTGGATAACTCTTTGTTGGATGCTCTGGTGGTGATCCACCTATATGAAAAATGTTTTTTCTCCTCATTTTTTCATCATTGTAGGATAGATTAGGGTTTGTTGGTATGAGCTCTTACTTCATGGACAAAATAAGCCTCTTTATGAAGCCATGTGAACACTTGTATTGGGGGCGACAAAGATGTGAAGGTTTGGATCCATCATGTCACTTGTTTCTAGAGTCATATTATGGAGTTCTCTAGTACCCTGTAGGAGTGTGTAGTCCCCAAATGGAGCTAGTTGTTAACACTTGAAAATGCAATTCCAATGGGCATTTCTAGAGGCATTTTTTAGCAACATTACACCACCACATATGACCAATGCCATGGAATGAGTCATTTGTTTGAGAATCACCTTGCCTATCATCTGTAATATCCCAAAGGCAAGTCCTAGACATGTATGATTTTGATTATTTTCTTTATGGTGGCACTAGGTTCCTGGACCATGAACCATGGATTGTGATGCTTATTATTGAAATTATTAATATTATTATAGTTAATAATGACACAACATGACAATAACATTGTTGGGGGGTCTTGGAATTCCATATGAGAAGGGGTTGGGGTTAGGATTTGCAACTCCCCCTAACAATACTCTAGTCTACATAATTCTATTAATTTTGGATTGGTCCTAAAGTACATGATTAATGTCTTGCATGGAGATGCATGTAGTAATTATGTTCTCACTGGTGAGAGTATTCCTCATTTGATTGTTAAAGGGACCCACTCTCACTGCACTCATGTCTTATGCGCCTAATTGACTATCTGGAGTCAATCGTGCACCTAATCCTTGTAACTCCACTCTGATTGGAGTGTTTAGTCAGTTCAATTGAGTCATTGCCAGTTAATTTGAGTTAATATTGAGTTAATGTCAGTTATTTTTAGTTAAATTGAGTTAAATTGAGTTACTATCAGTTAATATTGAGTTAATCTCTAGTTACATCAGTGAATTGGAGTATTGACAGCTAGTTAGAGTTAGTTTGGCTAATTTGAGTAATTTTCAATTAACAAAAGTAACTATCAGTCACTTAGAGTTAGTTATTCTATGCTAATTAGTGAAATTGTGGTTTAAAGGCCAATTGTCTTCAATTAAATGGAACTGAGTCATCTTTAGTTAATTGAGCTATTATGTGTCAATTTGAGTTAAACTGAATGCATGGGAGTGATCTTGGGCGGATTGGGGTTAGTCCTCATGAATTCGAGTTGTCTCTAGTGCATGGGAGTAATTTATGGGCGATTAAGAGTCGGTTAGGGTTTATTAGAGCCACCTTTGATGAATTCAAATTAGACATGCATGGGAAAGTTCCTTTGTTAGTGTTTTAGAGTCAGTCTCAGTGAATTCAAGTTTCTCGGTGAAGAACTTGAATGGGATAGTGAGAGTTTGTTAGGAAGCCCTAGTGGTTGGGAGTCCTTCCTTAGTGATATGGAGTCAAACTCTTGGAGGCAATTCTAGTTAGCCTAAGTAAATTAAAATTGCTTTGGAGGTGTCACTCATTGTTTTTGCAGGTCTAGGAGTAGAGCAAAGCATGTATCTGGTTGGGTTATGGATTCTAAAGGGATATTTGGTCGTTAAAATTGCACAATTTTGTAGTGAATTTTGCTTGTAGATATAGGAGGATCCGATGAACCATTTTATTGGTCTTGGAGGTTGATTCTTCATGTGTTTTGGACTCCCTAGTAGGGATCTAGAGGGTGTTTGTGGTAGTATTTTCCATGTGGTGTGAATCCCCTAGTATGGATTCAATTTGTGTTGTCGAGAGAAATGTTTCTCTTTTGTTTTGAATGCTCCAGTGGAGAATGGTTTTTTTTATTTGATTTGGGAGGTTGGAAGTGTTGATGTTTCACTGAGATTATCCAATTGGAGAGGGGGGGAATTTTGGGTGGATATCTCTGTTTGGTTGTGCGAGAACTTGAGGGAGAGGGGGACAATCCCCAATAGGTATCTAGGCCTTGTTGTTCTCTTTGTTTCGAATGGTCCAATGGAGATTCAAGTTGTGATTTGATCTAGGAGGTCAGAAGTGTTGTTTTTTCACCGATATTATCCAATAGGAGAGGGGAAAATTTTGTGTGGATATCTCATTTTGGTTATGCTAGAACTTGATGGAGAGGGGGACAATCTCAAACAAGTGTCTAGGAATTGTAGTCATCTTACAGGAGAGGGGGGATTCTGACAAGTGATCTATATTTTAGTGTTAAGTGGTGTTGTGGAAGAGGGTGACAATCCTGAGAAGGACACCACACCGACCATTTCTTGCCTTTATGGGAGAGGGGGACAATCCCAGAAAGGAAGTGCATTGATTGTGAACTTGTCTTCCAAGAGAAGGGGACAACCTTGAGGAAAGGGAATTAGAATTCATTCATCTTTCTTAAGGAGGAGAGATCGGTTTCATTTGTTAGTGTCCATCCTAGAAGAGACCTTCTTGTGTGAGATTCTAGGATCCCATATCAGAGGTGATATTTCGATGGGAAAACATATGTCGAGTAGATATCTATGACTATGAGGAAAATTATCATGTTGTTGTCAGTTGCACCTATCAACATAAGTACTTATGTCCTTCTAATATTTTATTTATGAATAGTAATATGCATCATGAAGGCTGATTTTGTAATCTTTTTCCAAATTAAATGATAGATTTATCATGTTACTAACTTTGATATTGAATCGGCAGTCTCAGGGTAGGTATGCAAATCCCTGAATGTAATTTGAAATGTATATTGTATGTTGATTTAGGAAATCTGATCATGGAAAACCATATGGCTGTATATGGTTGTCACATATCAGATTATCCCATGGGTTTTATATATGGTTTATAAGAAAATAAATGGTTAAAATTTATCTTGCATTTGAGTAAGCTTTTAGTGAAAAAGTTGTTGATCAGATTGATATGTTAGTAGGATTCCTTGTTTATGTTTTTACAAGTAATTTTAGGATTGATATGGACTACCATGTGGATGTATATGGTATCCCCATATCATGTCACCCAATGGATTTTATATTTTGTAGTTGCTTTTAAAATTATGTCATGAAACTATATGCTAAATTCTACTTGATTTTAAATAGTGTTGGTTTTACGAGTTGACCCGGAAGCCTTAAATTATTTAAGGATGACCAATCCCATTTGAATAAACATATTCGTTATGCTAATATCATAATTCATCCCTCATTAACTTAAGAGAGAGCCCATACACCCTTCTTTACCAATGACCTAAGTTGGGTGTGTTACATCATCCATATGACAAGTAATGATAAAGATCTATGTGTTTTCCTTTTATTTTACATGTTAAGGGATATCCACTTATTTTGAGGCATGCTTTCTTGTTTAATTCACATATTTGAAGCGAAGGTTGCACATGGGTAGACTTTCACTTTTTAGAGCACTTATCTATAAATTTGCATGCATTTTACTTTCAAGGAGAGTTTTATTGGGAGGTCTTCATAGTGTTCAAAGGCATAAGCCACATATTTGGAGGCTTTTCACATTTTAAGAGGGAACTCTAACTTTAAGTGGGATAGTAAAACTTTTTAGTTTACCTTTGGCACATATATATATAGGTGCACTACCTTGGAAGAGGAGAATTGGTTATATTAACCACCTTGAGTCCACTTTGCACATATGCCAAGAAAGGTGTTTGAGTGCTCCACTTTCCTTGGATATCGAATGCTATATGTGGAAAGGAAGTTACTAGTATTTTATGGAGTAGTCTAACGGGTCGACGATTTTTCCCGGCGTTAGACTACTTCGTCTACCCACCACATCCATCCAGCGAAGGGTCCCACATAAATCTTCTTCTATACTACTCCCACAATGAGTGGCAATGACTTGCAAACCCAGGTTTTACTTCACATTTTTCATACTTCTAAATAATTTGAATGATACATTTTTCATATCTTCTGAGCTCTTATATTTTCTGTTTGCAGGTTATTGAAAATCAGGCTCTTCCATCGATCATACATGTTTAGTGAAATAAATGATTACACCCTGTCAGTATTCGAACTTCTTCTTCATCTTTCAACTTTGATAAGCAAATACTCCACGATATGGCATCACATTCACTGGAACTTGCTTTGTATTTCACACACTTTACCGATTCTAGTTCACGCGCAGAGAGACCGGTTGGGGTTTGAGTTGCTTACGAAGTAGCCCGTTATTGTTGACGCATTCGGTAGCTGGTTGAACTTCTGCAACATTCGGTAGCCCATTGCTGTTGAACAATGAACAATTAGAATGAACAATTAGCAATAATTTTCACCCTTCTCAATAAATGTTGCCGAACATTCTAATTTGCTAATTGTTAGACTACTCCTTTATATATATATATATATATATATATATCCAGCGGCGCTTGAGGTCATCATCTGCCTGCACTGGAATCAATAAATTTGAAGCTCATTGGGACTAGTTCACTAAACCATCAATGATTTCCAGAGATATGATTATATCTTGCAAAAACATCCTCAAGTAGAAATAGGTTTTATATATTGTGCAAGGGACGAAATCATTCAATATTTTGGATATAAGTTAACAATTATATACATAAAACTTGATATAATCGGTACAAACTTTGTATATAATAAACGAAAAACCATTTATTTCATGGATTCAAGAGAAAAAACATTTAATATTGTAATTAAAATATGTTCTCTATTAAACTTAAATTGAATCGACGTACAGTGGGAGTAACATCGCCTCTCATCATAGCATTTCATTTCAGGTTCCACTAGACTGTCATTAATAATATGACGTACATAAGAACATTATCTTTGTAATTCCAGGATTAATGCATATTTTTTCAATGTACATGTAATCAGGAGCTATCATACCTCCAGCGTTATTTGTTCTTTTGTTCTCGGGACTCTTGTCATATTTAAGCAACTCAAACACTGGAAGATTATTGTTTAGGTAAAGAACTACAATCCTTATTAAAAATTTTGTTTATTTGTTCTGAAAGTGCATCAACCACTGAAACTAGTGGGGTGAAACTATGACTTACATGATCATTGTGTGTTTCGAGAGGAGAGGGACAACTAGAAGCTAAGACAAATAAAGTGGATCTTCTAGTAACAGAGGTAGAAGCGAGCACAAAGGCAATTGACAGAATATTTGATTCACCACTGGAGCCAACAACTAATAGAGCAAAGGAAATACACGTAAAATGTTGCAGAACATTCTAATTTGCTAATTGTTCATTCTAATTGCTCATTGTTTAACAGCAACAGGCTACCGAATGTTGCAGAACTTCAACCAGCTACCGAATGTGTCAACAGCAATGGGCTACTTCGTCAGCAACTCAAACCCCAACCGGTCTCTCTGCGCGTGAACTAGAATCAGTAAAGTGTGTGAAATACAAAGCAAGTTCCAGTGAATGTGATGCCATATGGTGTAGTATTTGGTTATCAAAGTTGAAAGATGAAGAAGAAGTTCGAATACTGGTAGGGTGTAATCATTCATTTCACTAAACATGTATCGATCGATGGCTTTCTTTGAAGAGCACCTGTCCTTTATGCCTTGCGCAGGTCGTCGTAATGCCCAGAATGATTTCAACTGCACCGTGCGTAATGCCCAATTATATATACATGACACTTGTAGCAATTATCACTATAAATCCAAAACCATTTCCACCTGAACTTACTGTTTGGTCTCTGCAGTAATATTGGAGATTGTCCAACATGCTCCTCTTACAATGGATTTGTTTGTCTGTTGGGCTGTGAGAAGATGCAAGATGCTAGGAAGAGCCTGATTTTCAATAACTTGCAAACAGAAAATATAAGAGCTCAGAAGATATGAAAAATGTATCATTCAAATTATTTAGAAGTATGAAAAATGTGAAGTAAAACCTGGGTTTGCAAGTCATCGCCACTCATTATGGGAGTAGTTTAGAAGAATATTTATGTGGGACCCTTGGCTGGATGGATGTGGTGGACTTGGGAGGACGAGATCGCCGATGGGAACGTTAACGGCGTGGGTAGACGAAGTAGTCTAACGCCGGGCAAAATCGTCGACTCGTTAGACTACTCCGTATTTTATGGATGAGGACACGATCAAAATGATTTACACCCTATTAAATGCACATATTCCAAGGAGCGCTCTATGAAAAAGGGGATGTTACATATTCCTAGGAGTGCTCCATGAAAAAGGGGATGTTATTTGCTTGGGACATATATAAATGGCACAATAATCAAAGACACATTGTCTCTCAAAGGGTTTTATTAATATTTTAGTGGTAAAATGGAAGAGAACTCTAGATATCATCCAAGGAGGGGTTAATTAATCCTTAGCCACATTTTGGACATTTATCAAGTGCACATCACCCTTTGCAAGTTTTTTTTAAATGAGGATAAGGTCAAATTGGTCCCAATACCACATCCACATGTTATTCAAAGCACACATTCCAAACGAAGAGAAGCATCCAACCTTATAGAGTTAGTTTAGGGATTGATGGCATTAGATGCACGAGAATAGAGGATTTATCCACTTTATTAGGTGTTTGTTTCTATTTTAAGATGCATTAATGAACCCTTAACCAAATACTTCCACACATTTCAAGGGAAGGGTGCACCATATTTAAGTCATTTTTGTTGAGATTTGATTTGATAAAGGGGATTTCTTCGGAGAGTGTCCTACCAAAGGAGGTGACACATGAATGGAAGGAAGTATCTTGCACATTCTCGAAGTTTTAAAAGACTATAAATGAGGGGTGACCTACTCCAAGAAGACTTCTTATCTATATATTTTTTTGTTATTTATGGGAGGAAAAGGGATAATATAACTTTATAGATGTAGATTTGAAGGTCTTCAATAATTTTCAGAGTTGTAGAATTCAAGTAAGGTTGGTTATCTCATTGCGTTTGTTTCTTTGTCGGTAATTTGTACTTTGTGATTGTTGCTAGTGAAGGAAGGCTTGAAGGAGTGATGTTATGATTTTTTTCAGCTAGATTGACATAAGATGTAAAATTGTTATATTTTGGGCATTTTATTGAATGAAAAATTGTCTTTCAACTTCATTTTCATATACAGTGTTTCTCATTTAATGTAAGAATGGGTTTGCATTAAGAGTATCTATTATCATTAATGCTTGTCTGAAAGTGAATGTTTTAGATATTTCTTTTCTAAGATACAAAGCCATGGCAAACCCCCAAGTACTTCACCTCATTTCGAGTATGGTACCCAGTTAAACCCTAGATTCTTCAAGGAACAAGGCCAAGTCAACAAGGGAACGATGCCGTTACAACAATATTCTCATTATGATCTCCACATGTCACTTACAATATATAACTTGTGGGGGAGGGATAACACTCCATCCCATGACTACTCAAGCTACAACCAATTGACAATGTTTTAGATATGTTATATCTAGTATGTCACTACAGATTCATGGGTGTCCTAAGTTATCTATTAATGTTGACACTTTATAAATTAATTCATACATCCTTTGACTCCATGCCTAATGTTCAAGGAACTTATCTAGTTGAAATCACCATTAATATTCATTGTCATTTTTTTTATTATCTTTGTTTGACTAAATATGTAAATTATTGTAAGTTTTTTAAAGTAAATAACTAGTAATCCTATTAGAGGATTCCCATTTATGCTAGAGAAGGGATAACCTAAAGTGAGGAGAACAATCGCCAAGGTTACAATGGGTGGTGTCCTCAAGTTCCATTGGGATTTGTACTTGGATAACTAGACTTATTTTTGGTGCACATATTAGACGTAAAAAATGACTATTTATAGGGATAAATTCATTTTCTTGGATTCAATAAAGAGGGATACATTGATGTGATGAGAGGTTTTGGTTGAATATTCCCAATTCTCAACTATATTGGTGAGAAATTTATGAATATGATATGTTTTCCAAATTTCATATCAACATCTCATGTTGAATGATGATATGTTGAATATCTAGCTTTCTCAATTGCAAACTCTAGTGGTATGAAATTTATGAATATGATATGTTTTCCAAATTTCATATGAACATTTGATGTTTAAGACTTTGAAGTGAGACACTGCGGCATCATTCCTAGAAATGTTGTGTGCTGAATTTTATGCCCCCTTGGATTTCTTGAGTTTTCTTTGATTTGTGAATGAGTACACTCCTCCATAATGGTATGAACATATTCCAAGGTTCTATGGAAACACTCATTTATCTTCCCAACATGTTGCATCTTTTATTGATTTTATTTTAGAATTTAATGTGGTCCATGAAGATGTTATGATGAGCTTATTTGCACGTACCTTAGAAGAAGGTGTTAAATTATTGGTTTAAAAATATTGGTAAGGATAATTTGTCCATTTTTATGGTTAATTAAAGCATTCCATGAATATTAGGATAATAGATTTGTAAAAGAAAAGTGAACTGAAGACCAAGTTGATGAACCCATGTCCTTAAATGAAGATCATGAACTTGTTGACTTGGTTAATGTTTTTCTATGAAAAGAAGAATGAAGTATAATAACTAATCATTTTGTTATTAAACAATCTCTTAGATGAGTTATTGTGTAATTCAAACAACAAACTAGAATACCTAAAAGCCCTTATTAACTCACTAGAACAAGAAGAGCATGTTGCAAATGTGAATAATCAAGAGTTTGGAGAAGATGGAGAGGCGACTTAAGAAGAATAATTTCATGATGTGATTGATGGTTAAGATTCTAATGAAGGCATTTCAACATTGACCACATCTTCCATTTAAGACAAGGGTTTTGTAAGTTATGTTCCTTCTCAAAATATTGCATTTGATGATAGATCTCTTAATGATTTGAAGTAGGCAGATATTGTAGGGAAAACCTTGGAAGATGAAGGATTTTGAAGTGGTATCATTTGGTCATATAATGAAGAAGACAACCAAAATGATGTTGAAAATGAAAAACAATGTTGAGTCAAAAGCTGTATATGGGACATAGATAAATGGTTTTTTCATGAGGAACCCATCTATGACACATATAATGAAATTTTGATGGCATAGGTCTACACCTTCTATATCCAACCATGTTGGAGGACAACTTCATGAAGTATTAAAACAACTATTCATATTTTATTTCTCTTGATTCGGGACAACCTAAGGATGTTGAGGTAGATGGAACATTTTTTGTTTTTTTGGGTCAACATTCATTTGACTTTAGTAGGGGCAAGGATATATTGCTTCATGAAGAATTTTTGTAATCATATAATGATTCATGAAAGATTTGTTATCCATTTTCAACTTTAGCTTGCACTTCTATTATGCATAAATGTGAATTTTCAAGGATGACACATATTTAAAACAAAACAAGGACACCTTATAATATGCGATAGAAATTTTTAGCGATTCAGGAGGAGACTCCAAACCCTACTTTAAAATATTATATTTTTATTAGATCTGGAATTTTCGTGCTTTTGATAGATGAATCTTGGTTTTAAGGGTAGCTACGTTATTATAGATTTATTTTGGATTCAACTATAACCTTTTTTCTATTTGAACTCATGTTGGGGAATCTTCATGGAAGCAACATAGGAAGGCACTTATAGCTTTCAAATCCTCTTTTTACCGAATTTTCATAGGATCCAACTATGATTGTTTGTGGGAGAATGAGCTTTCCTATTCATATCGTAAATTTTTCTTGCATAATACTTTGATATTATCCATATTCAACCATGGATATAATATGCATGCAACAATGTAAATCCATGTTATATGTTTGACAATGCATTCCATGACTAGTATTCATCCTCATTTTCTTTGCCACACCCTTATAGTCTTCAAGATATACATGGGTAAGCTCATAAATTATTTGTTTTGGTTCATAAAAAATACAAAAGAAATTTGTATATGTTCTATGAACTTATGGCATGGATGGATTGTCTATTTGACTACACTTATCATTCTACCTTCCTTTTTGTAGAGTAGGGTAGAAAGAATAAGCTCGATTGTTTATTCATATTATTTTACTTATGTTATTTTCCCTTTGAAATATTGAATCATGTCTTATTTTTATAGTTGTAATACCCCATAGTTGACATTTTGGTAACTAAAACTCTAATATGAATCAAATTAGCATTTTAAATTCTTATTATTTGATTGGACTCAGTTAGATTGTTTAAAAATTATTGTTATGTGAACATATGGCCTCTCTATGTATGAATAGTAATGGAACTTATTGTAGAAATAACAACTCTAATACTATGAAGAAATAGATCCTTAATGCTAAGAAGAAGCACATGATGTAGATCTAGCTACAAAGATAATTCTCACAAGCATGCAAAAGGAAAATAGGGAGAAGAATAATGAGACTGAATACAAGAGAAGTGGAGAATGATCCAATCTATTTCCATGTATTATTGATCAAATGAATAGATGATTATTACAAAGAAATACATCCTTATAAAGGAAATTTGAGTTGCTAGAAGACAACTCATGCTAGCTCATAAACGAGACTTACTAAAATATGATAAACCCCCATATGTGACTAAAGAACTTTCCAAATATGTACCTCACAAAATAGCTGAATAATGAGTGATTTGTCATGTGTGATGGAAAACATGGTAATCATGTAATCTAGAGAGAAAATCATGGAGGATGGGTTGGCAACAAAAGATAGCAGTTTCCTAGTTGACTAGCTTTACCTTATCCACTGAAAGGAAGAAATAAAGCAGGATAAAGACATAATTTGCAGGAAGTCGTAGTTGCTAAATATGGAATTCGATAAATTAGGCAGGATCTAACTAGAATTAGGATAAAGGAGCTCCTAGGGTATACATGTAAAGTGCTGACCAAGTGGTGCAAGTGGATGCCAACTATCTAGGCTAGTGGATATGAAATTTATTAAAAATTATTAAATGTTGTTATCCTAAGTACGGAGTGGGTATATAATATTCCAACACCCCCCTTTAAGTGTGAATTTATGATCGAGTTATCTGAAATAATCATAAATATAGATGCATATAGGTCCCAAAAACAATGCTATGGTCACCCTTTTCAATTATTCATGTCTAGAAAAGTGAGGAAAGAGGCAAAACCACATGAGGAAAATCCTCCCTGGAGAAAGGAAAAGGCACAAAATTGAACACCGTGTCTTCAACATATATTTTTCTTCACTTGAATGAGCTGATTGAACTGCTTCTTATAGAAGAATTTGATGAAGAAGTTGTGAACTCCATGATCATGTGGTAGAGTCTAGTATCTGCAAAAAAGAAGAGGGGAGACTCCTTGTATCTCATCATCTGATGAAGTAGGAGCATTATCTGAATGCTTCTTGTTGATAACATACTTTGATATGTAAACACAATCTGAAAAGGAAAAATATATTTGCACATACTCCTTCCAAAAGAGTAGAAAAATTAATACAAGTAGTAACATGATTAGTTTCTTGTATAGCTGCAAAATGGTGATGTGGGGCATGTACCTTCTTTTCAAACCATTGTAGCACCTTCTAAATTCTGAAATAAGGCTGAAAAGACTCTGATATATAATATAAATATTATCATATGGAATAGAAAATACCAAATGTTAAGTGTCTCCATGGGAATATAGGGCTAGAGTAGGAAAAGGATGAGCAACTGGGGAAAATCGAGGAGTGTAAAATTATGAATGATGGATGGACTTGAGATATGAAACATAAGTGTTTATATCATATCCAAACATGTTAAATATAAGTCCAATGATGAATAATTCCATGGATAACCAACCAATGAAAAATAGGAAAGACTTGAAACCATTAGATATAGGTAACACTGCATAGGGAACCAATGAGGAATCAGCTAGTGAACTTGGGGTTTTTATAGTATTAGGAGTATTCATAGGTATGGTAGATGGTATGGATGATGTAATAACATGAATATTAGCATGGAAAGATGCTTCTAAATCAGAATTATAATCATTTTAATGGAGTGAGGAAGATCTTCTTAAAGACAAGCCAGGATCTAGTGAAATATCACAAGTATTGGGAGATGAATCTAGTAGACTGATAGGTGGATTATTCAAGAAAGACGCTGAGATTTATGATTCTGATATATCAAAAAATGAATATATATCAAATATATTAGTAAGGATTTAACACTCAAGGAATAGTTAACACTCAAGGAATAGTTCATATTACCTTGGGACTGCACACTATGACAGTGTTCTGAGGATTCAACATGCTTCTCTGGCTCATCTAGAACTTCAATATTATGCTTCTCAAGTAACTAAGACATGATGTCTAGATTATTCTTGAAAATTTTCTTCTTGGGATGAAATCCCTTACTGCAATAATAACACTTGGATTTTCTTCATTTCTTCTTGACTTTCTTCATTGAACCTTCATTTGTAGGCTTCGAACTTTTATATTCATTTTTTGACTTTGGATTATTCTGTTTCACTATTTGCTTCTCTTTTGATCTTGCATTCTTACTTCCTTAAACTATGACATTATTATCCTTTCCCTTGGATATTCTAAGAGTACCCATATGGATCAATTTATGTTGCTCCTTTGTCAATGAATCAAATAATGTACTCAAAGAAGCCATTTCCAATTAGAAATAGAAAGCCTAGTAGAATGGAAAGTAGAAACAAAAACTGAGTATTCAGGACCCAATTTTGATAGGATGGAAAGGATCAATTGAAATTCTTTATTCACAATCCCACAATTCTTGAGCAATAGAACAAGTGACTTGAATTTGGTGAAGAACCCTAATAAACCGTTAGCCACCTTTTGAACATTTATTAAGGGTGCATTGTTAATTTTTTTTATAGATGGGGCCAATATGGTAAAAATGGTCCTAAGACCTCCTCTATATGCTATTAAAAGCACATATTCCAAGGAAAGAAGAATCTCAAACCTTATAAAGAGGTACTTGAGAGATTCATGGAATCACATGCACTAGAATAGAGGAGCGCTCCACTTTCTTAGGTGTTGTTTCTATTTTGAGATGAATTAATGGAGCCTTAACCAATTACTTCCACATATTTCAAGGGTGTACTGTGTTTGAGGCATTTTATTGATATTTGATTTGCTCAAGGGGATTTCTTGGATATCATCCTATTAAAGAAGGTGACACATGGGTGTAATGAAGTATAAAACACATTTTCCAACTCTTAAGAAGACCCTAGATGAGGAGCGACTTACTATAATAAGTCTGAGTCTTATCTATACCTTTTTATTTGTGGGAGAAAAAGAGAGATCTATAACTTTATAGAGTGTTCCCTATCAAAAAGTGGTTGAGGAAGGAAACTATAAAAGAAATTCCTGTCCACTTCCTAGGGAGTGGTGGAGATTTAGGTTGGAGAAACTCAAATAATTGCAAAGATTGAAGGTATTTAATAATTTTCAATATTGTAGCATTAAAGTAAGGCTAGTTATTTCACTTACATTTGCTTCTTTGTTGGTATTTTGTGGTTGAAAGAGTGATTTGTTGGTATTTTGTGGTTGAAAGAGTGATTATTTGATTCTCTTCAACTATATTCATATAAATGTAAGTGTACCATGTTTTTGTGATTTTTATTTAATGGAAAATTGTCTTACAAGTTCATTTTCATATTTGGTGTTTCTCATTTTATGCAAGTAAGATTGGATTTTTATTAAGAGTATCTATCACCATTAATTCTTGGTCGAAAGTGAATGTTCCAGATATGTTATAACTTGTATAACACTATAGATTTGTGGTCTTGTTGAGTTATCTATTATTGTTTATATTGTGGGAAATAATGCACAAGAGTGCTTTTCACTTTTTTTCTTATGGGGCTAGGCCTTGTATGATGCAGGAAGACCCAAGTATCAAGTCCCTTTGTGGGTGGAATGTGAGGTTGGATGACCCCAAGTGATCCTGCAAGATATTGTTATAAGAAAGCAAAGCATAAACAAAATAGGAATATCAACACTTGCATGAAATAACAAATAAGGGGGAGAGAATGAAAACTTCAACAATTACAATGATCCAAACCACTTGTATATTGCCCAATGGTCAAGCTAATATAAACACCTTGGAGAGGTGAGCTCCAAATGGAGGAAAACACTCTTCCTAAGGGAGGTCCTCCTTGTCCAACTAAATTCTTGGAGTATGGTTAATTAACCAACATAAAAATGGGAAGAACACTTTCCCCTTGATGGAAGGAGGAAAGGAAGCTCTAAAAATGCTTGGCAAATGATGGAAGAGGGTTAGCAAGATGAGAGCTCAATAAAAATTCTTGCAACATAAATTTTCTTCCAATTCTACTTACAAACAGCATGCCCATGGAATTCTTTTATAGGCCAAGAGATGGCCAAGAAATGACAAGATCACAATGTGAACCCATTGATTCATAGTTTGAGCTCCCAAGTACACATAGAGGCTATTTAAGGAAACCAAGTATGTAAGAGGCCAAATTTGAATTCAAATGGGAAAGTGGAGCTTTCATGAGCCATCAATGCATCATTGGTGGGTGAGATCACGTCGTTTCTATCAGTAGTGTGATTATCAAAGGAAATTTTGCGTTGAAGTGTCAATGTTATTATGGAGGCTCACACTATAGTGGTAGTAACCAAAGTTTAACCAACGATGTTCTAGTTTTTAGTTATTTTGAGGTTGATTCTACTCTTTAGGACTTGTTAAGGTGTCTTTGGGTGTGTGCATATTGTATGTTGATGACACTTTACTATGTGAATAATTAAATTGTCGCAGGTGTGTGATTTTTTCATGATAACAGATTCTCATTGATTTATGAGGTTTAGATTGTACTGTAGAGCCAATAATGCATCATCATTATTGTTTTTATTTCCCTATTAATTCTTCAAGCTATGTGGAAAAGTGTGACCTTCCAAAGAGGGAGGTTTTCTAATGTGTTTTTGTTTATACAAACGAGATGGGAATTCCAGCCATACTCGTGAAAAGGGTGCTAGAGTGGCTACAAAATGAAAATACTGAATGATCTTCTCACGAGCTGATGAAGGAATGGGTGAGGGTGGCCTCAAACCATGAGAGTACATGAAACTAGAATGGTTGTAACAGGTGCTGAAGAAGTAGAACTATTATGAATCTGAAGAGGCCCATAGGATTAGGGATATGGACTAAGTATTGTACCAGAGTTGTTGCAACTTATCACTTTCAAATGTGAACATTGCTACCTTCAAAATGTATGACTCCCCTCGATGCGAAGCAATGGTTTTCTATCAATCATAGGGGAGAATACTAAGTTAAGGATCACTAATGACTCTCCTTACTTAGTCTGAGGTAATCCCTTTTAGTGATTGAAAGGAATCCCAATGTACCACTGCTACTTCTTCAACTCTCAGGATATGTTGTTTTGGCGTCGATGAGAGATGAAGAATCTTTACAAGACAAGGGCATTGCCGGAACAAACCATGATCATGTTGTAACCAAGGGTGACTAAATGACCTGCCCCAAGATTGGATGATAAGAGTGGGGCTCATACTTCCTTTGATTGATGATAGACTTAGGGGGAGGGATAATGGTATCATACTTCAAGGGAGGATGTGACAGAGGGAAACAAACTGCAGATGAAGGCTTTGTGAGTGACAGAATTATTGAGAGAGTGAAAAATGACAAAGACATGAATTATGAGGTATCAGGAGACTCTTCCATCATCGATTAAAGTAAACCAGGGGATTGTTTCTGAAAGAATGAGTTGTTCCCTTCTATACATGGAGATAGGAATTGTTTGTACATAAAGAATATTTGGTGGGGTCCCCAAGGTTTTGGGCATGTTGGTGGACCAATGTAATGATGGGTGGGACTCCCACATATTTTGGTGGATATCGGAGTTAATTTGATGATGGATGGGGTTCCCACAGTTTTGAGTGAATCGGGGAACCTTTTCCAAGATGAAACGAGGGGTTACTATTTTGTAAACGCCAAGATGGGTGCCCCATTGATCAATGTCATGTAGAATGATCCTGGAAGAAGAGCTAAATAGAGTTGTTGAGCTCAAAGGGGAGGGTGTCCCATTGATTTCTTGGCAGAGGTAATGATACGGAGGAATTTTGTATGTGGAAAGTGCTCATGGAGGTATGAGTAGGAAATGGTGAAATATCATTTGTGACTGATGATTTTGAACTTGATTTTGTTTATGGCACTGGTTGATGTAGGGGAGTAAATGCACACCTATAGGAGAATTGGCTTTATGTAGGGTACTTGTGTGGGGAAAAATTCCTTAGACTTGTGGCTGGTTCAGCATCATTGGCGTCAAATATGATGGAAGTTTGCTAAGGGAAAACACCCATGGGGGTTATGGAGTGGTCCTCAGTTAGGATGTTGATGGAATATCAAAACTGAGATATTTGAGAATAGAGGATGGCCTTTCAAGTATGATTGTCAAGGAAAAACATGGTGTCAAAGGTAAAGTTATGTTATCATACCTGAAAGTGGTACCATACATTGGGGCTTATGGCAGTTGTTATGGATGTTCTGATCATTTTCTTGCATACATGGTGCACATACCCAAGTGTAGTGAAGAATGTGACAAAGGTATTGACAATGTAGAAATAATAACTCAAAACATGGTGCACCTGGGTGGTTCCTGGCTTAGGGGTAGAATTTTTTTAGGTATATCCCATTGATACGTTGTTGAGTGTCACAACTTTAAAATATTGCAGGACATATACCCCATTAGGGAGGAATCATTGGATGATGAAAGGACTGGACCACTTAGATGCGAACTTGTTGGCAAGGGGTTGGGGTAAGTTGCGCAGCACCGCGGATGCTGCGCAAGCCCGGAAGACATCGCATAAGACAAAGACAACGCGACAGGTGGAAGATAGACTACTTTTTGTACTTGTTGACCATGAATGTAAAGGCACAAGCCTATATATAGATNGTGTGTGTGTGTGTGTGTGTGTGTGTGTGTGTGTGTGTGTGTGTATTGAGAGAGAGAGAGAGAATCAGAGAGAACAAGTTGTTATCTGTCTGGAGATGAATTGTTATCTATTTTGATCTATGGATGATTGCGTAGAAGTAATATGATAAGACAGATGTTGATATGAATCATTGTTATCTTCTTTTGTCTTTTTCTATCTTTTTGTTCATGCAAATATGTGATGAATGCTAAGTAAATCTGAATGTGGATCTATGAAGTGATGTTTTACTATTTATGAATGCCGTCATATTTTTCGATCTGTTTCCGCACTAGTAGATCTATTATAGTTACTAATGAATGCACAATGATGAATGGTTATGTTAAAGAAGTTAATATGTTATGGTCATTAAGATGATAAATCATTGATGCCATAACCTTCCTCTATATTGTGGAAATTTGGTTTCATCAGCCCTCCCTTGAACATCTCGGGTGAGCCTTCATCCGCTCTGCGAGTGTTGCTGGACGGGGTAAAACCTGTCTGGGCCGATGCTCAAGGAGATCACGACGAGCTGGGTGTCGACAAAACAAGAACCCCTGTTTATTGGGTTTTGTTGGTGAGGTTTGCACCAACAAATGGTTTTGTTGTCGGGACCTTGATGAGACTGAGAGGAGGGTATGCAACATCCCGAGTGATTAGAAGCTCAAGAGTGGATGTGGCATTCAACGCAACTGAAACTTCAAGAGTGGTTTGATCGGAAGCTGTAAGAATTTGCTGAAGTAGAAAATCAGAACTCTGGACTAATGACAAACAAGTGGTTGGAAAAATATATACACAATGGTCCACATGAATATTTCTTTGTTGAGTTTCCTATCATACTGTACGAGTGGTTAGCACGGTTCACGTACAAAAAGATGAATTTCCAGGGAGGTGAGCCAACAGCCTGGACCCCTGAGTTGATCCAGGAACTGCAAGAAACTAACAATAGAGCATTGCGTGTGGTCTAGGTCTAGATGGATAGTATCCTAGAAGGATATATTACTAAATTTGTCATCGACACTACTAAGTCCTACAGCGACGCGGAAAGAGAATTTCTCAACAGACCCAGAGGTAGGTTCTTATTATCTCTGCAGTTGTAAATTAAAATGCTTGTCTATGAGAAGGGGATACTGAATATGCACCTAGAAAAAGTAGATCTCTGGTGTGTGGAGGTGGTGGATACCGTGACTAAAGGGGGGAGACGAATGGGAAGATAAAGGGTAGATGGGTGCAAGTTTTGATGAGACTGTGAGGGAATTTGAGGAAGAAAGTGGTTGTATAAGGGGAGGAGCGAGGTTTTGACAAGAGAAGAGGCAGAGGACAAGGGAAGGTCTTGCTACGGTCGAAATGTAAAATCGTGAAGGACAACCACATAGGACGAAGCGAACCTACAGTGACGAAGAAGACGACTAGACCCAGGCTATGCCCAGGACAACGGTAAGATCAAACCCTAGTATCAATGTGTCCACGCCTCTATGCACCACTTCCAACTCAGGGAAAGCCATGAATTCCAGGTCAACTTGCCCCACACGTCAACAACAATCTAGTAGTAGGTCAGCATCTACAGGAAGGAATCCCAGGATGGCGGGCGATGAAATGAATCTACATTTGTTCCATGGAAATGGGACTGATGATCCTGAGCAATATTGGTTTCTCTGTGAGGAAATATGGACTGTTAGGTAGACCACAAATGATAATATCAAGAAGGGCCAACTGGCGACCATTTCAAGAGGTCATGCGCTAGATTGGTACATGAAATTTATATAGGTTCCTACGGGGACCCTTGAAAATACATTGGATGATGTTCAACAAGGACTGATTGAAGAGTTCCAAAAGCCTAAGTCGGAGGCATAGTACATCACTGAGTTGAAAGAGATCAAGCAATTCCGTGGAAATCGCGATGAAGTTAGAAGCTTCACCAATTGGAGAGAATGTAGATGGAATGAACCAAATTCAGGCACAACTAGACAACTTGACGTTGCAATTACAAGACATTAAGAAAGTGAAAGAGAGTCAAGAAGATCTTTGGTGCACTCATTTTTATGTAGATGGACATACTAAAGATACTTCCCCTACCTTCCGGAATTATCTGCTATCTGGAGCGCCAAACCCACTAAGTTGTGGCAGCGTACCATGGTGTTTCATATGTCAAGTCTGTGGTCACCGGCATGACGAATATGGCTACATGAAAAATATAGAATCAAATCTAGCCAACCTATATTGTTCCTTTTGAGAATTGGTGGGACATGAAGACAAGGATTGTCGTGCATACGATCTACTTCAAGAAAGGACATATGATTCATATATGGTGAAGGGAGAATACCATTGCACAGTACAATGACCACATATGGCACAGCCTCAGGTGGTGAAATATCGACCACAACAGTTGTATACACCACCTTCGTCGATCCAATTTATACCGTCGCAACCACAGCCACAGTTCACACCGCAGCTGCAGCCATAGTTCGCACCACAATCGCAATATAACCAAATGGCAATGCCACAGCTGCAACCACAATATGTTCAAGCAACTCAGTATGTTCAGCAGCAGTAGAATCCCCCACTACAATAGATGGCTCAACCACAGTATCAACAGCAAGGCGGATTTCATGGAGGATTCCGAGGAAGAGGAGGAGGATGAGGTCGTGGATCAGTCCAGTGTTATAATTGTCGGGTATTTTGGCACTACCAGAGGGATTTCCCACACTTGCAGTGCTCATGTACATATTGTACGATGATTGATCATACTATTGAAAAATTTCCCACAGCCAATTGCATGCTGGTAGGCTGGGAATGTTCCTTAGTTGTAGAGCCAGAATCAGGTTTAGACTCAGAATCAGATGCAAAACTAGAACCAGTTGCAGAACCAGGCACAGCATCAAGTTCCACTTGAAAATTAGATGGTGAGTCAACCTATGAACCCTTTGGTAAACCAGAATCCACCTATGAACCAGACTCAGGGGCCGATGGTTGCGACGATCTCAACAGAGGCCAGGACGGAGGCTGTTGATGTTGCTATGGTCACCCGCACAGGAGCCACATCATGAGAAGACGGGTCCCATCCACAAATTCAACTAGATGGATAGAAGGAGGAACCATTCGATATCGTAGCTAAAAAGGAGACATTTCTTGGAGCCCGGGATGCAATTTGAAGAAATCTTGGTAAGTCACCTATCTATGAAATGACTTCTACCTTTTATTCTTCGCTGGAGGCAGGCCCATCGTGGAAGAATGGTACCTTGCAGTAGTTCTTTGAGAGCTTCTTATCATTAGATAGAGATCCATATGCTCTAGCCAAGATTGAATGTTTGCTGCACCGCCTGGGTAAGGACCGAAAGGATTCCGCAGTGAACTGTCTGCATAAGAAAAAGATGGGTAAGGAAATGCGCATGAACATTCAGATCAGAGACTATGAGGTTGACTCAGTCATCCTGGATCTGCGATATGATGTGAATATTCTAACAAACAATACTTGGCAGAAGATGGGGAGGTCTGTGTTGGGTTGGTCCCCTATGCAATTACGATTGGCTAATCAAGCTAAAGTACAACCAATAAGACGTGTCTCAAACCTGGTCATGGATGTCGAAGGTATGAAAACTTATGCTGAATTTGATGTGATTGAATTTGTTAATGGTGAAGGATCCTATCCCGCACTACTAGGGATTGGATGGGCAAATGACAAGATGGAAGTCATTAAATTCAAGAAGCAAATGATGAATTTTGAGAACCAAGACATTAGGGTCATCGCACCTATGGATCCCAAGGAAGGAAGGCGATACATTGAACCAGTAAAGGATGAGGTTGTCTGAGGATGGGATCACACTTACAACATCTCTGAAGATTATATCCATCCCACTGCTGATGGAGAACTCGGATGGTGCAGCTCTAGTCCTGCGTCTTCTGATTATGATGATGCGTTGGAAAATTGGCAGAATCGAATGCATGAGGTATCAGTAAGGAAGTGTGGCTTGGTCACACAGTCACTTTGCCATGTCACAATTGAGACTATTGAGTTACCAATTTATGAAGGGATACCTGAGCTGTCTGCATTTTTAGGGGAGTTTGAAGAGAAGGTATCAGAGCTGCAGTGGTTGTTGGCACTAAAGAAGGCATTGAAGGCTACTTCCGCACGCTAGTGGGCGACTCATAACAAGTCAATTATTGAATGGGTGCAATGCCGATGGTTGATGACAGTTTGCTTAGGCGACATAGAAGTGTATCACACCGGGTGGTACGATGGGTGCACTGAACCTAGTAGGCAGCTAACGAAATGCCAAAACTTGTGGGAATCGTGACCAAAGGATGAATGGGTCCATGCCTTTATTCACACCTTGGATGAAATGTCAAGGTCTTGGTATGTAACAACATAATTGCGCAGAGAGGTCACCATTTGGGAGGAGCTGACATTTAGCTTTGCACAAACATTTAGCTTCACAAACGCTAATATAGACATCCATAATGTGCTGTAGATTATTCTCGACGTGGTATTAAAATTAGTACCGATTGCATATTTGGTGGACCCGCATGCGCATTGTCACCTACAATCAATGATGGAATGCTACAACATATCAAGAGAACCTAAGGACGATGACGAGCTACGAAATATCAACATTTCGGAGACAGAAGGGAGCAAGGATATTGTGGCACTAGATATTCCAATTAATCCAACAAGCTAGCCACTCAGAATCAGAAAGGTTAACATTGGGACGGAAGAGAACCCAACATTTACAAGCGTTGGGGACTATTGGGATGAGGAGACCATGGAAAAAATCACAGACTTGCTACATGAATTTCAAGACTTATTTCCGACCAAATTCTTCGAAATGAAAGGTATATTGGGTGATCTAGGAGAGATGAATATCCCTTTAAATCCAGACACGAAACCAGTAAGACAAAGGCAGTGTCGCTTGAATCCACGATACAAAGAAAGGGTTAAAGCCGAGTTGGATAGGATGTTGGATGCGGGGATCATTGAGCCCATGGAGGAATCCGAATGGATCAGTCCTATGGTAGTCCAGGACAAGAAGATGGGTGAAGTTTGGATTTGTGTTAAATTAAGAAAACTAAATGATACTTATATGAATGATCCGTTCGCTACACCATCCACAGATGAGGTACTTGAAGGAGTAGGAAGTCAAGAGATGTACTCTTTCACAGATGGGTTTTTTGGTTATCACCAGATATGGATCACCAAGGAAGATCAACATAAAATGACATTTGTCACTGAGTGGGGTTGCTACCAATACACCGTGATGTTGTTTGGGCTGAAGAATGTGCCTGCCATTTTTTACAGAGTTGTTGTCGCAACAATTAAGGATTTCATTCAGAAGTTCCTCCAGGTATATATGGATGATTGGACCGTGTATGGTCTAATCAAGGACCATTTAGTGAATCCGTGACTTATACTGGAAAGGTGTCGACACCATCAGATCACAGTGAACTCAAAGAAGTGCATTTTTTGTGCACCATTTGGGATGTTGTTGGGCCATATCGTGTGCAAGAAAGGATTATTGGTTAATCCTGCAAAGATAGCACTGATTTTAAGCTTACCACCACTAACCAATGTGAAGATGCTTTGGGTGAAATTGGGGCACACCAGGTACTATCACAAATTCATTGGGGAATATGCTGCCATTACTACCCCTATGGAGAAGCTACTGGAGAAAGATGCTATCTTCATATGGAGTCCAGAATTTCAAGGTAGATTTGACACGTTGAAGGCCAAGATGGCTTCAACGCTGATACTTATGTTCCCTGACTGGAACAAAGAGTTCCATGTTCATGTTGATGCATTTTTGGTCATGTTGGGAGTAGTGCTCACGTAGTCGGGAGAAGGGGATATGGATCACTCGGTCAATTTCTCTAGTTGGAAGATTTCGTTCACTGAGAATAAATATACGACCATAGAGAGGGAAGGTCTGGTGATGGTCTACGTGTTGTAAAAGTTTAGGAATTAACTTCTAGGCGGTCACTTTAAGATTTTTACTGACCATTCTACATTGAAGTATCTGGTCAATAAGCATGTGTTGGGGGGGGTGGGGGGGGAGATATGCCGCTGGCTACTTCTCTTTTGGGAGTTTGATTTTGAAATAATAGTGAAGTCAGGTCACTTAAATGTTGACCCTGATCATTTATCCAGGATCAAGATAGGTGAAGAGCCAACAAACATTAAGGAGGGACTGCTGGATGCACAACTGTTCAGAGTTGATGTCGTAGATGATTATTATGACCAAATCATTCAGTTATTGGCGACGGGAGTTGCGCCAACATATTTTTCAACAAGTCAAAAGAAGCATCTAGTAGTCAAGGCCTTAGACTTCCAATTGATTGCTGGGAAGCTATATAATCTTGGATTGGATGAAATCTTGTAGCGATGCATTTTACCACATGAACAAGGGAAGATATTAGTAGAATCCCATGCGGGAGTTGTTGGGGGACACTATGGAGGGAGCGCAATGACAAGGAAGGTGCTTCACGCCAGTCTTTGGTGGCCTACGTTACATAATGATGTGACAGATTATGCGCGGACTTGCGATGTCTTTCAACGCATTGAGCAACCATCGTTGCGAGATGAGATGCCGCTAGTTCCACATGTAACATTGCAACCTTTTGATAAATGAGCTGTAGATTTTGTGGGGCTAATCAACCTCCCTGGGAAAATAATTGGTGCACGATACATAATCACAGCAAAAGACTACTTAACCAAATCAACTGAGGATGCACTAGTCGTAGATTGTACTGTTGCGACAACAACAATATTTCTATTTGATAGTAGTTTGGCTACCCAAGGATATTGATGAGTGACCAAGGCAACCATTTAATCAATCGGACTGTGAGAGCACTGACGGAGGAGCTGCAGATATAGCATAAGAAAAGTACACCCTATCATCCGTAGGAAAATGGGATTGTAGAAGCATTCAACAAAATCTTGGAGCATGCACTTATAAATGTATGTATTGCGAACTGAGATGACTGGGATTTGAATATTCCAGCGATACTGTGGGCATATTGCACCACTTGTAAAATATTGACAGGGAAAACAACGTTTAAATTGGTATATGGGAACATTAGAGGAATTTTGGGGTCTAAAATGGGCCTCCTAAGGAAAATAATAAAATAATAGTTAAAATATTAAAATAATAGTTAAAATAATAAAATAATATTGATTAATTTTGGAGGAAGAAAAAAAAACTACTTTTTGTGTTCGTATTTTCGACATATCTCCCTATGTTTTTACTCAAATTTCGATTGAGAGAGCTTGTTGGATGCGGAATCAAATTCCACATCCAACAAGCTCTCCCGATCGAAATTTGAGTAAAAACACATTGAGATATGTCGAAAATACAAACAAAAAAAATAGTTTTTTTTAATGACAAATATGTCAATTCAACCATTATGGTTGACTTATTTTATTGAAATTCTATTGGTTCTTGAATTCCAACTCACAAAAACTTATTTTGGCACGTTTTCTTATAAGGCCCATTTTAGACCCCAAATTTCCTCTAATGAGAGGAAGTCATTCCTATGGAGTACATCGTTCCTAGTCTGCGTATTGCAGCAGCAACAGGTATGGATGATGAAGTCGTGCTAGAAGAGAGCGCAACGCAGTTGCTACAGCTTGAAGAAGATCATTTCATCATAGGGTTCCATCAGCGTGTTGGGAAGGATCGACAGAAGGCGTAGCATGATCGCCATATAAAAAACAAATAGTTTCAGTAAGGATATTTGGTACTATTATATGATAGTAAGTCCTTAAATCATCTAGGTAAGTTACAGATGCACTGGTTAGGTCCTTACCTTATTAATTCTATTACCTCTGGGGGAGCAGTTCAATTACAGTAGTTAGACAGGGCGGTACTCCCAAAGCTTGTGAATGGTAGCTGCTTAAAGACCTATAGGACAGGGGAAGCACCGCACAATGCCCAAGGCGCTGTGAAAAAAAAACAGAGAAAAGAAAGAAATACGGGTAGGATAGACAGAACGAGGAAGGGCGCTCCAAAAGGAAGGGGCCCCACAAAAATAGGAGTCATTAGCATAGAAAGAGCTGCAACAATCGTAGGGTTGTGACATAGTCAAAATCAACACTAGATAAAGAGTAGTTAATATACAAAACATAACCATGCACCACTTGAGATGTTGTACCAAGAAGGGGAAGGATAGATAGACAAAGGATGTGATTGCACCAATAGAAAGGGGCTGCGCCGAGCGACTAGTAGTTTCACGGAAGGAACGGGTTGAGCCAAGAGAACAATAGATGTCTAGGACAAAGTGAGGAAGTGGTTGTGCACAAGGAAATGACTGGGATAGAGGAAGTGCACAAGGGAATGGTTGTGACAGAGTAAGTATGCAGGGAATGGCTATGACAGAGCTCGTGCACAAGGAAATGACTGCGATAGAGGAAGTCCGTAAGGGGAAGGCTGTGATAAAGGTGGTGCGCAAGGGAATGGTTGCGATAGAGGAAGTGTGCAAGGAAATTGATGTGACAGAGGAAGTTGTTGTGCGCAAGGGAATGGCTATGACAGTAGAAGTGTGCAAGGAAATGGATGCGACAGAGGAAGTCATTGTGCGCAAAGAAATTGCTACGACAGAGGAAGTGACTGCGCCAAAGGAGTGGCTGAACACGGGGAGGACTCCACAGTGCTAGTGAAATGACATATCCTGCCAACTGGAAGATGGCAACTAGACATCACATCAGCACTCAAGGACGTCCATTAACTGGAGAATGGCAGTGATTTTTGATGTAATGTGTGATGATAGTGAATCCCAATAGGATGTGGACAGAATCGACGGTGTAATCGCTTCATTAATGCAGTATTTATCTCTAATGATGAACCCGATATGAAAATAATGATATCCAAAGCAAGGTAGGAGTAATAATTTGATGCTAGTCACTGAGAAGACACCATGGGGGGGAAGTTACAATGTGTGAAGTTGTATGGATATGAAGTTCCACTGCGTAAGGTAGTGGAAACTAGAGCTAATATGCAGAGCACCCTGGATACAAATTTTGAGTGAGAATGATCTAGCAGTGGAAATTGAAGAAGAAGTTGTGAGTATGAAGGCTAGCTCATCCATAATGGAAGTTCCTGGCAAGGTCGTTCTTGGCTTTATTTCTCCCTGTCATTTTGAGGCAGGGACCAAGAAGCTCACAAGGAATCCGAAAGGGGCTAGAGTTCATGCCCCATTTTCTTAAGTTTGTAGGAACAGAGAACGGGATTGACTTTAGGTAACCTGGGCTGAGCCTGAATGCAAGGAATGACAAGGTTGTGGAAGCTAGAATGGTTTCCAAGGTGGCATGGAGGCTTTAGAAGTTGCAGCTGTAGACAATTTCCATGCAGCAGAGAGCCACCCAGATAGTGATAGTAAGCCTGAAGAAGTACAATGACTAGTATCTATGGTCGAAGGAACAAGATGATTTTGAGAGATATGAGAGTCCAGCAGTGTGCCGAGTTCAGCAGAGATTGACCACAAAGGAGGTAGGTGCAACAAATTGGCCAGTCCGAAAAGTTTGTCTGGGAGCAGTTTTAGTACTCCAAGGTTGCTGAGAACACCAAGTCCCTCTGATGTGGCTCAAGGATGAGCCACAAGACTATTTTGGGGGCCTGTTGGAAAGGGGTTGGGGTAATTTGCGCAAGCCTATAAGACACCATGCAAGACAAAGACAACGCAACAGGCATAAGATAGATTACTTTTTGTTATTTTGTGTCACTTTTTGTACTTGTTAACCAATTTTTGTGGATATTGGTCATTAGTTAGTTAAGTTAGTTAAAAGTTAGTTAGAAGTGGGCCATGAATGTAAAGGCAAGAGCCTATACACAGATTGATGTATGCTTGAATATATATATACAGAGAGAGAGAGAGAGAGAGAGAGAGAGAGAGAGAGAGAGAGAGAGAACAAGTTGTTATATGTCTGGAGATGAATTGTTATCTGTTTTGATTTGTGGATGATTACACAGAAGTAATATGATAAGACATATGTTGATATGAATCGTTGTTATCTTCTTTTATCTTTTTCCATCTTTTTGTTCTTGCAAATCTGATGATGAATGCTAAGTAAATCTGAATGTGGATATGTGAAGCGATGTTTTACTGTTTATGAATGTCGCATGTTTTTCGATCTATTTCCACACTTACAGTTACGAATGAATGATGCGCAAGGATGAATGGTTCTATTAAAGAAGTTATTGTGTTATGGTCATTAATCTGATAAATTATTGATGCCATAACCCTCCTCTATACTACAGAAACTTGGTTCTGTCATCCCTCCCTTGAACATCTTGGGTGAGACTTCATCCGCTCTGTGGATGTTGCGAGACGGAGTAAAACCTGTCTGGGCTGATGCTTAGGGAGATCGCGGTGACCTGGGTGTCGACAGAACGTGAAACCCTGTTGACTGGGTTTTGTTGGTGAGGTTTGCACCAACAGAACTTGCTGGGTTCGAGTTTGGAATATTTGTGGGCGTTGAACACAAGGATAAAGTCGCCCTCACGAAAGTTGCACGGGAAGATGTGACGATCATATTAGGATTTTGATCGAAGTTTCATGGCTTCATTTTTTTGTAGTGAATCTCATCGTTCTTCGTCAAGGTAATCTAAGGTAAAAATCATTGTTCCAATGTTGGTGTATCAGGTAATAATTTGACTATTGATTGGGGTGTAGGGATTTGACACTCAATGGGTAGGACGACTTTAACTCTATGGACCAAGTGGAATGGGGTGAATCTAGTAGCATATTTGAGTAATGTTTGATATGCTCAAAGGGAGGTAAAATTCATATGGTACCAATTAGATTTGTTATGATGAACTGTGTGATGGAGCATAGTTTTTAAAACCTTGTTGAATATCTCTACTTGACCATTGGTTTAAGGGTAATATGTGGTAGAGAAGTCATGTTTGAAGCATAATAAGAAGGATAACTCTTCAAAGGTTTGGAATTTGAAATGTTTGTCATTGTCATAGACTAATTGTTTTGGGATGCCAAATCATGGCATGACATGGTTGAAGAAGAACCGAGCGGCGGTGATGGATTTGTAGTCAAATGTAGGCATGGATTTGGCCCATTTAGTGAAGTAGTTGACTGCAATGATGATGTACTAATGACCTTGGGATGAAGTTGGGATACATTCCATATATTGAATGGCATATTTCCATAAAGGACCGGTAGTAATGATGGTATCTAAAGGAGCTAGTGGAGCTCTGGTTTTTCAAGTGAAGAAATAGAAATTAATACATATTGTTACTGTGTAGACATAGGCTTTGAAGACGAAGGGCCATAAGTAACCATCTTGGCATATCTTTTGGGAAGTGGCTAAATCAAAGAGGTGGACACCACAAGTGCCACTATGGAAATCATTGAGGACTTGTTCAACCTCACTATGGGAAAAACAACATTGGAAAATCATTTCAACACCTCGTCAATAAACAAAATCTCCTGAGAGGAGGTATTGCGGAGCTTCATGGTGAATGTAACGTCTATAATCACGGAATAAATCAGGAGAGAACTTATGAGTATTAAGGTACGTAAGTATGTCGCCATACCATGGGTCATCAGAGGTGATGTGAAACATATGTTCATGACTTTTAATTGGTGGTGGGGAGGTGCTTATGATATTACTAAGGGTAGCAGGAGTATGCACTAGGTTAGGTACTTCCTCCTCCAATGGTTGAGTAAGGTGAAAGGTGGCTAATGCATTCCGAAATTGAGGGAGATCAAGGAAATGATGTGTATAGATCCCAAATTGAGAACAATTGAGCACGCTTTATTGGGGCGTAATGAATTGGATTTGGGGGTTGATAGATTTGATGTGACCCCAGTCTTGATTTGGGAAGCAACTGTGGCACTAACATATGTATTAATAAAATTTCTGAGCTTGGGTAAGGTAGGGAACAGATTGGTTCCATGACCTTGTTTTCTGTATAAGACACACGGGGGTGTGACCCACAAGGTGGGAGTATCATGCATGATGGGTTCCTTAATAATTTGTTGAGTGGCACCCTTCATGTTGGTTTTGACTGTTCTTGATGATGATGCGTGATCATGGTTTTTTATGATGGGGGATTTCAACTTGGCTTGGGTAGTTCCCACATTGGTGGAGGTAGTTGGCTTAGGTTGAAGAATGACCCAATTTTTTGGTTTGGTGACCATCAGTGGTGGTTAATTCATAGAGGTG
Organism: Pseudotsuga menziesii; assembly: GCA_001517045.1. NCBI lineage: Eukaryota > Viridiplantae > Streptophyta > Pinopsida > Pinales > Pinaceae > Pseudotsuga > Pseudotsuga menziesii. Next base: position 211,836 of record LPNX010892436.1, on the reverse strand, counting down.
GTTGTTTCACTATACAGAGTTGGAGTGGTAACTTGTTGCATGGAGAGAATATCATAATGAGAGACAAGTGGAGAATCCATCTCTAGAAATGGTGGCGTAAGGTACCATACAGGTAGTCCAAGTGTGAGTTCTTTGATTGTCAACTGGGCCATAACCAGTGTTCCTCATACTCCCATGGGGGGGGGGGTAGAGAAATTGTATCTAGAACATAGGTATCACTGATGGGTGCAATACTTGCTCAATCCCATGGCTAGATGGGGTTGTTGATGATGATGTTTAAGGTGTGTACGTATCTTTCTCCATGGTAGAAAGGGCACACATGAGACCTTCTATTGGAGGAGGTACGATAGGTGAAGGACTTGAATATGCTCCTAGGAGGTCTGAGTCCTTGTAGTTTTCTGGGATAATCTCAACATAAGGTGTAGTGTTATTCTCGCCGACTATAGGAAAGAAATTTTTAGGATTGGTGTAAGTTTTGGGATTATATTAGCTTAGTTGGTCAAGGGTGACCAATTTCCCATTGAATGGGAACATCATGATGCAAAAAATTGAAGAGGAGGCCACCTTCATGGCGTACATGCAGCTACGTCTCAAAAGAATGTTGTAGTCAAGTTGAGAATCTATAACTTTGATGTCAATCATGACCATTTTCCCACCTATCTCCCCCTAGCTCAATGGGGACATTTTGATACAACCTACATGGCTTGGATGGCCTACCATCATATGCACTAAGAGCGATAGAGAATGGTGATAACTTAGTGGAGCCCAAATTTTTCCACATGTTGGAAGACATTACGCATGTGGATGCACCTTCATCAATGATGCATCGATGGATGATGATGTTTTTGAATGTCACTGGCACATGAAGTGAGATTGATGATGGTAGTCATGGTTCACCTTTATCGAGGTCAAAGGTCATGAGAGTTGTGTCAAAAGGGTCGACAACCTCAATTGCATTCAACAAAGCCTTTCATTTGGAAGGGAACGATTGGAGTACCTATAGGGTGGAAATGGCATCTAGCAATTGTGACAGATCATCCACAATATTGTAGTTATATGCATCCTTCATGTGAGGGTTGTGAGGAGTACGCCTTCATCGTGCTTTAGGTATCCTTAGAATTTTCTTCATGGTAGGTCATGGGATTTGCAAAGGTCCTCCTGAAGGAATGGAAGTTCCTTGAATGATAGGTGAGGTTTCAAATCAATGTACTCCTTATTGCAAGTTTGTAAATTAACTACTGCTTGGGTCATGCAAATGTTTTGGAACTATCCATCACCTAGGGGACGAGGGTCAAGTTGTTGGGTAACCACCCCTTAATTGGAGAAGGGTTGTTGAAAAACAACATGTTTCTGTTGTTGTGTGGAGGTGCTTGAGGAGAGTTTGTGGGTGTTTGTTGTTGTGTTCGTAACATATTTTGGTAGTCAAGGATGCACACACAGTGGTGAGTGTAGTGACCGTACTTGCCACCTATTGCGTAAGGGAAATATTTTTTCAAGTTACCATTATTTCCTTGATTGGGGATATTTGTTTACCTTCGATTTGTTTATATTGAGGGGATTGGTTACCTTCGATTTGTTTATATTGAGGGGATTGGTTTCCCCCTTTCCCTTGTTGTTGGGGATTCATGTTCTTTCCTTTATTCTTCCCATGATTCTATGGATTTAGGGGATTGGAAATATTCAGATGCTCAAATTATTGAGTTTGTTGTTTCATAGAGGGTTGGACAAAGTTGAATCCCATTATAGTCACAGGTGTCTAGCTAGGACAACATCTATATGGGTAATAGGGACTATATTTTGGAGGTGATACATAAGTAGGTTGTGTCGTATATGATGTTAACGTGGGTAGTTCCATTTGCGGTTGAGGAACCAACTGTACTTGGATTGTACTTGGATAAACGGGGTTCTATGTTCCATACTAATACTGACCAAATGGAGGATTTGGTGTAGTAGGAGTGGGAGAAGACACAATGGGGAAAAGTGGGTGGTGCATGACCAGTGGTGGTGGTGCAGGGTTTGTTTGCGGGGTAGCCTTACTTTGGGAAGAAATGGAACCAATAAGCCCATCTATCGAATATGACATCCTCACTCATGGAGGATCCAATTATCTATGATGAAGGGAATCAAGTAGTACAATGTACAAATACCCTAGTTGGGCATATATAAGGTTAGAGTGTTAATATTTGAGGATAGCCTCTTCCTCATATTATGGCATGGAGGTAGACACATCCTTTGCTATAGATAGTAGGAGTGATTTGAGGAACCAATCCAAGAGGAAGGGAGCTTGAATTTCTATTTGCATAGTGTGCGGCATTGACGCCATTTGTGGATATGATCCATGATATGTGTTGATGTGTTCTTTTGAAACTCGATGAGAATTTCAAGGCCAAGATCATGTATTATAGGCAAATGAAAATAGGGTAGAAATTATGTGGAAATAGTATCAAATTTGGCATGATAAGTGGTTTCCAAAGTGACACACCATTTTCCAGCTGCACCGGTTAAGGTTATTTAGAAGAGACAAAGGTGGAATGAATCTTCCACTATGCTATTAGAGGAACACCATCGATAGAAAGAGATAATGTGTTTTGTGGGATCATCTCCATGTTTTACTTCAAACTTAAGGATACATGAAGGTATATTTTCCAGCATATATTCCCAAGTGGTGTTGTGATCTATGGGATCATTGACCAACTTGGCTAGGTAAGGAAGGTTTAAACTTGCCATGAATGGTAACATTGGATCAGGATTGGGGGATTCCATGTTATTCTATATGTTGTTTCCACAAGGGGGAGATCTTAGAATATGTGGCGGTGATCTTGGTCTTATAGGGGAAGATGAATATGTAGTGTGACTTCCTCCATATGGGGGAGGGAGAAGGTGGTGTACTTACATGTGGGGGATTAAACAATGGTGAACTTCTTCCTTGAGAAAAGGATGGGAAAGGATCAACACTATGTTTTTGGGGAGAGAGTGAGTCAACTAAGGTTTATCCTCATTTATATGACCCAATAAAAGTAGCCTAGGAGCAGCCATGTCCTGGTGATCTCCCTCATGTTACTCAGGGAGATAATGGGAATACACCCCTTGAGAGAGGGGACAAGACTTGTAGTATGCGGGACTACCTTAGGTGGGGATTTTGTTCCTCAATGGTGGAAGTATAATTTTCAAGTGATAGTGATGGCTAATGAATAAACATAATATAGACAAATGCAAAATATGCCAACCACAATAGATGCAATATGATGCAAAATATGTGAGTGATATATGTAAATATGGAGTAGTGCGATGGTGTCCACATGTTGGTTCTTTTTAAATTAAAAGTTTAATGAGATTGTAATTAGAAAAGAACAGTAAGTGTAAATTCCCAAAAAATACCTAACGTCCTTCCTCTCAATTATAATTGGGCCTCCCAAAAGAACAATTTGTAGTGATAGTGGAATCCACACACCAATTGACTAGTGGAGGTAAGAAAGAGCCAGTTCTACTATTGAGGCTCCAATGTTCCAACATAGAAGAATTGGAAACACCCCCCAATGACAATAGTTGACTTCACGAATCACTTGCACTCCTAAGTGTTCCTTGTTGGTATCCTAAGTTTGGCCACTATGGTAATTGTTTGTCCTAGGTCTATTAGCTATTCTTCTTAGGACAAGTATTCACCTTAAACCTTTTTATCCTTGGTTTTTATTTTTCCATAAAATTTGGATTGTTTTGGATTTCATTTTTGAATGTTATATGCATTTACAAATATTTAGTTTTTAGCCTAAGCTCCTATAGATTATTTAAAGGTCTATTCATAATTTTTAAAAATCTAAGATGTACTAAGCCTGGCCTATGTCTTAACATATGCTGGCAGCGCATGTCATTTATTCAAAATGCATAAATGCTGCCAGCTTGCCAAAGTTAAGTGTGTGTGCAGGTATAATCATCAAACAAATAGGTTTTGAAACTCATTCCTATGTATAGGTAGATAGTTGGTGCTAATGTGTACTGAAGCGAAACACCTATACTCTTCCATGACATATCATCATTTTTTAACCTAAATAGCATTTAATCTGTCAGCTCGAGGTAATATGGTTATCGATCTGCAAGAAGGGTTTTCTCAAATTTCTATCTCAAGTGTTGCATCTACAAGCCCTAGCCCTAGTTTCGGCCATTGAATGTAGAGAATTTGGGGCCACAAAGGACACAGAGCTTACAATGAGAGATTATCGAGGCAGGGTTGAGTTTGAGCTCAGTAATAGCTATGATGGCACCTTTTGGACACACCTCTCATCCCTTAATCCACATATGTATAAATTTGGTTCTTTCTCAATCGATGGACTCATCGACTTGGTCTTCTTTCACCCAGAGTGAAAAAAAAATCCATGGCGTCGATTTGTCTCTCTTTTGTTGCTTCTTTGTTTTTCTATCCCGCAGAAATCCAAAACACTGATCTGAGGGCCTCTCTATAGGGGTATCATAGAGTGAGTATCACTGCCAACGCCACATTGCAGCAGCAGAGAACGGAGAAAGAGAGAAGACGACCATGATCATGAACATGGCGAGGTTGGGTTTGAACACGAGGTGTGTGCAATCTAGAGGTATCTAAGCCCTCGTTTGTTTATGTTTGTAGTCTTATTCCTGGTAGTGAATAACAATCTCAGAAGGAGGGAGCTTGCACTGAGGAAGTGTTGAAGCCCAATGGGAATGGAAATCGAAATGCGCTACCATAAGGGAATCATTTACTAGGCTAGAGACCAGCATGGTCAAATATTGTTATGAAGTTTGTGGTTATGATGGTTTCAAATTTCAATGTCAGGTTAGTTGCATTGAGGGGTGAATGTTACATTTTTATGATTTTCTTTCTTGATAGTGATTCTATTACTTCTTTTCGTAGTATTATATCCTCAGAATATACAGAAATTTTTTAAGAATCTATGGCAAGATCCTGAGAACTCTAGATGAAATGTTGATTTTGACGAATATGGACGAGAGGAATAGTATTTACTTTAATGGATTATATGCAGGTATTGTTATGTGCAAAATGAAAGCATGGCATGACAATCATGTCAAACTACATTTTCCCATCATGCAGTCTTAACCTCTAGGGCACATCTGGGGTCTTGAAATGGGTGTTATCTGGGCTGCTTTAGATTTTTACTAGTTCTATTTGAAAGTCAGCAAGAATAACAACCATGGCTCAAAAAAGTGAGAAAAACCCTCAAATGAAGGTTTTTCTTATGACCTTGCAAAATGCACCAAAGATAAAAGATTTTCTAAGTATTTCAAGGAAAAGATAGCTATGTACTTGGTAAAGGATCCAACAAAGAGACCATTTGTAGAAAGGCTCTTGAAACACATTTTTCAAGCATGCTCAATCCAGTGAGTATGTGGCTCGAACATTATTGGAAGACTTACCTCCACTAGGTGATCGCCTTAGGGCATTAAAGCTTGAAGAAGGAGATGGAATTGCACAAAAGAAAGTTCCTTATGGGGAGGGAAAAAAAAGAGAACATTAAACTAGAGCAGGCGATTGCATATGGAGAAGTAGTATATCAAGCAAGCGGAGTGGCTGCTAGACCCGACAAGAAAAAATATTACTTTAGCAAATGGAGATGCTTGAGATAAAACATAGCAATGGTTATTTGTTTTATGAGCAACACAGAGACAGCTAAATAATTCTGATCACCACATATACATACAACTGTCAAACAAACTTCAGTGAGACATTCCTTATGATAGATACAAAGATTTATTTTTAAGAATTAGTTTTTATATTTTGAAGACTCCTTTTTGTATATAAATTTTGGAGAAGATTTGAAGCCTAGAAAGATGGATCTTAATTTGTTTTTTAGTTTTATAATGTGTAATTATAAAAGTAGCAAGGATATGAAGAGAAAGGAGACATGGGAGTCGATCTGCTTGGAGATTGTGCAGTCATGCAATGCATACCTGTGTTAGAACATCTTTTGTTTTATGAATGGCACTTAATATATCTATATGGAGCTAAGTTTTTTAAACTATATTGTGTGATATTTTCTAGTTCAGTTTGAACCCTTGTTTACTTTTTCATTTATGTAGAATTTTTCTATGTATATGTTCTTGTTCGCAAGTAAATATTTATGCTTATTGATGTTTGAAATGTTATTTTGGACACCATTACTTTTACATCTGATGCACTAATGAAATGTCTGTCTTATCCTTGTATTCATATGCTTTGATAACCTATCTCCTGTACTTTAACTATACTGTCATTCATTCCCGCAAAATATTGTCCTTACATTTATATCTTCTAATGTTTTCAGATTATTGTGTCTCTGTATATTGTCTTTACCTTATCTGATTTTACATTGTTATCCAAAAACCCTAAAAACTGTCTTTAAATGTTGAGGTTCCTAAACACTGCTATCCCATAGTCTAGTTAGCAGACTTTAGGATAAACATCTTTTGGCGACTCCACTGGCAATCGAAATTTGAAAATTTTCCTCAGGTATTATATCTTTTCTCCTAATTTTGATAGTGAGCAAACTTGGGAAATCTTTGTAAACTACAATCATTCACTGAATTTCAGAAAAGCAGTGGTGATTCCACTGAAAGAAAGATCCACTGGTGACTACAATCAAGTTCTAATCAAGTTCAAAGACTCCACTGGAGGATGAATCTTATTGATGGAGACATGAAAGGATATTGTGAGAAAACCAGCTATTTAGCCTTAAATTTTTTCCAGGATGTAATTATAGTTTTCTTCTTGTCCTTTCCAGAACATATCAGAAATTTTTTCTAATGCCTACTGTATTCAAAAGGTGACCCAAAATATGCATTTGAAGATCCTTCCTTGAAATGTGTAAATATACCTTCTCTTTGTATACCTGATCTTTACCCAAAGCCTTCATTTGAGTCATGTAATGTATATGATCAATCTTGTGAGCCTCAAGAGACCAAGGATGATATCATACCTCCTACGTTTAATCCTATATCTTCCAAGATCTAAGACAAATATAGGTCTCTTTATTTTCCTTCTATTCTTCATGGTTTTCCTCCAAAGCATTACAAGTATCTCCCTATGTTTGATGGAAAAAACCTTACAGTTGAAAAACACATCCATGCCTTTGAACATTTCATGGACTTGTTTGAAATTGAGCATAATGATGTTTACATAAGAGATTTTTCTCAGTCATTACAAGAGGATGCTAAGGAATGGTATAGGCATTTGAAGCTTGGGTCAATTATTTCATGGGAGGAACTAAGGTATGCATTTCTAATTAGTTTGGGTGATAGAAAATCATTGGACCAATATCTTTCATAGTTTCTTGCTATGAAAAGAAAGAAGGATGAAACTGTTTCTATGTTTAATAGAATATTTTCAGGTTTTTATTACAATATGCCTAAGGAGATCCAACCTTCTGAGGTTGCTGCAAAATTGAGTTATGCAATGGCCTTTCATCCAGATCTAGCACTTCTTCTTATGGAGAGAAATTCCATGACTTTGCAATAGATGTTCAATGATTCCCAAGAAATAGAAGATAACCTACAAGCTTGTGGAAAGTATCAAGATCAAATTTGTAATGAAGACTTGAAAGAGGAAGCTTATGAACCAAAAAGGTCAGGTTTGGATGTAGAAGAGCACGATCAAGACCAACAGTAGAAATTTGGCTTGAATATGCTTCAAAGAGATGATATATTATCTTTTGATGTCTCTTGTTTTTCAAATCCTAAGATTGCTCAATCAGATTTTGCTTCTTATGAAAATAGTTTTTATAAAATTGATTATGTTTATAATTGTCCTAAGGATTATGCCACAAATGATAGTGATTATCTTGTTTCGAAGAAGACTATTGCTTCAAAGCATATAGCAGTGGATACTCAAAATCAACAAGCCTCAATTCTTTGTAGTGATGTTCATAATTTTATGGCTCCCAATGTTTGTCAAAGTTTTTATTCGCTAGATAATTTTTTTAAAGAATTTTATGTTTGAAAACATGGTGCTGATTATGAGGATGATTATTTGAAAAGTGAATATAAGCCTTGTAATGAAGGCATCGTTGAAGAAGCATTTGATTCTCGTCAGTCTCAAAAAGCTTCTAATTATTTTCAAGATGAATTTGCTGCTCAAAAGCATTATGAAGAGTCCCTTATTTATGATGCAATTGTTATTACAAATCCTTATGAAGATTATCTTTGTATTAAAGAAACTTTTGTCGAAGATCATACTGGTGATATACATAAAGCTTCATCGTTATCATTAGAACTACATCAAATTTCTCTTGTGTATGATGATGATATTGAAGTGTTTTATTTAGAAGTCCATGATGGGGAAATATTTAGTGATAAAGATATATCTCAAGAGAACATTGTTCAAGAGGATTTCCAACATATTTCTAATTATGAAACTATTGGGGATATTTTTCAAATCAACTCTATCAAATATCATCTGGACAGTTATGTAAGTCAACCCATTTATGATATATATCCAGATGATTTAGAGTGTCAATTTTCTGAATTAGTACATGTGGAAGTTTCCAACAATGAACCAGTGTATGATGAATATGAATCGGATTCTTGGGAAGTCAATGAAGGGGATATAAAGAAGTTCGAAGAACAGAATATAAAACTTTCTTCTTCATCATTTGTTGATCAGCAGTTAACAGAAATTAAATGCCTATAATTTCTATTCTTGAATCAGTATTTGCAAGGGACATTACGCAAAGTATAAATGAGGTAATTGTAAATTCCCTTCTTCTTCATTCTTAGTGGTTCAAGAAAACAATATTGATGTCATTAATGAAGAAAAGATTGCAGAGGAGGAGCTTATTAAAATACAAGAAAATGAGGTACTCACCTACTGTCAAATGGATTTTTCTCAGGATTTTTATGACCCAGTGGCCACCTATATGGAGTTATGGTTTTCATAAAACTTTAGCCTTACAGAGTGTGGAATCAAAGAAGATTGTGGTTGTAGGTATGCTTTGTAAATCAAAATTTTGTTTAAAGGATACATTCTTCTTTGATTACTATCTACCTACAAGAAGTTGGTCAATCAGTTGGATGATATCATGGCTTCACTGGAAGTATGATTACACTTGATTGGGTTGTTTCTTCCGATTAGAAGTAGGAGTAAATAGGATAATAAGCTTACCATACGAGCATGTGGATTCTTGGCTTGTAGCAGTATTTTGTCATTTCAGAGGTGTGTGCTCAGAGTTTGAGAAAGTTTCTGAGTTTTGGTATAAGACTCCATAGCCCAATGGATCATAAATTATTGACAGAAAATAAGGCACTTGGTCTTTAGTTCTTGGAAAATCATAGGGAAATTCCATCCCCCAGTTGGAGCCAGTGTTTGTCTTAGGTCTGTTAGCTATTATTCTTAGGACAAGTATTCACCTTAAATCTTTTTATCCTTGGTTTTTATTTTTCCATAAAATATGGATTTTTTGGATTTCATTTTTGAATGTTATATGCATTTACAAATATTTAGTTTTTAGCCTAAGCTCCTATAGATTATTTAAAGGTATGTTCATAATTTTTAAAAATCTAAGATGTACTAAGCCTGGCCTATGTTTTAACATATGTTGGCAGCGCATGTCATTTATTCAAAATGTATAAACGCTGCCAGCTTTCCAAAGTTAAGTGTGTGTGTAGGTATAATCATCAAACAAACAGGTTTCGAAACTCGTTCATGTGTATAGGTAGATAGTTGGTGCTAATGTGTACTGAAGCAAAACACATGTACTCTTCCATGACATATCATCATTTTTTAACCTAAACAACATTTACTCTGTTAGCCCGAGGTAATATGGTTATCGATCTGCAAGAAAGGTTTTCTCAAAGTTCTATCTCAAGTGTTGCATCTACAAGCCCTAGCCCTAGGTTCAGCCATTGAATGCAGAGCATTTGGGGCCACAAAGGACATGGAGCTTACAATGAGAGATTACAGTGGCAGGGTTNGTTGCATCTACAAGCCCTAGCCCTAGGTTCAGCCATTGAATGCAGAGCATTTGGGGCCACAAAGGACATGGAGCTTACAATGAGAGATTACAGTGGCAGGGGTGAGTTTGAGCTTAGTAATAGCTATGATGGGGCCTTTTGGGCACATTTCTCATCCCTTCATCCACATATGAATGGATTTGGTTCTTTATCAATTGATGGACTCATAGAATTGGTCTTCTTTCACCCAGAGTGAGAAACAAAAATCTATGGCGTCGTTTTGTCTCTCTTTTGTCTCTTCTTTGTTTTTCTATCCTGGAGAAATTCAAAACATTGATATGAGGGCCTCTCTGTAGGGGTATGATAGAGTGAGTGTCACTACCAATGATGCACTGTAGCAACAGAGAATGAAGAAAGAGAGAAGATGACCATGACCATGAACATGGTGAGGGTGGGTTTGAACATGAGGCGTGTGCAATCCAAATTTATATGCGCCATTGTTCGTTTATGTTCGTACTCTTATTCCTGGTAGTGAATAACAATATCAAAAGGAGGGAGATTGCACTGAGGAAGTGTTGAAGCCCAATGGTAATGGAAATCGAAATGCACTACCACAAGGGAATCATTTATCAGGATGGAGACCAGCATGGTCAAAGATTGTTACGAAGTTGGTGGTTGTGATGGTTTCAAATTTCAATGTCAGTTTAACTGCATTGAGGGGTGAATGCTACATTTTTATGAGTTGGTTTCCTGACAATGATTCTATTGCTTATTTTCATATTGTTATATCCTCAGAATATACAGAAAATTTTGAAGAATCTATGGCAGGCTCCTGATAACTCTAGATGAAATGTTGATTTTGACTTATATGGATGGTAGGATTACTATTTTCTTTAATGGATTATATACAGGTATTGTTATGTGCAATGTGAAAGCATATCATGAAAATCATGTCAAACTGCATTTTCACATCGTGCAGTCTTAACATCTAGGGCACATCTGGGGTCTTGAAATGGGTGTTATTTGGGATGCTTTAGATTTGTAATAGTTATGTTTGAAAGTCACCAAGAATAATAGCCATGGCTCAGAAAAGTGAGAAAAACCCTCCAATGAAGGTTTTGCTTATGACCTTGTAGAATGCACTAAAGATAAAATATTTTCTAAGTCTTTCAAGGAAATGATAGCTATGTGCTTGGTAAAGGATCTAACAAAGTGACCATCTGCAGAAAGGCTCTTGAAACACTCCTTTTTAAAACATGCTTGATCCAGTGAGTATGTGACTCAAACATTACTAGATGACTTACCTCCACTAGGTGATCGCCTTAGGGCGTTAAAGCTTAAAGAAGCAGGCATAATTGGACAAAAGAAAGTTCCTTATGGGGAAAAAAGAGAGAGAGTACATTAAACTAGAGTAGACGATGGAATATGGAGAAGCAGTATATCAAGCAAGCAGAGTGGATGCTAGACTTGATAAGAAAAAAATTACTTTAGCAAATAGAGATGCTTGAGATAAAACAGAGCAATGGTTATTTCCTTTATGAGCAACACAAAGACAAATAAATAATTCTGATCGCCACATATACATACAACTATCAAACAAACTTCAGTGACACATTCCTTATGATAGATACAAAGATTTATTTTTAAGAATTAGTTTTTATATTTTGAAGATTCCTTTTTGTATATAAATTCTGGAGCAGATTCGAAGCCTAGAAAGATGGATCTTAAACTGTTTTTAGTTTTATAATGTGTAATTATAAAAGTAGCAAGGATAGGAAGATAAAGGAGACATGGGAGTCGATCTTCTTAGAGATTGTGTAGTCATGCAATGCATATATGTGTAAGCACATCTTTTGTTTTATGAATGGAACTTAATATATCTATATGGAGCTAGGTTTTTTAAACTATATTGTGTGATTTTTTCTGGTTCAGTTTGAACCCTTTTTTACTTTTTCATTTATGTAGAATTTTTCTATGTAGATGTTATTGTTTGCAAGTAAATATTTATGCTTATTGATGTTTGAAATGTTATTTTGGACACCATTAATTTTACATATGATGCACTGATGAACTGTCTGTCTTATCCTTGTATTCATATGCTTTGACAACCTATCTCCGGTACTTTAACTATACTATCATTCATTCCTGCAAAATATTGTCTTTACATTTATATCTTCTAATGTTTTTAGATTATTGTGTCTCTGTATATTGTCTTTACCTTATCTGATTTTACATTGTTATCTAAAAACCCTAAAAACTGTCTTTAAATGTTGAGGTGCCTAAACACTGCTATCCCATGGTCTATTTACCAGACTTTAGGATAAACAACAACCTTGCGCCAAGTGCATATTGACAGTTAGGCTTGGGTGGTAAATTGTTGTCTCCCGGTCTACAAGGTGAGTGCCTCGTTGGGGAGAACATGGAAGCTATATCTAGTCTTTGACCTCCTTGGTATCAATACACGTATCCAATCTGGGATTGAGCACACTTGCTTATAGCAGGATTTAAAGTACCCTAGAATATAACAATGCTCTGTTTCAAAAATATTCCTAATGAAACTAAGCTTTTGGGTATTATTTGGTTGCCTAACCCCAATCATCCTACCAAACTAAAATATTATTTTGTGACCTCTCGTGGAGGATTTTAGTTGGTTATCATCTTATAATGGTTTCTTTTAAGGATTTTGTTGTGAATTAAATGAGTTCAAGTAAGATATTTTACTCGTTCTTTCCATTCTGATTCATAGAAATCGTGAAGAGCATACTTGGTTGGGTAGAGTTTGTAGGTCCCTTAGTGTGTGCTAGTGGGGATACACATGTGATGAAAGAAAATAATATTGTTGCAATTAAGTGAAGTTCTCAAAGTAAAATGGTTGTATTTTGAACTATACACAAACTAGTGGTGCTTCCAAAAATTAAATGCTATGTGTGCATAGGAGGCATTTCACTCTTCAACCCCTTTTTTGATTCACAGATATCATGAAGATCATAATTGGGAAGGAAAGGGGATTTATGTATTTTATTGTATGCATATAGTGTATGCTACACTACTTTAAACTAATTATTTTCATAGTAAAAACAACAATCTTATATAATCCCAAACACTAGTGACAACAATGAGGTCCTTGGGGATCTTCAAAGTTAGTCACCTAAGTTAATTTCAAGGGGGAATGACCCATTTACTTCTTAATCTTGGTATAGGTGGGATAATTACTATTAGAACAAGTAACCATTATTAGTTAATTAGTCTTTAATTAATTAGTGAGAAAGTAGTGGGCTACAAATTGTTGAACAAACTGATAAAAAGAAAATAAACAGACAACAACATGAAAATAAAGTTTACACTTGCTCTACAGCATGACAGAATGACTCACTAGAGAACTGTAGTGCGAGAACAGTGATGGAAGGTCGCAATGAGACATGACAGATAAGCCATTTGGGGAAATACCATTAAACTACGTTCATCAACACTACTGTCGAAGGAATAGTCATGCTACAATGACCTAGAATTGACAGGAGTCGCACTACCGTGTAAAATTATTGGCATAGCTGAATGGAGGCCAAATTTCTAGAATGGAGCGTAATATCCCTGTCACCTACAAGACACAAGTTACCAGAAATTAATTATACTCCAAGAAACAACCTAAACAAATAAAAATGAACAAGAATAGAGTGGAGTCTCCATTAATAATGTTGTGGGAAATAATGCACAAGAGTGCTTCCCAGTTTTTTTTTTATGGGGCTAGGCCTTGTAGGCTGAGACAAGGCTCTAGTATCAAGCCCCTTTAGAGGTGGAATGTGAGGTTGGATGACCCCAAGTGATTCTTTAAGATATTGTTAGAAGAAATCAAAGCAAAAGAAAATTAGGAATAACAACACTTGCATGAAATAACAAATAAGGGGGAGAGGATGCAAACTTCAACAACCATAATGGGACAAAACACTTGTATATTTCCTAATGGTCAAGATAATAAAAACACCTTTGAGAGGTGAGCTCCAAATGGATGAAATAACTCTTCCTAAGGGATGTCCTCCTTGTCCAACAAAATTATTGGAGTATGGTTAATGAACCAACCTAAAAATGGGAAGAACACTTTCCCTTTGATGGAAGGAGGCAAGGAAGCTCTAGAAATGCTTGGAAAATGATGTAAGAGGGTGAGAAAGATGAGAGCTCAAGCACAATTCCTGTAGCATAATTTTTCTTCCAAATATTCTTACAAATTTCATGTCGATTTCCTTCTTTTATAGGCCAAGAGGTGGCCAAGAAATGACAACATCACAATGTGAACCCAGTGGTTCGTGGTTTGAGCTCCCAAGTACACCAAGAGGCCATTTAAGGAAACCAGATGTGCAAGAGGCCAAATTCGAATTCAATTGGGTAAGTGGAGATTTCATGAACCATTAATGCATTGTTGGTGGGTGACATCCCACCATTTCTTTCAATAGCGCAAGCATTGAAGGAAATTCCGCGTTGTAGCATGGGTGTTGTTCTGGAGGCTTGTGTTGTAGCTCTAGTAACTACAGTTTAACGAATGTTGTTTTGGTTTTCAACTGTTTTGAGGATGAATCTTCTCTTTAGGGCTTGTAAAGGTGTCTTTGGCTATGTGCATTCTATATGTTTATGATGATTTACCGTGTGAATCATGAAATTGTCGTAGGTGTGCAAGTTTTTCATGATAACAGTTGCACTAAGAGTATCTATGATCATTAATGCTTGGAAGAAACTAAATGTTTTGGATATATTATAACTAGTATAACACTCCACGTTTGTGGTATTTCTAAGTTATCTATTGTTTTTTATGCTTTCCAAATCCTTTCATACATCCTTTGAATCGATAGCCAATGCTCAAGGAAGTTGTCTAGTTGAAATCACCATTACTATTGATTAGAGTTTTTTGGTCTTTGGTTTTGCTAAATATGGAAATTGTTTTTAAGGGTTTTAACTTTTAAATGACTGTTTCAATGTATTTTTCTCCATTTTTAACGAGTGTTGTTTTGGTTTTCAACTGTTTTGAGGATGAATCTTTTCTTTAGGGATTCTAAAGGTGTCTTTGGATATGTGCACTCTATATGTTTATGATGATTTACCGTGTGAATCATGAAATTGTGGTAGGTGTGTAATTTTTTCATGATAACAGTTGCACTAAGAGTATCTATGATTATTAATGCTCGGAGGAAATTAAATGTTTTAGATATATTATAACTAGTATAACATTGCACGTTTGTGGTATTTCTAAGTTATCTATTGCTTTTTATGCTTTCCAAATCCTTTCATACATCCTTTGAATCGATAACCAATTATCAAGGCAGTTGCCTAGTTGAAATGACCATTACTATTGATTAGATTTTTTTGGTCTTTGTTTTTGCTAAATATGGAAATTGTTTTTAAGGGTTTTAAATTTTACATGATTGTTTCAATGTAGTTTTCTCCATTTTTCTCCTTGTTTGCTTCTACTGACTGTTTCAATGTATTTTTCTCCATTTAAAAAAAAAATTCAATGTTATTCATCGAGATGGAACTATTTTTGGAATATTTTGCATTTACTAGCCTAGATCAGTGCTAAAGTCGACGATAAATAGCACCAATTGTAGCGCCTAATTTATATTCTAGTTTTGCTTCTTTTTTGGCTTCCTTTGTTGCTCCTACTTTAACGTCCTATTTTTCACCCCCTATAGCGCCCTCTTTAGTTTCTTATTTTATGCCTTTTTTAGCTTCTGTTTGAGCTTCTAGTTTAACTTCCTTATGTGCTCCTATTTTAGCTTCCTTGTTAACTTCTAATTTAGCACCTTGTTTAGCTTCTAGTTTTGTGTCATAATTAGCTTCCAATTTAAAGCCAAATGTGCCTAAATAGTTAACTTGTTGAGGTATTGAGGGTTATGGGGATAGGGGATTTAGGGGTTAGGCACTTTAGGGATTAGGGAATTTATGGATTATAGGATTTAGGGATTAGAACTTCATGATTTAAGGGATTAAGAGTTAAGGGCTAAGGGGTTAATGGATTAAGGGTTAAGGGCTTAGGAGTTTAGTAGTTTAATTGTTAATGGCTTAGGGATTATGGGTTATGTGATTAATGTTTAAAGGATTAATGGTTAAGAGTCAAACATAAATTCCAATAAAAACTTATTACTATATTCATGACTTAGAAAAAGAGATCTAGGCATTCTGATCATATTGATACACTCTATAACATTAAGTATGCAAAGTTACATTTTCAAGAATTTATTTCTAACACTCTTCATCTATTTACATAGAATATAAATACATTACAAGGATGGATAAATGATCCTTTTGACTACCTTTATGTATGAAACACACTCATGATCATGAAAAACCATAATTTTGTGTCTTCACAAACATATTGATACAAAATGAATGGAAAAATCATATGAAATTGAAAATCAGGGTTATGTAATTTAATGGTTAATGGCTTGGGGATTATATTGGGTTAAGGGGTTAATTTCATCCAACAAACTTGCACAACAAGAAGTGAATGGGGTTAACATTGATATTTCTTCAAACTGTGACTATATGCATTGAAATTTGACGATGGGTTAGACTAGACACATGCCTTGAAGGTATGAGAGGGTTTCAAGACTCGTGGATTACCGATGTCCCATCTATTCTTTCACATCATCCACACTTCCATCAATGTTCATCATTCATGTATCATTGTCATCATTTGTCATTCCCACATATAGAATATCTGTAGGTACTCTCTTGAAATGTCATGGAACTTCCAACACACCCACCACAAATGTCATCCATTGACCCCACAGAATGAGCAATGAATGGGTCCAACATTGAAATTTCTTCAAAATGTGTATGTATGCGTTAAAATTTTACATGGTTAGACTATGTGCATTCCTTGATGGTATAGGAGGGTTTTAAAACTCAATGAAATCATTGTCATCATCATTGTCATCGACATGGTTTTCATTTCTATAGTCATCATGACCAAAATTTTCCATCCATGCCAACAAATATCAAACCCAACATACCAAACTTTGCAGTGAAACCTAATGAAGACGTGAATTTCCATGTATTTTCCTTTTTCTTGTGGCATTATTTGAGTTGATTAAACCGTGATTCTATAAGCTAAGAGATCCCCAAAAACATTTATAGGGTCCAAAATGCAAATGGGTTAATGGTTAGTTTCTTAGGGATTATATTAGGTTGAGGGATTAATATCATCCATCGACCCTACACAATGAGTAATGAATGGGGACAACTTTGATATTTATTCAAACCGTGACTATATGTATTGACATCTAACATGGTCATACTATACACATGCCTAGAGGGTATAGGAGGGTTTTAAGACTCAAGGATCTCTTATGTCTCCACATAATATAAAAGATCATCCATGTTTCCATCAACGTTCATCATGCACCTCTCGTTTCCATCATTCACCATTCCCACATATAGAATATGTGTCATAAGTCTCTTTTGAGGTCATGGGACTTCCAACATTCCCATCACCAATTTCATTCATTCACCCTACATAGTGAGTAGTGAATGGGGCCAATGTTGAAATTTCTTCAAAATGTGCATGTATGCATTGAAATTTTACATGGTAAGACTAGGCACAACCTTGATGGTATGGGAGGGTTTTAAGACTCAAGGAAATCATCATAATAATCATCACTACCATCATGGTTGTGATTTCAATAATCATCATCATCATGACCCAATTTTTCAATCCATTTAAAAAAAATATCAAACTCGACATACCAAACTTTGCAGCAAAACCTAATGAAGATGTAAATTTCCATGTCTTTACATTTTTATTGTGGCATTATTCGAGACAATTAAACAATGATTTCATTAAGTTAAGACATACCCAAATAATTTTATAGGGTCCAACATGAAAGTGGTTAATGGCTAATTCCTTAGGGATGATATCGAGTCAAGGTATTAATGTCAACCATCGAACCATGATTATGGGATGGTTTCAATACTCAAGGACGTTTGATGTCCCCACATAATCTAAAAGACCGTTCATGTTTCCATCAACGTTCATCATGCACCTCTCATTGTTGTAATTAACCATTCCCACATATACAATATTTGTCATAACTCTCTTTTAATTTCATTGAACTTCCAACACACCCATCACCAATGTCATCCAACCACCATACACAATGAGCAATGAATGGGGCCAACATTGAAATTTCTTCAAAATGTGCATGTATGCGTTGAAATTTTACATGGTTAGAATAGGTGCATTCCTTGATGGAATGGGATGGTTTTAAAACTCAAGGAAATCATCATAATCATCATCACCACCCTCGTGGTTTTGATTTCCATCATCATCATATTCATCATGACCCAATTTTTCCATCCATGTCAACAAAGATCAAACTTGACATACCAAAATTTGTAGCGAAAGATAATGAAGATGTCAATTTACATGTCTCTGTCTTTTTCTCGTGGTATGAATTATTTGAGAAGATTAGACCATGTGTTCCACTGAAATATCGTCATGTTGAGCCATTTGTTAACCCTTTGCCTAATCCCCAAATTTCTCTCTGTTAAACTGGATTGATATTGAGGTTGTTTCTACCTTTTTTCCTTCTTCAGGAAGGTCGATGCTTTTCCCCTTCATGATAGGTGCACTGATGGTGCTTTTTCCCTTCATTCTAGGTGCGTTAGTGATGATGCTCTGTCTCCTACTGCTAGGTGCACCGATAGTGCTCTTTCCCTTCATGGAAAGTGCGTCAGTTATGTTTTGAGGGAAAAAATGAAGCTTCGAGACCCTTCTTGAAGGTGGATGAGGTGGAGGTTCATCCCTACCATCTAGGTGAGGTGGTATTCGGTTCCTAACCTATGCAAAGGATCCCTTAGACTCCTCCTCCTAATCCTCAACCTACTCTATCCATTTAACCTTATAAATTAAACCCTCTCTCCATTGTGAAGGGAGGAAGGACTATGGTACTCTTATGTTGGTGGAATTTCTAGGTGATCCTTGTCTTTTTTTGGAATTTTTGGCTTGGATTGTTGGATGGAATATTGCAGTGTTAAGGCTAGGCTGTGATGTTCTCTCATATGTAATTCTATATATCTCCTTGATTACATTAATACAAATCTCTTTCCATAAATGTTATTGTGTTGATAATGTTTAGAGATTTCTTCCTTAACTGTTAGCTTATATCAATTCATGTTTGGATACACATGTACTTTTTGCTTGTTTCCACTTGCTTTACAGGGTTTTGCAGTTGAATATATGAAGGCTTTGGAGCTTGAATCAACAAAGAGAAAAGAGGATTTGCATATTTCAGGTAAGTGATCTATTTGATTGACTTGCATTTCTATTTGATATAGGAAAGTAGGATGTATTATGTACTTGATTTGTTCTAGATCCACTTGGAATAGGGAGATCTGGCTTGAGTCCGCTTGAATAGATTTATCTGATAACAAATTTGGTGAATCCACTAGGGAATACATAGATTTGATTTGATTTTGTTTTTTATTTCATGTCTCTTTATCAGCCATTTTTCTAGCCTCTAGAGACCCTCCCTCCTTTATATTTTGTCTTTGAAGGGTGTCTAGAATCCTCTTGATGCTCTTTGGATCATTATTAGACCTTTTTCCCTTCTCCCATAGGAAATATGGCTTTTACCCTGACTGTTTCTCCACAGACGCACCTGGGTTGTGTAGACAGAGTGTCGCTGGTATTAATTTTTAGTGTCATAAGTGTTGGCTCTATAGGCGCTCTTTTAAGATAAGAGATAGTGTTTCGTTGCCACTCTTATATAGTGTTGTAGGTGTGCCTTCCCCTCATAGGTGCTCTGACGCCATGGATAAATCGCGCCTCCCCCCTCTTAGCTGCTTTGGTGCAGTATAGGGAGGTGCGCCGCCCTTTGAAACTTAGATTATAGCTTGATTTTCCTTATATTTTGGGTTTTGGTTGGATGGAGTGTGCTTTTTAGGCTGGATATGATAGTCATACACCCCCTAGACCCAACATTATCTTTTTTTGGAGTTGATTTTGTTTATTTTGGGATGTTTTACTAGTCAAGTGAATGACTTGGTTGTGGTATGCAATTTCAATCATCCACCTGTTAGCTCTTCCTTGCCATTCCTTGTCACATTTCTAGACCTCTTCAGATCTATTTGGATTGTCAGATATGATCTCCAAACCATTCCTCCCCTCAGTCATTGAGTTTTGGTGGAATTTTGGTTTTTTTGGAGCAATTCTTGATTGTTTTGGAGTTGTTTGGGCGCTTGTCATATTCCTTTTGATTTCTGAATAAATGGAGTGTTGTAGATGATCTCTCTTTTTCTGTTTGTAGATATGAGAAGAGAATTATCCTTTTCTTTATTTTTCAGATTCATTTTTATTTGAAGAGGAAACTCAATCAAAAGAGAAAAAAAAACAAGCCAAATTTTTTTCGGGGGCGTGACCCCCAAAAACCCTTAAGCTAGGGGGGCGAACCCACCCCCCAAACCCCCATAGGAGTGGGTATGAATACATAGGTATTTTCAAGAATTATGATTGATATTAATCTTTAAAAGATTCATCATTGGCTTTGAGTAGAACTTGGTTTTCTCAGATCTCTGATTTCTGTCTTCTTTAACAGAAGAACTCTTTCCCTACCTTAGGTAGCTTTCATCGAAAGAGAAATGTGCATTTTCATGTAGCTAGGATTTGCATTCTTTTTACATTTCATGTCTACACATCATGCATCCACTTAACTGCTCAAGATAAAATTAACGGTAGCTTAGGTTTAAAATCATTTAGTATCTGTGTGTAATTTAGTGATGTGTTTCGTCATCGTTAAGCATGGCAGCTGTCGTTTATTGTCTGCATTGCATCTCAGGGTCTAACTGGTCCTCCATGTACCATCGATATATCGAATAGCCTTTCATGTACCCTTGAGGTATATCAAAAGGTACTTCTTTTACTCAATTGTATATCGAAAGGTCCCTTTCATACGGTTGTGCATTAGACAACACCACTACGGAGTTGAGCTCCCCCATACCTAGTGTATCTTGGGAGATCCTCTTAATATTCCTGTGACCAACTGAGTTAACCTTTTGTCTGTTTTGGCATCGCAATATACCGATAACAGCACTCGGGGAGATTACTACGCATGTGATGTCCAGGTAGTAGGGTGTTCAGGCAAGGGAAGGTCCCAATCCTCCTTGTCACGTTTCACTATTAGACCCCGTGGTATATCGCAAGTTGTGAAGCCTTGTGTTGAGGCCTGGAAATTTGCAGGCGACAACAGCAAGGGATTCTCCCCAATCAACGTTCCCAACTAGCCCGTTGATTGTTTGGAGTAGGGAATCCGTCCGGTTTTGCAGTCTGGCTACCATAGGTCAAAGTAACAAAACAAAGGTTTTACCGGTTGCGGCCCGGTCCACCGAGTTTTTGTATTTTTGACTTAATGTATGAAATGCAAAGGCCTAATTAACAATGCAGTGTGATCGAGATGCAGGGAGCGGTCACAATGTGATGCGCAGTTTCTTACCTCTCGTCTTAGGCTCACAAGCATCTACATCACATATGCAAGAATGAAACAAACTAACTATCCATCTAACTACCTATCTATCCACCTATCCCCGGGGATCCAGAATATGATTTATTTATGAGTAATGTGGATTATTCATGTATTATAAATAGAAATTACAGGTAGCTGATATTCTTCTCTACAACACATGAATAATTAAAGATATTTCAACAATCAGATAGCCAACTGTTCCATAAGCAGCATACATTACTCATATTGGAAATCTTCATGAAATAAACTGGAAAACATTTATACAAGAACATAGGTTCAATGAGTTAGAACGGTCTCATAGTTAATGGACATAAAGCTGAAAATGAAATAGTTCCTCTTCAACAAATCCATAGCACAACATTTGAATATTCCACTAAGATTTCTCCAACAGGAAAACTGTAATTTTCTATTGCAAAAGGAAATAGTTCTTCTTACAATATGTCTTCACCAGTCTCACTGGGAAAAAGTCATTTTCCCTTCCAAGTCTTTTACATTTATACAAAAGGGTCAGACTGTTGGGATGCCCAAAGTGACCTTTGGGCTTCCCAACCTCTCGTCTCCCAACGTTCTACTTTTCTTAAATGTTTTACAAAATAGTTACAAATTACAATAATGACCAATCCTTCATGAGGAGGGGCCCACTTGACTGTCTAGAAACTTCTTCCACGCTGCAGCTTCCTTAGCAATGCCTTCAAAAGCACAAGGCTCCAAAAACTAAATATTTATCTCAAACTTCTTAGCTTGATTATTGATAGCCTCAACCCTAGATGTACTCAATCGAAGTTGATCTTCCAAAAGTTGTACACTGACAGCTGGATGATCTACTTCGCTTCTCAAAATCAGATCATCCAAGGCTTTGATATCCTTTACCTTAGCTTCTTCCTCCTCGAATCTCTTTTGTAATAGCTCCACAAAGGCATCGTGATCTAGGAAATCTTCAAGCCTCTCTAAAACTTCTATCTGTCATCGGTTGTATGTAATGAGAAGTTTTCTGCAAAACTCGGTGCATAATCCCTTTGTCTTTTTTACTGCCTTCTTGAAGTCTTCAGCAGTGTTAATAGCAAACTCCACTAGGTTGTAGTCCCGTTTCAGGGCCGGCTAGTCTTTTGAAGGTAGATCCACTGGGGTTTCTTCATTATTCTCCAACCTTGCCATTCTTGCAGTTAGGACCTCTAGGACGTCCTGGGATCAGTCCACAAAATAGGATGCAGTTTCCAGGATCTCCTCCAATCGGCCATCAATTTGCAGCACTCTACATATTTCTTTTTCAACAGCAGTCTGCAGCTACAACATCTTGGTTTTCTGGGTCAATACATGCTCCTTGAAAGGCTGGAGGCTAACCTGCTGTTCTCTTGCCACTTCCAAAGCAGTGGTCAAAGAAGAAATCTGCTCCTGATGTTCCTTTCTCAGTTCTTGGGTGTGCAGATCATTGGCCTGCAAGAGGATCTTCAGCTGCTCTTCTAGCTCTTCCACCTTTGTTAGTAGTTGTTCCTTCTCACTCTTTAGATCTTGGTATTCCTTCTGCACCTTCTCTAGGGCCTCCTGTGCTGTTTCCTTGACTTGCATTTCTACCTGGAGGGCCTGTACTTCAGCTCTTGAGGACTTCATTTCCTGTTGCACATCTTCATATTTCCTTTTGATCCTGTTGTTTTCTTCCCTCTCTTTCCTCAATATATCTTTTAATTGAGCAGAAGATTTCTTGGATTGCTCCAAGTCCATCATTATCTTGTCTACATTATCCTCTGAAGCTTGGATGAATACAGACCCAGCTCTTAGGGTAAATCTCGGATCCTGGTCTGTTCCTAACATAACTGGCGTATCTGTTATCATTTTACCAGGTAGACCTTCTGCCTAAACTTTACTCTCTGTCCTCTTTATTATTCTCTTTGTCGCCCTATCATAATATACAGTGTTGAAATCAGGGATTTCCTTTCCCTTTCCTGCACAAAAGGGACCAGCTTGAGTGTGGGGACCATAGGTATCCTGGTAGCCGATACTTGAGGGGTCTGAACCTCGGGGTTCTCCACCTCCTGGGTATGCCCTGCTGCTATTTCAAAAGCTGACTGCTGTGTCAACTTTATCCTTTCAGCTTCTTTCTTTTGAAGCTCCTCATCGAGCTTTCTCTTTGCTTCCTCTGCTTCTTTTCTAGATGCTTCCTCTGCTTTCTCAGCTGCTTCCTGAGCAGTTCTTTTTTCCTCTTCTGTATGCAACCTTTCTGCAGCTTCTTTCACCAACCTATGGGCTTCTTCATCCCTCCTTTTGGCTTCTTCCTCAGCCTTATCCTGTTCGTCCCCTTTTCCTCCTTTGGTGGTGATTTTATTCGTGAATCTTCTCTTCAGGGCAGTCATGTTTGGGGCATTCCGGAAGACAGATTATTCCCTATCAAAATGGTGAGTATACTCGAAATGCACCTTGTTTTCTTTACAATGCTCCACAACTTTACCATGGGAGTCATTTCTGTGATAGGGCATCTCGCCAAAGTGGAATCTCTCTAGCTCCTCTACGAAATCACCATCTTGTTTCACCTTAGTGAACCTGTAGCTTCCTAGTCAGAAAGGTAAAGGAGGATAAGCAGTCTTCTTGTGTTCGAATAGGAAACTGCCTATTCCATCTAGGAACACTTGTCTGACCGCCTCCTTATGGACAATGTAGTCAGTCACATATTTTGGCAGTAGGGAAGGCGCCCTCGATCCTCCAAACATTCTGAAGTACATGCCATGTTCGGTCAAATAGTAGTCTGCGTATTCTTGTATCACTTGCATGGCCTCCTCCAACATATAATCACACTCTTTCCAGAAAATGAGTGTGTATAGCGGCATAATGAATTGCTCACATACTTCTCCGTAATGGCTGTGGTACTGGTGTGCCCACAATGGTCTATAAGCAGCATAGACAGGCACTCTTTCCCTGTCCCAGATGCACCTGAGACCAGGGAAAGTTTGGTTGCATAGTATACAGTCTATGAGTATTGAGCTCATATAAAATTCAGATCTTTTCCAGGACTCTCCTTCCAAGGCTGAGATCAAACAAGAAGAAAGACTGCTGGACACCAAGCTGGCCCAATTTAAGATTGTCCCTTGGGTGGCCACATGGAAAATGATGGGTATCCATTCTAGCTTGAAGAATCTGCCATGAGCTCTCCCAAAGACCCTATTAAGCATCAGAGCTATAAATCTGTAGGGAGCCCTCAAGCTCGCTGTATCATACTCACTTGTCAGTCTGTACCGGTAATGTTTTCCCTGCAATAGCATTCTCTTAAGAGTCTCTACCAGGTCCATTTTAATTCTATTCAACCAGTCTTCAAATAAGAATACTTGGGCTTTTGGCAGGTGATAAGCCAACGCCACATATCCAGGGCAGAATGCAGCATAGCCCTGTCATTCAACGTTTCCCAGAATCATTGTGGTCACATCTGCCTGGGGCAGAATCCAGCCAATTACCTCAGAGCATGGGAACAACTCTGGTCTGGTGGCAACTTTCATGAGAGAATATTTCTCTATGTTAGCATAGATGGATTCTTCTTCGAGGCCCATGTCGGGAACCTCCCTGCGGGAAATCAATCTATATATTTCACCCCATTTGTACTCGGGTTCAACACCAGAAACACATTGAGTGTCTTCATATATGTATTCGGTCTTCGTGACAACCTCTACTTCTGGCCCTTCTTCGACCACAGGGGCCTTCTTCTTCTGCCTCTTGGACATGGTGGATTCGAATTCTTCTTGCCATATATAACATTGTAACATTGAGAAATTCAAGGTGCAGACATTTATATGATAGTGTGCAGCGTTTTACTTCTTCAATGTGTATTGTGACAGCAATTTGTTAGAGAGATAAATGTATGCATGGATAGCCTAAAATGGCCTAACTAATCTGAACTGTTACAACCAAAGTGCAGCACTTAATGACCTTGTCTATATCTAGCATGATGCAAATATGTCACATATAGTAAAAAAAATAGCAATCTACTACTGCTGTACGATATTGAACAATTATATCAGCCACATTCAAGATGACAAGAAAATCTACATCAATAGGCCACCCATTTCTACTTTCTATGCATGCCATGGTCCTTTCGCTGCGAGGGAAAGACAGTAGCAGCTACGCAGGTTTTCAATGGAGCCTTAGCAAAACCATAGCCACGCCCCTCTGGTCAACAAACTAAGAATAAAGATAAATTCCCCCCCACAGGCTGAAGCTTGACCGCTGAGCTCTACGGGGTAGCTTGAAGTACATAGGTACAAAATGGTTGGGGTTTAAGTGGTTGAGGAAACAACAGTAGTAACTACGAGGTTTTCTCAACGGCGCCACGCCTACACCAATTGAAAAGACATTTTTCCTCCGGCGAGCCACGGGTTCGACACTAAGCTCGACGAGGATGCGCAGAACCGCGAAGGTGAAAATGGCTAGGGCTCAAAATACGGGTAATGCACCATGGGATAAACAGCCCCAAACCCCTAAAGAAATCCATGGCATACCTACCTCATACCTATCATAACCGCGAAAGGCGGTTTGGCGCAGATGGCGTAACAACCGTCTGCGCTGAAACCCCTCAATCCCTACGCACAGGGTAGCAAAATGAACGGCGGTGGAAAAATCAAAGCTGCCCTGATGGTTAAACTACCCTCCCATGGCCAAATAAGATAAAATATCCACTTATATAAGTGTATAACCTAGCGGGGTGAGGAAAACGGCTGGGGACCTAAAACCACCGTAGAAAAACCACTAACAGTTCAAATGGAACGGGAAAACGACAAGGAGCCTACCTGGCTATACGGCGAGTATGGTGGAGTGATGACAGTCAGGCTTCCTCAGCTGCCACCTAGATGTAGGTACACCGACAACGGGGACCTTCGCTACCTCAAGAAAACGACAGCTCGATGGCAACCGTGCTCGGCAAAAAAATAACAATATAAAAACAATACACCTTCCCTGTATATATATTTGATCGCACGAGCGAGGAGAAAATATCGAACATCGGCGAGCTTTTGCATCGGAGGTTGGAAGTAATCTCCCTTCTGTAACGGCAGACGGAAAAAACGTAGACCTAGCCATGGAGACCCGCGTGGCGGAAAAAACAAACTCAGAGAATCGGACGTCGGAAGGTTTTCGAATCGGAGGATGAAAGCGAACGTTCTTCCGCTACGGCGGACGATCAAAACACTGAGCCTTTCGTTCTGGTTATACACATCGAGTAGCAGTTTGAGATATCGGACGTCGGAAGGTTTTAGATCGGGAGACGAAAGCTTGAATCTTTCCGCAACGAGGAAACTAACATGATAAAAGGTTCCGACTCAAAACTCAAAAGCAGCCGACAAAATCACTCGGATTGGGAGAAAAACGAAAGTAAAAAATTGAAAACCCATCCGCAACGATGGAAGAAAAGATCATGAAAGCTTCTGATGCCAAACAAAAAAGTGTCTGACATGAAAAAACCCAACGGGTCGAAAATCGGAAGGTTTTTCTTTCCGCAAAGAAAAAAACCATCCGCAACTGCGGAAGACCAAAGCTAAGATCCACCCGCAACGGTGGAAAATCAAAACAAATCATCTTCCGATTCCAGCATGCTTTCAAATGCGCTTAAGGGCAGCGATAGAACTTGATCAAATAATGGATGACCTAGGCATCAGAGGAAGAAATCAAAACAATGGGTAGCTCAATCCAAGCACAAGCAACGCTTTTCTGAAAGTTCTTAGACCAATTTCAAGAAGAAAATCCAACTAATTCAAGCAAAGGAGGGTCCTAAAAATTTTAGAATTTTCGGAATTTTAGGAAATTTTTAGGGTCCTAAAATTTTGGGAATTTTGGGAAATTTTGGGAAATTTTGTCCTCACATAGATGAAGCTTCAAAGTTGTTGGAATATATTACTGTTCCTCGGCAATGGATTCCAATTGGTTATCGTAAGTTGTCCCTTTACATCCCATTCATTGATGAAGTGGTCGATCCAAGTCCATCCTTGGTCGATCGCACTCTTTTGTTGAAGAGTGAAGTGAAATTTGTCGATCCAGTTCTAGCCTCGATCGATCCCACTATTCCCTTGAAGAGTAAAGTTGAAGTGGTCGATCCAATTCCATCCTTGGTTGATCCCACTCTTCCTTTAGAGAGTGAAATTAAAGTGGTCAAGTCGATGTAATCTCCACCCGATCCCACTTTTTCGTCAGAGAGTGTTGATACTGAAGCAGTCCCTTTGACACAGTCTTCGTCTTGTTTGTCTCTTCTAATAGAGAGTGAAAACCATCCAGCTGAAGTTTTCATAGTTAGTTATGATTGTTCTCTGCAAGTGGAATTTTTGTCTCTTTCGATGGAACCCTCTCCAAGTAGTGAGGTTATTTCCTTTGACTGGAGTAACCTAACAAAATCTCATCTTCATTCGAGTGTTCCTTTCTAGATAGTTGTGTGAATTACTTCTAAGAGTATACTTCTCACTATCGTTGAAGAAGGGGCTTCTATTAGTATTCTATCCTCCGCTGCTTGGCAATCTGTAGGTTCTCCTCTGCTTGTGCCAGCCACCAATCAGATACTAGCTTTTAATCGAAGACATACTGCACCTTTAGGAATCCTTCCTTAGTTCCCTATTATTTTGGAAGGAAAAAATGTTTGTATCGATTTTATGGTAGCCCAAGGTCCCTTAGATTTTGATATGCTCCTTGGGCATGATTATGTTTGTGCCATGAAAGTTGTAGTGTCCACACTTTTTCAAGTGATGTATTTTCCCCATGATAGGAATATTGTGACCATTGATCAGCTTTCCTTCATTAAACCTGATCATCGTATGACTCCTAGTCATTAGAATTCCTTGAATGTCCCACATGTCCTTGGGGTTCCTTCCCCTTCTAGTTAGCTTCTTCCCATCATAGGTAAAATGGGGGGCATGGATCCAGCCTCTAGAAATCATACTGGAGTTTAGTCACTAGCTTCTTATGTAAGGGGGAAACCTATCAACCTATGGACATCATGTTGGCTTAGAACTGCATGTGAGCATAGTTCCTATTCTGTGTGAAGCTCGTTAAAAAATGAAACAGCTAGTTGTGAGCATAGTTCCTTTTCTGTGTCAAGCTTGTTAAAAAATGAAACAGATGTTAGAGAGCATAGTTTTTTTTGTGTGTCAAGCTCATTAAAAAATGAAACAAATGTTAGTGAGCATAGTTCCCTTTCTGTGTCAATCTCGTTAAAAAATGAAACAGATGTTAGTGAGCATAGTTCCCATTCTATGTCAAGCTTGTTAAAAAATGAAACAGGTGGCTGTGAGCATAGTTCCTTTTATGTGTCAAGCTCATTAAAAAATAAAATAGATGTCCTCAAGCATAGTTCTTTTTGTTTCAAGCTTGTGTAAAAATGAAATAGGTATCCTCAAGCATAGTTACTTTTTGTTTCAAGCTTGCATAAAAATGAAATAGGTCCCCACAAGCATAGTTATTTTATGTTTCAAGCTTGTGTAAAAAACAAGCAAGTTAGCTTGAGCAGTGTTTATTCTTAGTTTCAAGCTCGTTAAAAAATAAAACTGACCTTGAGCACAATTCCTTTTTCGTGTCAAGCTCATTAAAAAATAAAATAGATTCTTCCATTGTGTCAAGACTCAATATTTGATCCTTCATTTCATCTACTTGTAAAGCATACGAATCGAAGTTTGGGGGACATGAACCCTACCACTCTATATTGGGATTTAGTTACTTGACAGTTATATCAGGTGCAAGTACCAACCACTGGACATCATGTTGGGAAATCACCCGTTAATGGGATTCATTTTGAGCGTATTTTCTTTAAGTTTCGAGCTCGTTAAACCATGAAACAACATTTTGACCATAGTTTCTTATTTTTTTCCAAGCTCATTAAAAAATGAAGCAGATACCTGAGCATTCTTTCAATTGATCTTCAAGCTCAATAAAAATAGTAATATGGTGTTGAGATTACTTTTCATTTTTCATGCTCTAGTTAAACATGAAAACTGGTTTGAGCTTACTTTATCGCTTTTTCATGCTCTGGATTCAAACATAAAAAAGGTTTCGAGCGCCTTTTATACCTTTAGCGTGCTCTTTAAAAACATAGCAAAGAGGAATCGAGTATAGTTTTACTGTTTTTCATACTCGTTAAAATTGGATTATGAAAAAAGAACCCTAATAGAGTCCTCTTTAATCTCTTTTTAGACTCTTGAAATGTGAAAATATTGTCGAGTGAACTTGTCCTCTTCACGCTCGTAAAAGGACCTGAAGAGTCCTCTTCCTGGTGATAGTTTACCCCTTTTTCGTACCACGAGGCATTACTTACGAAAAATTTATACTCCACCAACCATGACTAGAAGAGTTCTCCTTGGTATTCTTTTATAAATTTTCGGGCCTTGAGGACTAAATCTACGAAAAATTCCATTTTGGAGTCTTCTTAGTCATTTTAGACTCTCTAAACATGAAATGATGAATGAGTTTGATTTCATCGGACTCATAAAATAAAACGATGAAGGACCCTTGTTTGGGAATGAAGCCCTCCTTTCTCAGGTTTGTAAAACATATGGGAATGGACTCATTGCTTGATGAGCTGCAACGAGTGTTTGTTACCCTCTTTGAACTCGTAAAAACGAAAAGAGGCACTCATCCTTTGTGATGGAGAAATTAAGGAAAGAGTTTGTATTTTGTTATGGCAGTACATAGTCACTCTTGAACATGGCACTCATTTGCATATGAATTTCAGTACTTGGGTAATCCATTTATCTTCGAGTCTTGCTAATTCCTAGAATCTTCTTACTCCTTTGAGTTGTCCAAGAATACTCTCACCGTCAGTTGCATTCGAGTATTGGTATCATTCTCGTGTCAATACTGCCAAGTCATGCCATGCCCATGTTCAAGAGAAGTTTGGTCATCTGTTCATTGTCTATAGTCATCTTACCTTCTATCATGTTGTTCATCTCTGATTTAGTTTCATACATCACTCTGTTGTCAAGTTTACTCCAAAACATATTTGATCATGTTTTGTCTCGATGATGGGGGATTCATCATGGCCCTCCTTCGACAAGTCTATTCCTATCGAATTCAACTCCTTATCCAAGAATTAGACTTACAAACCAAGACAAGTACCTTGGGAATGCATGCCTTAATGGAAGGTTACCTCAATTTCAACATGAGTTTACATCATTGACTCTTGATTGAAAGATTATATTGAGTGCTCGAATTCAAGTCCTTTATTCACACTTAGCAGAATGTATTGAGATACCTTGGGAATCATTGAAATCAATGGTGATTTCCCTTGCACTTGTTAACAGTTTACATCAATCACCGGTAATCAAGTGGTTTCTACCATGTTTGACGTCAAGACATTGTAATCACATGGTTAGATTCGTATTGTTGAGGGTTCGGCTTGAAGACCCCGGGTTGTCGGATATCTTCGCCCAGGTTGCGATGGAGTTTTTTTTGAGTTATATTACATGGATTCATTTTGTATTGGTTGTGGCTATGTTATCATCTCATCATGGATCTATGCTTATGTATAGTAGCCATGAATGTGTTGAATCGGTCTCTATTACCATGGATCTGCATTGTATTGGTTAGCAGCCATGTTATGAGTCATTTGAGATTTGAGTCAGTGGTACTACAGCAGCTTCCAGTCAACATCCTTGCCTTCAATTTCTTCACTTTGAAAAGAATTCACCTATCGCATTCCTCTAAATTTATGCTTTGGGTGGCATTCTGTTACACTGAAATCTCATCATGTTGACCCATGTGTTAACCCTTTTCCTAATCCCCAAATTTATCTCTACTAAACTTGATTGATATTGAGGTTCTTTCTGCCTTTTTTCCCTCTTTAGGAAGGTTGACGCTTTTCCCCTTAACTAATACAATTCTCTTTCCATAAATGTTATTGTGTTGATAATGTTTAGAGATTTCTTCCTTAATTGTTAGCTTAGATCAATTTATGTTTGGATACACATGTATTGTTTGCTTGTTTCCACTTGCTTTACAGGGTTTTGCAACTGAAGATCTGAAGGCTTTGGAGCTTGGATCAAAAAAGAGAAAAGAGGATTTGCATATTTCAGGTAAGTGATCTATCTGATTGCTTTTCATTTCTATTTGATATAGGAAAGTAGGATGTATTATGTACTTGATTTGTTCTAGATCCACTTTGACTACGGAGATCTGGCTTGAGTCCACTTGAGTAGATTTATCCGATAACACCATGATTCTATTAAGTTAAGACATCCCCAAAGAATTTATAGGGTCCAACATGCAAGTGGGTTAATGGTTAATTAATGCTTAGGAATTATATCAGGTGAAGGGATTAGTGAATTATTTCAATAATTTTTATAATAAAAATTAATGAACAAACTTTGCAAACATTTTTCCTATTTGTTTGGATTTACATTTTTCCTAATGCAAATTGCACTAATCCACTTTGTGTACATTTTGTATAATGGTTTGGATTTACATCGTTTTAGATATATGCTATAGGTAATTATAATTTTTATATATTACATAATTAATATAGTGTTATTCAATAGGCTCTTCATCCTAGTTCAGTCAAAGTCTAACTAACACTATCACAACACCTCAAAACCATTATCAACCAATAAATGACCACTAACCATGCTAACTCTTAATTTCCAAGTAATCCTAATATTTTATGCCAACAATTCATACCAAAGTTTGAAGACTTTAAGGATGTTGCAATAGGTAATTTTTATCGACACAAATAATAATGAAGCATTTCAAATAGTCTACCGTAAAAATAATCATTTTTAAAACCAGAATTACAAATAATTATGAAATTTTAGAAGCCTTCCTCATTAACATATTGCCTGCAACAATGTCATCCAGTGTCATTGTCATTGTTCATATATTCTTTCAAGTACTTAATAATTTTCTTCCTTCACTATCCCACTAAAGTGGTATTCTCATAATCATCATCTTCATTTTCAAGACCTTGTCATCAATAAAAAATTACTATAGACCATCTATATTGGGATCATAATCATTTTGTACCATCCATAATGCTTTCTTCTACAAGATCATCTGAGTTTGGAATGTTTCCTTCTTCTTCGTGAACATAACCATATTCAACATCATCGTGGATATCAATTTCTTTAATGTTCTCTAATACCTCTCTTTCATTTTGTTGGATATCATTGTTTTGTTCAGTATCCACCGAGGAATAATCAAATACATTCCTTAGTCTTGGATCATAATGTGTGACAAATACCCATTTTGGGTCCAAAATATCTTCATAGAAAAATACCTGCACATGAACAACATACATATATTAGACATATGTTATAACAAATATATTGATTAATAAACACACGCACACTCATATTCACAGAAGCTATTAATTAATAGATTAATGATCACCAGTAGTGCTTCTTGTTTGAGTTAAATAAATACCTGCTCATAATGAATTGGTAGAACATACGTCTCCTTATCCTTTGGTAGGAAGCTTGATGAATCTATACAAAAAAATCCACTATGGGTATCATGTCTTTGTGTCCTCTCAAACGCGTCATACCATCTATACTTAAAAATACAACATTTAAAAGAGAAGTACTCCAACTCAATAATTTCTTGGATTTTCCGAACATATTGTAGATTCTCTTCAATGATATTCTTATCTTTTGAAATTTATCGACTGGATTGCTTGAAATCAATCGTTGATGCCTCAATCAAAGGATCATCTCTTTACATCTACCCTTTCTACATGATAATGTTGACCATATGCCCACATTGCATGATATTTCCTCACATATGAAAGACCATTTATTTCAATTAAAACAAATATAATAATGAATATTTAAATACTTAATAGTGTCAAAACTGATTTGAAAAAACATTTTCTAAAATTTCAACTCTACATTTTTTTCACATTCTCTAGACATGTTGATTTCATCTTTTGTTATGTTTAAATAAATACTTGTGTCTTCTATTTGATTTCTGATTTTTTTAGTAACCCATTCTATTGTGCAATATTGCCCCCTTCCCCGAGAAAATTAGTGGGGAGTGGAGTATTCCTTGGATTCAATCTCTTAAACTATATCCTTCCTTCTAACACTTCTTCTCTCTTTTTATCATATAAATCAATCCAGTTGTTCATAAAGTCCATGTGGTACATAACAAACTTTTCGAGTATAACGCTTTTGTCTACACCTATTACATGTCAAAATGTTTATTTCAAACTCCAAATGCCATGGTGTTAATTTGAAAAATAAATTAATACAGAGTAAATTCATGATTGCAATAAAGAAAACCACAATGATCATGAATTTACTTATCAATTTATACTTGAAAGCCATTAGATTGTGGGTTTTCTCCATCAATAATATATGATGCATGTTCTTCATCCCAGAAGGGTGTCCCATATTCAAAATGCTTACCAAGGAATTCACATACGAAGAAAACCGATTCATTCAATATATACCCTTCATCCATGCAACCATATGGATGTGCCTTTTTCGGACATATCTTTTTAGAGTTTTCATATACCTCTTAAAGGAAAACACCCAGCCCATTAATACGACACTCGCCAATTCAAGTCATTTACTAGGTGTATAAGTAAATGGACTTGTAGGTCCATGAAACTTTTAGGGAGATCCTTCTCAAATAAACATACAATTGATGCAATTTCCTTCTTCCTTTTTGGCACTTCACATTCATGTATCTCCTTGGAGGTCACCCACCTAATATAAGAATAGTAAATTAGTATCAGCCTTTTGTAAAAAATAAAAAAGCAATATAATATCTCAATGTATCTCACACAAAGGACATTTTGTAACACATACCTTGTAAATCTTGGCAATTAATTTATGGTGGTCCTTAAGTCAACGATAAGAAATGAATCCCGCCTAATTTCCAATGGCATTATATGCTATCAAACACATTTATACAATGTCATTAGTATTTTTTCTCACACTATAGAATATCAAAATATATTTAGTACTTAATTAATATTATCGATAAAATTTAAGCGATGGTAATACCTTCATAAAAAATCATGTGTTTTAAATCCTATGATATCTCCATCAACTATAAAATCTTTTTCCAATGATGACCCATAGCTAGTAGGTGTCCTTATTGAACGAATTACTTCTTTTAGTTGGTCTAGATATTTTTTTTTCAAACTCCATGGAGCTTCTACATATTGGCCACTATTAAATTCAATGGAGCATAGGATCATCAGCCTACATGAATGCAAATGAGAAGACAAGGCTGCGTAAGAAAGAGAAGAATTTAGCATAGAGTGATCAATTACTCATGAAAAATTTGTACACACATAGAGAAAAAATTGGAATAATATTATTATATTAATGAATCAATAATTAATGTAATACAATGGTTATACATATAGGAGAATTTGAATGCCTAAAATAGGATTCGAATCTACCAACTTGGAATGACTCTAGAGCTAACTCAGTGTGGGAAAATCACCACTGGAGCTCACTAATGCAACTCTGGATCACTAAAATAGTTCACACTTAGTTAATTGATGACGGTAGGTGAGGAAATGCACCCTATTTCCCTTGAATCATGGAAACTAGTGCTAGAGACACTGGGAGTGATCTAACTAATGGGGATTGGAGCATAACTGGACTTAATTGAATACCTACTAGAATCAACTGCTAGAGACTGCTGGAGACTACTGGTGGAACTTAGAGTGGGTTCCTAAATTATAGGGATTGATCCTTGGGGCACCTAAACTCATTAAGTCATGTGTAGTAAGTGGAATATGTCCCCTAGGTGTGTCCCCCATGCACTAGTGGAGTGATGAAGACCTCCTAAGATAGGAAAATAGACAATTAGACTATGTGTTCAAAGGGAGGATTAATCATAATACCAACACCCCCACCTAATATATTGACTTTGGACAACTTGTTCCCTGGAAACTAAGACCAAAGGTCACCATTACAATCTAAATGCAAAAAAATAATAATTGCTTAATAAAACCGAGGAAATGGGGAAAACCTCATGGGAACCCCCCCCCCCTCCTCAAAATAAGTAGGAAAATAAGGATCAAGCTTTTATAGAAAGAGAATATTTATTCTTGAATAAAAAACTTGTGAAAATAATTCTGCAACTTGCATCTCTATGGTGCAGTGAAGCAATGTGATGGTCATTGTGTGCACTAGTATCTTGGGACTGTGCATGTGAACCTCTCCATATTCTTCCAATATGATGATAGACAGGAGAAGGAAAGTTTCCTTTATCTCTTTTTTCTGTAGGAAGAGTGACATGATCCAATTTGTTCTTTAGTGACCAAAATTGTTGATCGATCCTTACCATCATGTAGCATCTCTCTGGGATCTTGTTGTACCTTTCTGAAGGAAGTGATTTTTCTTGACATAACAAAAGGTTCTCTTTTTTAAGCTAGGATATTGTTCTCCTCATGTTAGATGGCTCTCCATTCATGTTCCCAACTACTTCAATAACCTTTTGTGCCCATTTAGGCCTAGGATTGGGAGTAGGGACTGGATTTGGATCTGGATCATTGTGAACTTCATATCCAATTTCATAAATTGATTCAACTGGGTACTTTGCTTTGGATTCTGAATCTAAAACACTAATGGAAAAATTATCATATGTAAAAGGTGTAGGTAGGATGGTTTTACCTCCCCTTTCAAATGGTAGCTGAGACTATACTAGATTTGAGTACGGTAGAAAGGGTGAGAATTCATATGCCTTGGAGGCATGGTTTGCAACACCCTTCACTATAATCTTCCCAATTGATATATCTGAGATATCCACTGAGTCAGCACCAAATATCACTCGCTTTGGTTGGCTAGCATGTGTCATCTGGTATACAGATAACAAATTTACATCTAAAGAGGGAATATAGAGTACATGTTTGAACAATCCATGCTTTAGATAGATTGAACCCTTTCCTTCAGCTTGAATTTGAGTGTCATCACCCATATGAATACTCAAACCATAAGTAAATTGTAATGAAGAGAATGGTTCTTTGGATGAAACCATATGATTGAAGGCTCCCAAATCAATGAGGAAGGCATATGATTTGAACAACTATCCTTCAATGCATGGAATCTATCATCATGATCTCCATTCTTGTCTCTACAGTCAGTCTTCCTTGCACCTTCACGTAGGGAAATATTGTGTTTCTCAAGGATTTTTGGCATCTGATCTATGGTCTTCTTTATACAATATTTCTTTGAATGGTTTCCTTTCTTATAGTAGGATAACTTGCCCTTGTCATACCTTTGATTTGTGTCCTTCCTAGATCCTGAGGCTTCATTTGATGGATCAAACTCATCTTTAAGTTCAAATTCAGTGTTTCCTTTCTCTTCACCTTTATTCTTCCTTCTTGCTTGCACATTCCTTGTCTCACCAACTAAGAGAACTTGATTTGTAAAGGCTCTGAGACCTCCCATCAATATAATCTTGTATTGTTCTTGGTTTAGAGACTCTGTGAAGGAATCAAGGGATGGCACTCGCTAATTAGGAGTAGTCAGTCTCCCAAAGTGAAAGGTAGATACAAACACTAAGAATTATGAGCCATGTTTTCTCAGTATGGAAAGCACCAATTGTTCATCCTTCTTCTCAATCCTTCATTACTTGCATTGCATTACCAGTGATTTGAATTTTGAGAAAAAATTGTTGTGTAGTTTCGAAGTTACTGGGCTATAGTGCTATCAGCTTATTCTCCAGGATATGGCTCCTCAGCTCATCATGTTTTCTGAACAAGGATTCCATCTTATCCCATACTTCTTTTGGATTCTTGAGTCCATCAATATGGAACAACATCTCCCTAGAGATGTGGACGTACATGTAGCTAAAAGCTTCATCAATCTTATTTAGATGCTTTGATTTTATAGTATACTAATGGGGTTCGGCCTCTCTACCCATGGTCATCCTGTACATACCTTTGTTGCACAAGGAAATATGCACATATTCCCTCCAATTAAGGTAATTGAAGGGTGTAAGGATTCTGGGAGTCAGAGCGGTTGAATTCTCCATTTGACAACTATATTGATAAATAATTCTTCAGAAATTCTTTGAATGTACCTGCAAAAACACTTCAAAAGAAATAAATTCGAATTAATTTATCTCAAACACTCTTCAATTCAACATGTGCACTTTCTATGAGTACATCACACCTGTATAGACTTCTTTGGATAGAATCCAAAGGGAGAAATGTAATAATTCCAGGAATTATGTGGAAACTCAATGGAACTTTCTAAGGTTCGAGGCAGACATGGATACCCTCTCTGATACCATGTTAAATTTAATGAATCATAGGATCATCATCCTACATGAATTCAAATGAGAAGAGAAGGATGCAAAACATAGAGAATAATTTAGCATAGACTAATCAATTACTCATGGGAAAATTGTACGCACATAGATACAAATTCAAATAATATGATTATATTCATGAATCAATGATTAATATGTAATACAATGGTTATACATATAGGTGAATTCAAATTCCTAAGATGGGATTTGAATCTACCAACCTGGACTGACTCCGGAGCTAACTTAGTGTGGGTAAATCATCATTGGATCTCACTAATACAACTCTCGATCACTAAAACAGTTCATACTCAATTAAATCATGATGAGCGTAGGTGAGAAAATGTTCCCTACTTCCCTTGAATCATGGAAATTGGCGCTAGAAACACTAGGAGTGATTTAACGGATGGGGATCAAACCATAAATGGAATTAATTGAATACCAACTAGGGTTAATTGTTGGATATTGTTGGTGGCACTCAGTTTGGGTTCCTAAATCATAGGGATTGGTCCTTGGGGAACCTAAGCTCATTTAATCAGGTGAAGTAGTGAAATACATTCCCTAGGTGTGTCCCCCATGCACTAGTGGAGTGACGAAGACCTACTAATCTAGGAAAATAGACAATTAGACTATGTTGTCAAAGGGAAGATTAATAATAATCCCAACAACCACAAATTTCTTCTATCAAATTTTGTTCACGAAAGAGTGATGTCTATACTTAAAGACAATGTTTCGTTGTATTCTCTTGATATATGTCAAAATATAGAATCTAGCATATTTTTTAAGACGTGCATAGGATCTAATATGTGATATATTAATATATCCTTTTAGTAAGGGAGCTCATAAAATATGGATTTCCTTTTCATTCCTTCTAGCATATTAACTACAACTTGATCTAGATCTTCAATTGAATCACCCTGATAAAAAAAATCCTCCCAAGCTTTCAATTCAACATCATCACATTTCTTAATCCAATCACTTGGACCCATAACCATGGGAGGGATTATATTTTCAACTTTTCCATCAAATTGATTCTTTAGGTGATTATGATTTGGTGGTAGAAAAACCATGCTTTTTGCATATATAAATTTATGTAGATCTTTAGAATATCACCCTTGAAATTGTTCTACACATATTAGAAATGCAAATTTCCCCTTTGTTTGAAGTCTTATAGTTCAATAAGCAATGTTAATAACATCAAAATAATATTATAAAAGTAAGTATGAAACTATAGATGAAAATAAAACATGAGTGTAAACATGTAAATATTTTATCTTACCAGAACAAAAACCAAGTCCTAGAAAATCATGGATAGTATAGTATAGCACACCATACAATATTAATGACCTATTTGATAGAGGACATGTGTTATCAACCCAAATGGCACTTCTCCATCCGAGTACCGACACTTCATATGTTGGCACACAAAAGGACACTTATGGATTGAAGGTTGCCTAGACACTATAGATGGGCATGACATGATATGCATTCACTACCCAACCAGCTTGCCTTTTTACCCTTTTATATGTTGATTGTTGTATGCGACTATTTCCACAGCAACTCACGTACATACGCGACTATCTCCACAGCATCCTGCATACTGTACGTGAGTATCGTCATTGCAACCCACGTACAGATCTGTACGCGGGTTTCCCTTATAGCATCTCGCGTGTCATACGCAAGTTGCTAGTATTCATACTCACGTACACATCCATTCGACATTAAACATAATAAAACATGATTAATGGAGATTTGTTGAGCCCTAATCATTAACTATCTCAACTGTCTCAACCTCCTCAACCTTCGAAACTGCTCTATTTCCCAAAATATAAATAGAGGCCTTGGGGAGGGCATTAATCAATCATATTTGGAGAGAAAAGTTATGCTGGTGGTATATCTTCAGAAGTCTTTGGAGCAGCAGAACTCACAATCCTTTGGTCGTAGAGGATTCCTTGTCTTAGGCGTTGGGTTGTACACTTATCTCATTCACTATTGTTAATAAAGAGAATTCTTCTTCCAACTTTGTGTTGAGTCTCTTTCATGTATCATATTTGATGAATATTTTTTATCAAGCACTCTATAGATTATTCATCTAACTTGTCATATATACATGTATAAGATTGTACTTGGAGAATATTCTCTTTGCAGGTGAAGGAGGTGCATCCCTGAAAGCTTTGGAGAGAAGCAGATCCGGGGAAGAGAAATCTTGGATCAACCGTCGTTAATCAGGTGAGTTCAACATTTCTTCCTATTCCTTTTATGTCTTTAAAGATTATTGTCTGCAAGTTTTAGAAGTACGTTGGTAACCCCATACCCTAGGTTATAAGGATGTTTATTCCTGAACAACAGAACTAGCGACTCCTCTGGGGAGCCTAGACTGCTGTAGGTTATTTCTATTGACCGTTGCCCAGTCTTTGCCTTGATTGTATCTGTGGTCTCTTGTCTTGGTTCATGCTTAGGGTAGTGTCTAAATACCTTGAAATTTTTTATTTTTATTAGAAAATTTTATACTTGTACGCAGGTTGCTCTTGCATACAGTCGTATACAAAGGTCTGCGTACGCGGGTTGCTCTCTAGGACAGTTGCGTACAATACACGGGTTGCCCTTGTACACATTCGCATACAAGTCTGAGTATTCAAATTTTTGGGTTAGGGTTTGCTTGTCCCTGTCCCTCTTTAAAATTTGTTTGCTAGTTGGTCTTCCTTATAAGCATTGCACTGTGAGTTTGATGACCTTGTTAGCCACACCTTCCACTTTCTTGTAAAGCCCTTGAGTTCTTATTGTTTGGATTGTCTTCTGTTAGCAACTTGAATTGGATTTTCCTGTTTGGGTTATAGGTTCAAGTGTTGGTTGTCTAAATCAGTGATCAAGGTTCTAGACATCGTATTTTCCTTTCTATTTACGAATAGTGTTGGTTTGCCACTTGCCTTTGTTGGATCTGAGCGATTTCCATTCATTGTGTCTGTCTAAGCTAGGGTTCCAAGTCTTCCTTAGGTGGTAGATCTTTGGTTTTATTAATCTGTTTTACTTCACTTTGCTTACTTTATACAGTCAGTTTATTCAAGCATACTTAAGTTTTGTGCATTTAGGTGCATAGTAGTCTTTGAGAAATTTGAAAAATGAAAAGAAAACATTACAAACTTTTGCATTTGAAATGCATATATTAGTTTTGTTTTCAGTTTCTGAATAAAATCTCAAAAATTACAAAAATATAGTCTTAGTTTTCTCTTTATCTGTTGTATTTTCATCAGTTTATATTTATAAAATAAAAATAAAAGAACATATGTTTGCTTTATATGCATGTAGATTAGGTTTTTAGTCTAGATTGGATGGCATATCATTGTTTTTGAAAATAAAAAATAAAAGGAAATTGTTCTTTTGTGGCTTTCAATTTTCTATTTGAAAAGGAAATAGAATAGTTTTTGCTTTTTGCATTTCATATCTCTTTGCTTAGTCTTTCTGTTTCAACTTTGAGTCAAAACAACACATAAGTTTCACACCATTTACCCTCTGAGTAAAAAATAGCCTATTAAAATAAACGATATAATTTAAAAATTATTTGTAAGTTTTATTTTATAGGGTCATACACCAACTAGCTCAGGCTAGACTTGTGGATTAGGGAGTTTTAACTCTCCACAAGCATTAAATTTCAGACATAGTTGGCCAATCGCTAGGTAAATCCTATTCTATGTTGATCATATCTAGGAAGCTCCTCTCAAACAAGAGTTAAGCATGAGGCCGCATAGAGGTTTGGATTGAGGAGATAACCCTCTGATTCCTTGTCAAAGTGTAGACCAAGGTTTTGGTGCATCTAGGGATTCTGTCTTAGATAGGGTTTCAGGATTTTCTACCTTGCCCATGCGTATGAATTAGGCTTACGATTCCCCCAGACTGTCAATATAGTTAAGGTAGCCTTTAGTCTCTTTGACATATAGGGTTCATACACAGGTACATCGAAAGGCTATTTCTGGTTGACCTTGGACGGGCTTGGAATGTAACCTCGGTAGAAGGTGTGGGAGGGCGGTGGGTGGTTCCTTTGCTTGTGCCTAAGAACATCTACAGGGATTCCAAGTAACTGTCTCTCAGCTTTCTTTTGGGAAGCATATCTTATACCTGTTTGTCTGTTTGGCTTTAGGAATTTTTAGTGAGTGCTGTGTGGTTTGTCTATACTTAGTGTGCCATTAGGTGTATGTTTTGTAATTTTGGTTGCCTTTCAACCTTAGAATTTGTCTCCTAATTTGAAAGTATGGCTAACCCTCCTTTGAACATAAACCAAGAGATCCCCATGCTAGGAACTCCTTGTACTATTCCTCTCACAGGGAATGTTGGTGTTCCTTTGATGGCCACCTTGAATCTGCCTGGATTTGCCCTAGGGCTACCGGTGTGGTTGTTTTCCACTCCAACTATCTTGAATGCCCCCAATGCTTCACAAGCAAGCTCCATATATCATGGGCATCAAAACACTGCTTCCCCTTCACCTGTAGTTGATTCTCCTACTCCTTCTAGCTCATGCGGTGAAAGTAATGATACTAGTAACCGACAGTCTAAAAGGAGTAAAAGAAGGAGGAATAGGAAGAAGGCACATAAGCAAGGGGGCACCCGTTCAACCTCTGCAGGTCATGTTGGAACCAGTCTCTCAGCCTCTACAAGCCATGATGGGGGTAGTCTCTCAGCCTCTGTGGTTCATGCTAAAGATGATCCGTCAGCCACTGTGAGTCATGTTGACACTATTGAAAAGACTACCCATCCAAAACACAAGCCCAAGTTTCCTTGTAAGCTTTGTGAGGGAGACCACCTTACCTATAAATGCCCTTCTATTGAAGAGGTAAGAAGAGTTTGGTTTCATGTTCATCCTGTTTTTTAACAACCTATAGTTTCTCAACACCCTACTCAACCTTTGGTTGATCAAGCGGTTGAACCAATCTCAGATTTGGTCGATCCCACTCTTCTTCCGAAGAGTGATCTTGATGTGATTGAACCAATGTCATATTTGGTCAATCCCACTCTCCCTACGGAGATTGAATTTGATGAAGTGATTGAATCGATTTCATTATCGATCAATCCCACTCTTCTTTTGGAGAGGGAAGTGTCTGCTAGTCACATTTTCTTCACTGCCAGTTCAGAACTTACTAAACAAGGGGGCACTGAATTCGCTTTGGATCAACCCCCACCAAGATCTTGGATTGCTTCCTTTGATTGGGATAGCCTAGTTGAGCCGTGCCTTCCTTCTAATGCACCTTTCCAGATAAAGTTCAAATTTGAACCATACATGATTGCTCGTTGTATTATTGATGAAGGAGCCTCAGTTAGTATCTTGTCTGCTCATGCTTGGCGAGGCATGGGATCTCGCAGCCTTGTGTCGACTACTAGTCAGCTACTGGTGTTTGATAGAAGAACTTGTATAGCCTTGGGAATTCTTTCTCAAACACCTATTACTTTGGGTGGGAATACCATCTTAGTTGACTTCATGGTGATAGAAAACCCCTTGGACTTCAATATGCTCCTTGGACGTGATTATGTCTATGCCATGCAAGCTGTGGTGTCAACATTATTTCATGTGATGTACTTTAATCGTGGCGAATAAATTGTCACTATCAATTAGTTGGATTTTCTTGATCCTTCTCCTGACCCAACTAGAGACCAGGACTTTCCTTTATCGATTTCCAGTGTTTCTATAGACACTACCCCACCACAGGTGAGCTATGTGGCCTCATGTCCTTTGCGTTCAATTGCTACTAAGAAGCAGCCTCTGTTTTCATGCTAACCTTCTCGAGACTTGGTCCCAGCAGTTGAACAGGTGAGTCATCCTATATAGACTATGGAGCATACTTTCCACTCTGTTGATCTATTTGAAATTTTAGACATGTGTCCTATCTCATATGATCTCCTTCCTTCGGATGGAGTCTTCCTAGAGACTTTGATACAGTCTGATCTTCTCTTGGATGTTGGTTCAATTGTGACTAAGTATAACCCTGATTTGCCCAGTAAGATTGACATTTGTTCTTATGTTGGTCTTGTTGAGTCTCTTGACTCTTCCTTTGAACAGCAAGTCAGTGATCCTGATGATTTTGATTTTTCTTATGAATTTTTCAATTCCCGCGATACTGAGTTTGTTCCTACAGACTCTATATCCCTTGTTGATTTTTTCTCTCCTTCTGAGGTTGATCTTACTGATTATAAACCCTTGAGCCTTGGTGCTATAGAATCTTCTTTAGTTGATTCTACCTTGACTTTACCTTTTGTAGAAGATAGCAAAGTCACATGTGTTTTTGCCAAAGTGACCCACATCGATTATTTTTTTTCTGAATATGATTTTGATGTTGTTGTTTCTTGGAGACAGGATTTTTAGTTGGATTCACAACTGTTTACTAGCCTTGTCTTGTTGTTCAAGCTGTAACTGCATTTGCATGTTCCCTTCTCATGCTTATGATCTTGATGCCAGCTTTCACTCTTTGAGCTCGTTGTATAAGCCCTCATCTTTGTTCTTATCGTCGCTAAGCCTGTATCATTTTGCCTTTGCAACTTGACACCTTTTACCTTAAGGAGACGTTCCCCAAGTGTCTTTACCTTGCTCATGTTCCTTGCATTATGCATAGGTTTGTTCCTTGGGCTTGGAACTAGTTTCGCCTGCCTATGACACTCGTCTCCTCGCATTTAGAGCATTCTTTCTGCTCTCCTTCGATCTCGTTAAAAACAGTAAGGAGGCCGCGAGTTGAATTTTCCGGACTCGCTAAAACTTCATGGGAAATATATTGAGTTTCTTTAGGCCCAGGTATGACTCCTCAAAATAGACTTGACTATCAAGTAAACTTGTTTGTTTAGGCACGTTGAGAATATGTGAATGGGCATCCACATTGGTGGTAGGTTATCACTTCCTCGGACCATGTGGAATAATACGAGAAAGGAACACTCTCTTTTCTTCGGAATTGAGAAGAGTATTCTCAAGCATAGGTTTATGACTTTTCCAGACCTGAGGGACTAAACTTACGAAAAAGGAACCCCCGATATGAGGTTAGTTTTCTCTTTTTCGTGCTTTGGACCAAAACATGAAAAAGATTTTGAGTGTACTTTATGTCTTTGTCATGCTCGTTAAACACTAAAGAACAAAGCATCGAGTTTATTGTTGTAAGCCCTGTTTCTCGTAACCAAATGGATCTTTTCGAGTGATCTTGCCTTCCTTCACACTCATAAAACCCAGGCTATATGCTGCTTCGGAAGGAGCATTGGGTAGGTGGTAATTTAACCTTTTTCGGACCTTCCTGACTAAGTACGAAAAAGGTGCACCTTACTTATTTGG
Organism: Pseudotsuga menziesii; assembly: GCA_001517045.1. Classification (NCBI taxonomy): domain Eukaryota; kingdom Viridiplantae; phylum Streptophyta; class Pinopsida; order Pinales; family Pinaceae; genus Pseudotsuga; species Pseudotsuga menziesii. Next base: position 166,911 of record LPNX010892436.1, on the reverse strand, counting down.
AAGCTAAGAGAGTTCTTATGTGGTTTGTTTTATACTTTTTCAGCCTCAGGAGACTAAATTAGACGAAAAAGGACCCCCCTGGAGTCTTCTTTGGAGTTTTCAGACTCTCTAAATGTGAAAACACCAACTGAGCATGTACTAGTTCAGGCTCATTAAATCCACGAAATAGTGACACTATCAAGTAATATTCCCTCTTCTCTTCAAGCTTGTTAAAAAATGAAGAGAGACTTGAGTTGACTTTCCTGGACTCGTTAAAATTTAACATGGAAGGTAAGGAAGAATTTTTCTCTTGGTTTTCAATTAGTGGCAGTATGTCATCCTTGAACATAGCACTCTCTATTTTTTTCAATACCCATGTCTCAGTGTTCACTTTCAGTTCAGCTATTACTTTGAGTTTATTACTCCTCCTCTTGTCAATTTTACCTGGGGAATCTGATCATGTCTCCTACATGACAGATAAGTCTAGTTGTTCTATCTATAAAGTTAAAAGCTGCCTTGGGTCATCTTTGTGTCGTGCTCACTATTCAAGGACTTAACTCAATGTCTGATATGATATCCTTATCCCATCATTGTTGTATATGTTGTCACTTGTGTCTCCCTTCCTTTACCCAGTTCCTAGGCACTCTTGTGATCCGTTGGAGGGTCTATTGCCTTCCTTATCACAGTATGGTTCCGTATCAGCACTTCCTGATGACGAAGACCTAGAGTTTGACGATCATACCTCAGGATTCACTTTCATTATTGGTGAATTCCTTTGCTTCAGTTGTCAATTATTACCTATTGATTGACAATCTATTGAATCCACTCCATGTTTGACTTCAACTTATATCTATTCACATGGCTTGGATTGTACTGGTTATTTGGGATTGTATATGAAGACCTTAGTTCCCTATCTATGGATTAAGTTGCGCAAGATTATGTTCTATTCATTTACACAGCTTCTAGATCTTTGAAGACTCATCATTGTATATTGTGGCTTCGATCCACCTTTGTAATATACGTGGTCTTGTACCTGTACTATATGATGTACTCAAACATTTGTAAAGGAGCTAGTGTTCCAGTATATTGAACATAGCATCCTTAGATATGATTTTGTATATGACATCATTATGTATTTGTTTCAGGTACTACCTCTGCTCCATTGGATTTCTGAGTTATCCAAAGATAATGATTATAATGTATTTCGGCCATCGCTTCCCTCTGACCTCACACATTAGGGGGCATCTGTTATCAACCCAAATGGCGCTTCTCCGTCTGAGTACCGACACTTCATATTTTGGCACACAAAAGGACACTTATGGATTGAAGGTTTCCTAGACACTATAGATGGGCATGACAGGAGATGCGTTCACTACCCAACCAGCTTGTTGTTTTATCATTTTATATTTTGATTGTTGTACGCGACTATTTCCAAAGCAACTCGTGTACATACACGACTATCTCCATAGCATCCTGCATACTGTACGTGAGTATCATCATTGCAACTCGTGTATAGATCTGTACGTGGGTTTCCCTTATAGCATCTCACGTGTCATACGCGGGTTGCTAGTTCTCATACTCGTGTACACATCCATTCAACATTAAAAATAATAAAACACAATTAATGGAGATTTGTTGAGCCCTAATCATTAACTATCTCAACTGTCTCAACCTCCTCAACCTTCGAAAATTCTCTATTTCCCAAAGTATAAATAGAGGCCTTGGGGAGGGCATTAATCAATCATATTTGGAGAGCAAAGTTATGCTGGTGGTATATCTTTAGAATTATTTGGAGCAGTAGAACTAAGAATCCTTTGGTTTCAGAGGATTCCTTGTCTCAAGCATTGGGTTGTACACTTATCTCATTCACTATTGTTAATAAAGATAATTATTCTTCCAACTGTGTGTTGATTCTCTTTCATGTATTATGTTTGATGAATATTTTTGATTAAGCACTCTATATATTGTTTATCTAACTTGTCATATATACATGTATAAGATTGTACTTGGAGAATTTTCTCTTTGTAGGTGAAGGAGGTGCATCCCTGAAAGCTTTGGAGAGAAGCAGAGCGGGAGAAGAGAAAGCTTGGATGAACCATCGTTAATCGGGTAAGTTCAACATTTCTTCCTATTCATTTTCTGTACTTTAAAGCTGATTGTATGCAAGTTTTAGAAGTACGTTGGTAACCCCAGACCCTAGTTTATAAGGGTGTTTATTCCTGAACAACAACATGATATGGCATACATTCTTATGCCTTACCATAGAAGTTGCATCTCATTAATAAAAGGCGCAAGATAAATATCCATGTTTTTAACTTAATGCTTTCTTGGAACAATGAGACTCGGCATAAGGTGCTCCTTTCTAACACTCATACATGGAGGGATATTGTATACTATTCATTAGACTGGCCAAACAATAGTATTTATGCTCATGAAATAGAATGGACACACTCCATTTATTGCAATCTCGAATTTGATACTACGAGGTTCATCTTGGAATTGTCTTAGCAATTTTTCCTCTATGTGTTTCATTGATTTAGAGCCTGCCGTAAATTGCATGAATCCATATTTACTCGTGTTCTTTGCATGTCAGTCCATAAATTGTGCAAGTGACTTGCAAAGAATCATTCATTAAAGTATAGGTATAATTAGCATGTGTCGTAAAACCTTAGTTGGTATTGCAGGACCTTGTGCATCTAAACAGTGTCTCTTCTCTTTGCAAACAGGGAATTCTACCTTATTTTGATATTTATCTCTATGTAAAATGAAATCATTTATACATGAATCAATTTTCTTATATTCAGTCACCAACTCAACCAACAACTAGCGCGCTTCATTGCAATTTGATGGCAATACATTCTCTTAAGGGAATATTTTAGTTTTTAGTTCCTTGTAAGATTGCAAGAGATTAAATCAATTGAATGTTTGACTTAGGGTGAACATGTTTGATTTGCCAATCTATACAAGGACTGTTTATATACAATATATGGTATTGACATACCCTTAAACAAATATAAATGAATTTGATGAATGTTTAGGAATTACATACACAATTGACAATGCAAAGTAAGAAATAGATTTGAACGCACTTTAGTAGGGTAGTGAATTCTTTATCTGACCAACCATATGGTTACTTGATTTCCAATAATATTAATGTCCATGCTATTTTTGAGGTTCTACTTGTGCCTGAATTGAACACGGATGTCTTGGATGCTTGCTTAGTTGAGTCTTTGAGGTTGTTGTCATCAATATTACCTTGGTGTTAATTACCCCTGCTATCATCATTATTGTCAACCATATGATCATCATTGTAATTATTGTTTCGATCCCCTAAGAATGATCTAATCATTTAATTCTATCTTTCTTCATGTACTTTCACTATCATCATCATCATTAAGTCTAGGTGGCATTTCATCAATGTATGCTAATCTCATCAGTTCTGCAAATTTCTCAGCTGGTAGTATTATATTCAATGTTGCTCTTTCCACTGTGGTATGATTTAAAGGATGGTTTGGATCATCCCATCCAAATATTAATAACCATTTTGGTATCGGGTATTAGTAGGTGCACCATCAATATATTCTACCTATCAACAAACATGAGCATTATTTAATGTTTGGCAACAATTGGGTAAATCATAAAGGTGTCAATTTCAAAGAAATATAATCAAATATGTCTTAAGAAATAAAAATATAGAATGCATGAACATATATGCATCTATTGAATCATGTGACATTATTTTATGGACTAAGTTTTTTATACAATAATTTAAAATAGAACACAATTTTGACAACATAGATTAAAAAACATCGTTACATGCTCATTGATTATTCTTTGGTTTTCTCCCCTTAGGAACATACTTAGGGAGACCTTGTTCTTCCCTTTTCTTTCGTTCAGGAGTGCATTTTAAGAAGGGGTAATCAATAAATAAATCATCCCTAATATAAAGTTCCATAATATCCTCATCCATTATCAATTTATCAACAACTCTTACCATATCTCCATATTTATCATTTATAACCTCGACAAATCGGAAATTCAGTGTTACAGTAGGGTCCCTTCCCTTACTACTATTTATAAATCTTGTAATATTTGTGTATGTGTATGCATGTCCATATATATAATATCAGTATATGAGACCTAATAGAAATGAAGCAAGGGGGACACACTGGATTTATTAAAGTTCTTTTAGTAAGAAAATGGAAACCTTATCTTAGGGGGAGCTAGACTAGCACCCAAGGAAGCCAAAGTAGTCTAAGGTAAAGAAGGAAAACAACATAGCAACAAACAAACATGGGCATAGATATATTTTTCCATTGTTGTCAAAGTAGGATAATTGAGCAATAAAACAAGAATGAAAGGAGATGAAATCCAGGGGGGGCATAAAAAGGAAGAGTCAAAGGAAGATAATCAAATTTGATTAGAATCAAACTTGGGAGTTCACACTTAGGGGGAGCTTGTTTTACTAAAAAATTTCGATCAATGAAAAGGGGGATATTGTTGGACATATGTGTTTTCATTTATGTCAAATAAAATAAGCTCGAACATAATCATATTTGGAGTGAACTCATAAAGGTTTAGATGTTGAAGAAGTGGATAAGAAATAACTTCTACAAAGTGTATGAATCCATCTAGATGATCTTGGAAGGATTGACAAAAGAAGGTCCACCTTCAAGGAGTTGAAGAAACCTTGTATATACCTTGAAGAAACAATGTGTTTCCATGATGATGCATGAATCCCTTAGATCCCTTAAGAAGCAGTTCAAGAAACAAGGTAATCATGTGATTGAAGTTCTTGCATGATGAAAAGCCCTTGTTACAGTAAAGAATCCCCCTACAACGTTGGCTAGTAGGTTTGAAAAATCACAAGGATAAGAAGGTTTGAAACAATGAATCTTGTGGATCCTTTAATGCATATCTAATGAATTCTTCTCATGACTATTTTAAGACTGCATTGATTTGGGGTAACGTGAACGACTTGAATGTTGAATTAATGAACACTTTTTGTCTTATAAGGGATTTGTTGCATATTTGGAAGAGTTTGTTTAAGGTCTATTGCAACATTGTTAAGATAAATTTTGCTACATTGAATGTAAACTTATCTATATATAATCTAAAAATTTCATGGTTTTTTCATTTGGGTTTTCCATGTAAATATATGGCATTCTATGTTTATGTGAATAGTAATCATGTCTATTATGTATAAAGATTTGGATTTATTGTTCATACTGTACTAATTTATTTGGTTAAAGAATAATCCTGACAATAGTGTGAGTAATCCTAATTTTGATATATTCAAGTTGCAATTGTTGAAAAGAGAAACTGACTAAAAGTGTGTAACATTGATTCCCCGCCCCCCCCCCCCACCCCTCTCAATGTTACTGGTTTTTTTTACAACCTCTAAAGGAGAGTAGTATGGGTGATTGGGGTGAAGTCTATATGAGTATATAGTTTTGTAGATACTTATAGGTATGGAGGTATTAAGTACACTACATGTATCTTGAGGGTGAGACCTTGCAACATGAAGATATCCATGATTGATGTACCCTTTATACTAGGGAAAAAAAGGAAAATGTACTACTATAACTATTGCTACTGAAGGAGAGGGGGTGGATGGTTGATTCTTCAAGATTTGATTTTGTGTTCGGTGAATACATAGAAGTTGAAGAACATGAGAGTGGTTTATATGTAGAGGAGAAGAAGGTATACATGAGGGAATCATTTGATGGTGTGATAACTAATGGTGATCTTACATATGCCCCTAGTAATGAGGAATATTTATAGAATCCTAGGAATATATCATTGTAATAGGGGAGTTTGGAATCCTACAACCAAGGATAATTTTGTATCCGAGTTGGTGCCAATGAATTCTACATTAAGGAGAACCATCTTTCCCCATAGCTCAACATTGAGGGGATATGGGGATGATCATGTATAAATACCCTGAATGGATGTAAATTAAAATAAACTAATGATCTTTCAAGGTTGATTTTGTATCATTAACCTCCACCATGGTGTGTGATTGGGGAATAAATTCACTAGATGTGGAAGAGATAGAAGAAGAATATGTGTTAAGGTAGAAAACAATCGAGGTGTGTCCAAACATGAAACATCTGATCAAGAATGGATGTGTGTGGATGTCGAGTGGTGGTTACCTTCATCTGGGATGGGGATTCAATATGGAAATAACCCCTCCTATGATAGGAGGAATTCCTTTCATCCTTAAGGAAAGAGAAATGGTGGTGTATTCACAATGATTTCAACCTTGAGGGAAGAAGGTTTAATGAATTAAGCAACATGAAGTGAATACAATCAACAAATGAAACTATAATGTGAAAGATAAAAATGCATGCATGGTGCAATTATGTGTCTTTCAAAAATAAAGTCAATGTTTCTTGGGGTATGTAATATTAATTATGAACGATTATTTGCAACTTAAGAAATAAGAATGTGATCCTATTAAATTAATGTCCTTCTAATCAATATGGAAACTCTGCATTTTAAAAGACTCTCATGTTTCTTTTTCTTTTCTAGGGTTTCATTGCTAATAAGCTCCATAGGGGCCTTAGGGGGCATAGTCACTCTCTGGGATGATCAAGTTTTTGAAATAAGGAATTAAAAAATCACTCAACATTGGATATACACAGAGTTTTTAAATAAACAAAATAACAAAGCATACAAAATTTTCAATGCGTATGCTCCTCAACACTACACAGAAAAACAATTATGTTGGGACACTATGTGAGAAATTAAGAATGAAATATAAATAAGAGGAAGCATAATAGTTGGGGATCTCAATGTCAACCTCTCGCGGGGAGAGAAAATAGGTGGTAGTGCTTTCAAAGACAACATCAAGGAAAAGATGGATGAATTAATAGTTGAATGGGATCTCTCAGATGTCCTACCAAAACAATGAAATTTCACTTGGTCTAATAGAATATTAGGGAAAGACCATATTACAGCTAGACTAGATAGGTTTTTTATCTCTAGTTATTTCCTGGAGGAAGAATTAGATATCTCCTCAATCATATTACCTTTTGCCTCCTCAGAACACAAGCTAATCTTGTTGGACTTCACGGATATTGGAAACTATGGCCTGCTCCCTTTCAATTTTAACTCTCTCTGGTTTTAAACCCTGGAAGCAGTAGAATGAATCAAGAAGGTTTGGACACAACATATTATAGGATCCCCAAGCTTCGTCTTAGAAAACAATATGAAATCATTCAATATATCCGTAAAGTAGTGGGATTAGAAAAAATACAAGGAACCAACAATGGAGAGGAAAACCACTTACATTCAAGGGTAGACTCGTTGCAACAAAGAATGGAAAAGGAAGAGATAAATGAAAAATAACTTAACTCCATAGAAGGAAATAAATCAGAATATATATAAATCCTACCAAAATCAAGAATAGAGTTGGAGATCTAAGTCAAGGAACCTTTGGCTAAAAGAAGGGGACAAAAACACAACCTTATTCCATAAGCAATCCAAAGCTAGGAGACAATGGAACAATGTCAAAAAGATCAAGAGCTAAAACAAGGAGGTAATTATCAACTTCAATGATATAAAAAATGAGGCCTTTTTTCATTTCAATATTCTCTTATCAAATGGAGGATCCTAATAGCATCCTTGAGATGCTCCAGCATATCCCTCAACTAATGCGAGAAGATGACAATGAAATGTTGAAAGGGAGAATCATGGAATATGAAGTTCAAGTGGTTTTGTGAGGTCTTAAATATAGTAAACCATTGGGTCCTGATGGTTTCTCTATCACTTTCTTTATGATCTGTTGGGACATTGTGAAAATTGATCTGTGTTCGATTTAACCATGGTCTAGGGAGATATGCAAGATGGGGCAGGGGGGACACCAACTCCTCCTTCCATGATTTGATTCCAAAATAATATAACCCTTCCTCTTTCACTATATTCTAACCATCTCTCTTTGCAACTCCACCTAAAAATATTGACCAAGATCATGGCCAATCACCTAAATCCCCTCCTCTTAAAAATAATTTCAGAGAATCAAGAAGGATTCATCCAAAAACACCAAATTATATAAAACATCCTATTGGTATAATAATATATACATTCCATCAAGCAGTGAAAGGAAAGTGGAATTATAATAAAAATATATATGGAAAATTCCTTTGATCGGGTTCATCACTCCTTTCTCTTTTCAATCCTCAATAAATTTGGATTTTATAACCACTTTATCTCCTAGATAAATTCTTGTATAAGAGGCCCCTAGATAGCCTCTCTGGTTAATGGTCATCCCACATACTTCTTTAGGAGCTCCATAGGATTGCACATGTATTCCCTCTTTACCCTTCTTTGTATGTGATAATGGCACTCTTTGAGTTGAAAATTGGATCAAGAAAGAAAAATGGTAAACCTCCCTAGCATTACAATAGTTCATGGAGTCAAGGAGCTAAACCATTCTTAGTTTGTTGATGACACCCTCCTTCTAGGTAGAGCCTCTACAATCATAGAAGATCACTATAGAAAGATCCTTAATACGTATTTGAATGTGTCAGGAGGTCTAGTCAATCATTCAAAATGTTGTATACATGGCTGGAACGTCCTTTCTATAAGGCTAAGGGTTATAGTGATATCCCTTTAGTTCAAAATTTATCCCAAATGGATTTTCCTTCAAATACTTAGGAATCCCTATTTTCCAAGGAAAACCTACACCATAGTACTGGAATCCCCATCTTAGATTTTTTTTTAAAAAGGCCTAATGGGGGGGCCATTGGATTAACCCAATAGGAAGGTTGGTCTTCCTAAAATCATTGCTAACTTTGCTCCCAATTTTCCAATGCTCAGCTGTATTAGCACCCTCTAGAATCCTTCAAAAAATTAGTTCTCTAATGCACAAGTTCTTGTGGAAAGGTGGGAAGTAAAATTTTAAAAAAAATCATATTGTTAAATGGGTAACAATCACAACACCTATTTAGCAAGGGGGAGTTGTAATAAGGGAATCATGTCTAATGAATAAAGATATCGGGTGGGGGGAACCTTGTGGATGCTAGTATCAGGGGGGAAAGCATGGTGGAATTCAGCCTTCTCAAAAGAATATCTACCCAAAAATCAACTTCGGTGTCTTGACAAAGGTATGACTCAATCACTAGGATCTACAATTTGGTCTCTATCTAAGGAATTCTTCTCCATTATATGTGATCATCTCTCCTAGGTTCCAGGAAATGGGATGAAGATAAATATTTTGAATAAAAAGATAGTGAGGTAAAAAATTCAAGAGAAGGGCAGTGGCTCAACTTTCAACTGATCTAGAAGAACAATGGACCAAGTTGTTGGAAAATATCAAAGGAAAATGTCTAGTGAAAAAATCAAGTTGAGACACTAGAGGTTGGGGGGAAAAGGTGGAGAGTATTTAGTCAAAGAAGGGTACAATATACAACAAAAATCCTAGGAAGCTCTCCCAAGATCAGATATTTAGAAGGTTGCATGGAACAACAAGGAAATTATGAAGTTTAAAGTTTTTCTTGGGGTTGTGGTCATGGTAGAATTCTCATGGAGGACAAACTAAAAAAGGTGAGTATTTTAGGGACCTGTTGGACTCCATCTATGCAAAGAAGATGAAGAATCTATTCAAAACCTTCTTTTAAATTTATCCTATGCTAAAGAAGTGTGGGGATTCTCCTAATTAGGACTAATGAATACTCCTATAATCCTTTTGAATAGAGTAGATATGTTCTTGACATGGCATAAAAAATACCCAAGAAGCTTAGACTGCAAACCTTTACTTTAACGACTGTGTAAAGCCCTTCCTTTCTCCATAACATGGAAAATTTGGCTAGCAAGGAATGCAATGGTGTTCATAGACTAAAAAATTATCTCTAGGTAGGTCGCGTTGCAATATTGGGGTTCTATGGTAGAACAAATCCAACAAAGAGAATTTCAACAAAAAGGAAAATCCAAGCAAGTCCTAGAACATTTGGAAATAGAAGAAAGGAACTAGTTGGGTCCTATTTTAAACCTTGACTCGGTACAGGGCAATCTTCTGAAAAAATAAACATAGAAAAATTGGGCCTTGAGAATGATAGAAAATGAATTCTGATCATGGATTCAAATCAAAAAGAACAATGCCCTCTTCTTCAATTGGGCCTCAAAAGGAAACCCGGGGGTGGCAGGTGCGGTGGGGTGCATTCAGACTCTAAAGAACCTCAAGATTTGAAGTATGCATGGGATTTAGGCATATCTTTGAATAACCAAGCAGAAGCACTATCTCTTTGGTAGGGAGTTGAGTTGGAAGTAGAGAAAGGATCCCAAAATCTCATCATCATCAGGGATTCAAAACCAATCATCTCTAGGTTAAACAATAAAACTCCTCAGAAGGTTTCTTATCTAAGCATATTAATATCTAGAATTCTTATCGGATGCGAGAGTTTTGAAAGTATGCCATATTTCCATGTAAAAAGGAAACATAACAAGGTGGCATACATGAAAGAATACCTTGATTTCTCCTCAAAATAAGGCCTATGCAAAATAGGGGGGAACCCATCCAACCCATATCCTTTAATGATATTTCATAATTCCTTGAAGTACACCCCCCATAATTTGATATGTCAAGTGTGAATTGGATAAAACATCATGATGCGAATTGGCAAAGCAGAATATTCCTTCCACGGGATATCTCAAGCTTGCAATTAGTTATTTCTTCGTAAGGTTTTAAGTACTAGTCCCTTCACCCCTCCCTTGAAGCATGTGGGATATTTTAAAATATAGAATCAAGCAAGGTTGGTGAGTGTTACATTCTAATTGATCAAGTTCTGAGGACGAGAGAAGACCAAGAGAATATTTGTGTGACTTAAATCTGGTTTAGCAGTTGAAATTGTTGAGTGGTGGTAATTTGGTTTACAGAGATGAATTGGATAGAGATAGACTCACAATGACCAGCTCTAGCTCTCATTGCATGGTTTTGATTCCTCAACACAAGAGGCATATTGCATAATTAGAGGAAACTATTGGTTTTCTCCTTAATACACTAGAATGGTGGAACTATGAGGTTGAGAAACATGTAGAGGAAGGAATCAAGGTGGCAATGAATCCATTATGAAGTCTCTAGTGCCCAATTAGACCACATGAAATCCAAGGATGCCATGTTAGAAGTGGGGTTTTTATTTATTAATGGGCGAGGGCGTGAGCAAGAGAGAAGATTAGATAACTTCAGGAGTATATTTGTAAATTACAAAGGGAATGCGTGCGCCTACAGTGAGATGAGTTGAGCACGGATTGAATTTGTCAGTCGGCTCTCTGAAGACTTTTCAAGACCTAATTGTGAAGAACCCTCAGTGAATGAGTACGTGGCTCATATTCAACGTCCATGGACCAAAATCAACCAATCTGTAGCTCCACGTCAAGATCCAATACCATCAAGTTCCTCTCATTTCCATGTTTTTATGTTTTTTATGTGTTGCAAGTGTCAATTTTTGTGTTACAGTTTCATAAGGCTTTATACAAGTAATATTTCCAAAGTAGATTTCACAACCAGGGCTAGGTGGATTAAAACAAGAGAAGCTGGTATTTTTGAAATAGGGAAAATATATCTATTGACCCTCTTTTTGTATCTCTTTTTTGTTGGATAGTAAAACCGCGACTCCTCTTTTTTATAAAAAAATTTCTATGTTTTGGTTAAAAAAATGGGAATTTGAAAAAATCTCTTGTTGGATGGTTGTGAGTCCATAGAATATGGTTAGTGAAGGTACAGATAGTGATAACATTGGGGCTATGTTTTGAAGGAACTAGAAGCACTTCAAATGGCAAAAAAACATAGTCTAGGTGCAAATGCATCTTACAAATTCCACTTGGAGAAAATCCTAGGTTTTGGCCACTAATATACCTACCTCAAGTGTGGATAAGTAGTTTAGACTCAAACAATCAAGTGTTGTCCCTACAAAAAGTTGGGTGGCCCAATGTAGAGAGTGGAAATATCTTGACCTTGGATTTAACATCATTGGGCACCACACCTTATCTAGGATTTTTCACATGATACAAAAGAATTTAGAAAAACCTTAAAAGACAACAACTACCGTTTCATGTGAAAAATATTGAGGTTCATTATTTAGATACCCAGTCCAACAATCCCAACTTATACTATAAAAAAAAAAATTGACCTCTTTGTGGAGGAATTAAGCCAATTACAATTAAGTTGATTGATTTATTTTAGAGGGTCTAATTTGAATTAACGTGTGAAAAAGAAGGTATTTTGGACTTCTCACTCTTCAAGATTAGTCAAGATCATTTTCTTGGTGTAGGATGAAGATCATACTAAAATGAGAAGAAATAATAAGTATAAGAGATATGAACTTGTATGGCTTCTTACTCCTCCTTAGTTAATTTCCTAATGTGGTTCGATGTTTGCAAATAATAATTAAAAAAACAGAAATTTGCAAACAGAGGTGTTTCACTCTTTTATTCCTTTTTGAGTCACAAATATTTCTTTATAGGTGCAAGGTGAAGAGAATACTAGGATATAGGATTTAGTTTAGGTCCCTTGTTTGTATGTAGAGTGAAATAATCTAGATTTCTTAATAAAAGGAAATGTGCAAGAAGCAAGTGGTTAAACTATGTAAGTTCATTCCATTTTCCTAGCCTAATGATTCTTTTTAAATTTGGAAGCAATGAACAAAATTTGTATTATACTCTATAGTAGGCTAGGAGGTAATTGATGACCTCAAAGCCAAACCTAGAAAAGAAATTTTCATGTCTTTTGGTCCTACTTAAACTAGGTGCTATATTTACTAACAAAGAAAAAACAAGTCATTGATTGATTTTTTAACTCTTAGAAATTGTGGGAAGTAATGTGAACTGCATTTTTGAGAAAAAAATTAAACTAAAAAGAATAATTATAATTGCATTTGTGTGGGTCATAGTGCATACGGTCAAGCGATCGTGTGTATTATAGATTACAAACAATGCATGGGAACACAACGCAACAAATCCAAGTGATGGCACACCTTTTCGATTTCAATTATTGCACATAGATGTGGTATTAAATAAAATAAAAATGGTTGAGATATGGTATGACTATTGAAGAAACAACTGGATGAGTTGGCTTGGGGATAGAGGCTAGGTATTGTGTGATTTATAAACTGGGTGGATGATGGCTTTCAAATTGCAAAACCCGATGGTTAGGGCTATCCTAGGAAATATATTGGTCTTGCAATAACCTCCAAGCTAACAAAAACAAAGTAGACAACCTACAGAGGGTATATGAAGTAAAAACACAAAGTGGAGTCACTAATTATGTTGTGGGGAAATTGGCTCAAGGGTGAGAAAATTTATCTTTATTTGTACGTTTTAAACAATACAATAGATTATTATATGGTTAGTATGACAAGTGATAATGTGTTGAAGAAAATAAAAAAATAAAACAAAGCATAGTAGCTACTTATAACAAATTAAACTACTAAAATAACATGAAAGTTGCAAGTGGATAGAGGAAAGCTTCAACTTAATTGTAAATGTTCAATATAAAGGCATGTATATAATAGTATCATCTTGAGGAATATAGATAAAATATGGCATCAAACACTCCCTTTTGGAATGGTCGTTTAACTCTCTAAATGCTTTCAAACAAACTTGGAAATGATGAAGAAAAATGCTTTCTTCTAAGGGAAATATTCCAAGCAAGCATGGAATCCAATGAATGGTAAGAAAATAGATGGAGAAGAGGTTTTCTAATCCAATTCCTATAGCCGCAACCTTGTGTAACATCCCCGACCCTCCGACCAGTGACGAGGACGCTACCATGGCGTTAACCATCCAGGCTACCAGCCCCATGAACATGTGAATTCATAAAAATGCTGAGAACAAAATGCATTGAAGTAGAACATACACAGGTGCAAATTATTTATCATACACAGCGGAAGCAACACACATTCATACAAGCATTCATTCAACATGTTCATCATAATCATTGACAGTAAATAGGATTGCAGAAGTAAAATAGACCAGATTACTTATCTTATGAAGAACTCATTCTGCAACCAGCTACGTCACTACAACATTCCACCCAACCATAGGCCACCGTGCTCCTTAATCTCTCAGCAATGCTGCCACCCCCGATCTGGGCATGATTCTCCAAGGAATAAGGAACAAGCAGGCTTACACATAGCCAAGGATACCGAAAATATAGCCAAGCCAACACAGTTGGGTTTATCAGGCCATCAACAAGACAACCAAGCCAACACGGTCAGGTTTATCAAGCCATCAAGGAGCTGGGAAAGGCTAAATGCTAAGCTGGTGAGCCAATGACAAAGCTAGGAACACCTACACCAGAACTAGCCTGACTTCTAAGACACCCACACACACCCAACACAAGGAATCAGTCCCTTCTCTGCTACGCAGTCCCTTAGGCCCTGCCTTCCCTTCCAGTGCTATTCAGGGGTTGTGGAGAAGAAATCCATCCCTCTAGCTCTGTCTGTGTTGTTTCCAAACACACCAGGTTTATCAAGCAAACCAAGCCCCCATCCCTGCTCCCAACACATTCTGAAGACCAACCATTGCCCACATGCAAGCAATTAGCAGTTATATCTTAACAAGGGAAATGACTCCAAACAGTCTGCGGCAACCCCAAGGCATAACAACATACACAACCAACAAACATGGCGAACAACAGCCCGTTCTACACAAATGAAGCCACTAGGGAAAACTTACACAACCCAAACTGGGGAAGAAAATGCAGTCTTCCAGCCTGTGCGTAAAGGAAACTTACACTAGACCCCAAAAATACAGAGGGAAAACACACCAGATTCTACTCTGTGGAAGAACATGAATGTCAACCGATAAGCAGCTCCCCTCCTAGCTGTGTGAGAGCAACAGGATAGATACCTGTGCGCGAAAATGAACAGACTCTCATCTCCAAAATGTAAAGAAGACCACAACAATCACAACGTAAGGGAGACTACAGCAACACAACAAATATTTAGGAGCACGGCGGCAACCATAACTCACGGGAAGAACAACGGTCCCAATATCAACATTGAAATCACGGGAAAATTACACGGCCATACCAGTCTGTAAGGAGATCATACAGCCAAAAATGTGAATGGCCCTTCACAGGAAATCGTGGATGAAATAGCACGGCACTCAGCTCGCTGCATGAGTCAAAACCAGAAAAAATCTTGTGCATGAGAATGAACAAGAATCCCGCTCCTGCGTGAGGATGAACAAACAATGGAGAGGATGCGTAGGAGTTGGAAGTGCGTGAGTGTTTCAGCACCTTCGTGGAAAGAGAGTGGAAACCCTAGAGAGTTCGCTTCCTTTTTCCCAACGTGAGGTTCATTGCTGGTGGAGTGTGCGGGTGGGCAAGGACTGACAATCCTGCCACCCCCACTCCCAAAGAAATAACTGCCTCAACTACTCAGCAGAACGTTTAAAGGTGGTAGTTGGATAAGACAAGGAAAGATGGGCAAATCAAACGTAGTGGTGACACATGGATTTCTCCCCATTGGTTCAAGGTTTGACACCCCCCCCCCTTTATCCTAATGAGAATAATGCCCCCTTCTCAATTTAGTTTCGCGAACATAGCTGGTTGGGTTATTTAATTAAAGATGCATATTTACATGATGACAAAATTCAATATGTATGCTGCATGCCCCGATATACCATCGGTGACCATTTCAATCCGAAACATAACACAACTAAATCGATGGTGGGGCTTTTGCCTTTAGCTCCACACCACGATTCATTACAATATATACATCATGTACATTTAATGCAATAGGGCCAAAACCGAGGTATTGCATTACCCTCCCCCTTCAATAGCACTGTCCTCAGTGCTTTATACAATTTGAACAAAATGCTACACTGGTACTGCCTCAGTGTTCCGTAGAATTGAACAAAAATGGATGTGCCAATCGCATGGCATCCTCCAGCTCCCATGTAGCCTCTTCAGGTCCGTAGTGCTCCCATTGCACCTTTACCTAACCTATGGCCCGGTACCGGAGCATTGTGACCTTCCTGTCGAGGATGCACATTGGCTCGATTTGGAACTCTCCCTCGGGTTCCACCTGAATCACATCCCAATTTATCACATGGTTAGGGTCATGTACATATCTCTTAAGCAAAGAAACATGAAAAACATTATGAGCTCTAGTGCTAGCAGGCAATGCAAGTCTATATGCAACTGGCCCTATCCTTTCAAGCACTTCAAACGACCCACAGTATCTAGGTGACAAATTGGCACAACTTCCAAGCTTCAAGGAACTCTTCCTTGCCCTCACTCTAAGGTAAACATGATCCCCAACACTGAACTCCCTGTTCACACTATGCTTATCTGCATAGCTTTTCTGTCTGTCCTATGCTGCTTTCAGATTCTGCCTGATCTTTACAACCTCTTGCTCCATTTCCTTGAGCAATTCTGGTCTAAGCACAACCCTGTTCACTGGATTATCCCAAGTCACAGGTGTCCTACACCTTCTTCCATACAAAGCTTCATACGGACTCATCCCCAAGGATTCCTGCTATCCATTATTATAAGAAAACTCTACCAAGTGCAAGTAATATTCCCACTTGGTTGGTTTGTCCATCATGTACATGCGAAGCATGTCTTCAAGCACCTGATTAACTCTCTCTGTTAACCCATCTGTTTGAGGATGGTATGCCGTGCTGAATTTTAGCTTTGTACCCAAATATGCAAACAACCCCTTCCAAAAGTTGGAAGTGAACTTGACATCTCTGTCAGAGACTATTGCCTTCGGCAATCCATGGAATTTGAAAATATCCTTCATGAAGATCTTTGCAATGTCATTAGTCTTATCCGTAGACTTAACCGGTATAAAATGCACTGCCTTAGTCAACCTGTCAACCACAACCATGATGGAATCATGTTGTCTCCAATTCACTGGAAATCCCGTAATAAAATCCATGGAAATAACTTCCCATTTCCATTCCGGAACTGGCAAGGGCTGCAACAAACCAACAGGGTGTTGATGCTCAACCTTTACCTGTTGACATTTCATGCACCTCGAAATGTACTCAGCCATATCCCTTTTCATTCCCGGCCAAAAGTACTGCTTTCTAGCTGTAGCAATTGTCTTTTGATATCCTGGGTGACCAGAATAGGGAGCTTGATGGATTTCATCCATAACAACTCTCCTCAAATCTGCTATGTCTGGAATATAAATCCTACCTTTAAAAGTGAGAAGTCCATCTTCTTCCAATTTATATTCTTCATACCTCTTCTCAATATTTTGTTGTTGCAATTTGTATTTTACCTGCTCATATAATTCATCTCCAGCAGCATGACTAACAATCTGCTACCTCAAATCTAATTGGAAAATACTAAGAGATGCCACATGCATTTCCTGCACCTTCCTGCTGAGTGCATCAACTACCTTATTTTCCTTTCCCTTTATGTGCTTGATTTCAAAATCAAACTCACATAGAAATTCCAGCCATCTTGCTTGCCTAGCATTCAGAGTAGGCTGATCAAATAGATACTTTAGACCACAATGGTCTGTTCTGAGCTCAAATATTCTACCCATCAAGTAATGCCTCCACATCTTTAGGGCATGTACTATGGCTGCAAGCTCTAGATCATGAGTGGCATAGTTCTTCTCATGCTCCTTCATCTTTCTCGACTCAAAACATATCATGTGGTTGTCATGCATAAGGACTCCTCCAAGCCCTTGTCCGCATGCATCGGTACACACCACAAAATATTTTTATGGATCTGCAACTTTCAATATGGGTGCACTAGTGAGAAGACTCTTCAACTGCTGGAAGCTTTCTTCACACCTTAATGTCCATTCAAAATTCATCCCCTTCTTTTGCAAAGAAGTGATGGCATGTGCAACTTTGGAGAATCCCTCAATGAATCTCCTATAATATCTTGCAAGTCCCATAAAAGATCTTACATCTGTCACATTTCTTGGAGTAGGCCAATTCATAATGGCTTTGATCTTTTCAAGGTCCACAGATATACCTTCCTCTAAGATAATGTGACCCAGATACTGAATCCGGTCTCTATAGAAGTCACACTTGCTTAGTTTTGCATACAACCGATGCTCCCTAAGCAATTGCAATGTCAATCTCAAATGCTTGTCATGCTCTTTCTCATTCTTAGAATAAACAAGAATGTCATCAAGGAAAACAAGAACAAACTTGTCCAAATACCTGCTAAAGACACTATTCGTAAGGCACATAAATGTAGCTGGTGCATTTGTGAGACCAAATGGTACCACTACAAACTCATAATGCCCATACCTTGTCCTGAAGGTCGTCTTATGAATGTCTTCATCCTTGATTCTCACCTGATGGTAACCAAACCTCAAGTCAATCTTAGAAAATACCTTTGCTCCTCTCATTTGATCAAAGAGGTCATCAATCCTAGGCAAAGGATATTTATTCTTCACCGTAACCTTGTTCAATTGTCTGTAATCAATACATAACCTGAGTGTACCATCTTTCTTCTTTACAAATAGAACTGGTGCTCCCCAAGGAGACACACTCGGCCAGATATACTTATTTTCCAACAACTCTTGCAGTTGCATCTTCAACTCTAGCATCTCCGGTGTGCTCATCCTGTAGGGTGCCTTGGACACTGGTGCCGCTCCTGGAACAAGTTCAATTGTGAAATCAATGTCCCTCTTTGGAAGAAGCCCTGGAATCGCATCAGGGAACACATCCCTAAATTCCTATAACACCTGATAGTCCTCCAACCTCGGAGTTTCATCTCCTATTGCCTCCAAAATCTGAGCTGCATACAACTGGAAACCCTTCCTACAAAAATTCTTTAACTACATTGCTGAAACCTGCCGTACTGAAATCACCTTTGGAATACCTTTCACAACTACTAGGTTCCCTTCATCATCCATGCATTTTAAATTCTTATTGTAATAGTCAAGCTTCACCCTGTGAGCTTCTAACCAATCCATTCCAATGAGAACATCATAGGAACCAAGCGGTAGAACATTCAGATCTACATAAGTGACCAATCCATTCATGACCAATGGACATTTCTCTACCACTTCGCTGACCTTTCTCTTAGTTCCAGTGGCTAGCTGAACTAACCAAGACTTCCTATGCTTTACTTTCTTAAAATCACAAATCTCCACTACTCTAGGAGTAATGTAACTATGCGTAGAACCAAGGTCAATCAAAATAGAAACAAATTGCTCAACAATCCCACCTGCAACTTCAACCACAGTTGACTGGTGATCTGCTTGGCGGTCCTCTAGTGCTGCATAGATCCTAGGGACTGCCCTTGCTACTTGACCCACTATTTCTGCTTCCTGAACGTTATAAGCTGGTCTCGCACTCTCATTCTCGAGTGGACAATTTTTGCGCATGTGGGGTTCTCCACATTTCCAACATTGAAGTGGTCCTCTATTCTGTTGTAGATCCTTAGGATTTTCTCCTGTCACTCCAACTGGTTTACTTGCAGCTTGGGATGGCTGCTTCTGCTGATTCCTGAAGTTAGAAGGTTTGAAACCTTTCTTTCTTTGGTCAAACTTCTCATTCTTCTTGTCCTTCCATGCCTTATGGTAATCCAGCTTACCCTTGATTTGCTCATAACAATACTTAGCCTTCCTTATTGCTTCTTCAAGAGTTCTAGGTTCATAAAACTCAATTCTATCTTTGTAAGACTGAGGTAATCCACTCAGAAAACACTAGACCTTCACATTTTCATCTCTGATGTACCGGACATACCTCAACAACTCCAAAAACTTATTTGCATATTCTTCCATGGTCCGCTGTCCCAATCTCAGCTCATGGAACTCCTTAAACTTTTCATCATAATACCTGTCAGAGAGGTATTTCTGCTTGAAATACTTCTTGAACTGTTTCCACTTAAGTCTCCTTTCACTGATCCTCTTTACTTGCTTGAAGTGTTCCCACCAAATGGATGCTCTTCCGTTCAGATTGAATATGGCAACTCTTGCCTTCACGTTTCCTGAATAATCATGCACTACTTCTTTATCCCAAGAATCCAAGCTTCAGCCTCTTGTCCAGTTTTTACCTCACCATCAAATGTAGGAGGTTTAGCTTTCTTAAATTCATCCTGAGAGCGATCCCTATGGTGTCTCTTTCTTTTTATTTTATGAGAAGAAGAACTTGAATCCTCGCTGGATTCTTAGGAATCAGATGATCCACTAGAAGTCCTTCTCCTTCCCCTAGTACTGCTCTTATTGCCTTCTGGTCTCGCTGTACCTCGCCCAGAGTCTATCTTTCTTTGCAAGTCTATCAAACTCTACAACATAGCAGCAATCAACTGATGCTGCTCTTCCTGGGCTTTGATCAAGCTTCTCATGGTAGCTGCAACATCTGATGGTGTCTCTTGGAATCTCCTTCCATTTGACTCTATTTCATCATTTCTATTACGAATATTTTCTCCCATGGCATCTTATGCTCGCTCATAAGAATCCTGAGCATCATACCCATCATGGGTTCTCATAACTGAACCGCAACTTTCTTACCAACTGCACTACCTGGAATACTTCCCTTGAAGGTGACTATGATTCTGCAAACGTGTTAGTAACACAACTGTCAGGTGCATAACATTGATATTAATCATAATTACTTACCATCTCCTGGAATAATTATAAAATAACAAATTTGCCCAAACACAGGATTTTCTTCATCAAAGAACATTTGTCTCAGGGGGACAATGGGGGTCAAGGGGGCTTGCCCCCTTGTGGCTTCCCTGCGCCATTGCAGGACGAGTCGAGGGCAGCGCCCTCATTTTTTTTTGTAAATATTGAATTTTCGTGCAATCTGGTGCATAAGATCACTGCCACTTTCTCCTTTTTAGCCCTAAAAATCCACTAAAAAACCACTGAAAATCCCACTGAAAAACAGTCAAAATCTGCTGGAAAATCCCGTGGAAAACTCAAAATTTCCTTGTATAGGATCGGGTCTCATCCCAACTAACATTCTGACGTTTCGGCGGGAAAATCGCCAAACTTTCGATCTGCATCGGCGATGCGGAGGATTGTTCACCTATTTTCTTCTGCTGCATCAGATCTGCATCCAACTATCCAAACCTATTCGGTGATGAAACCAGCCTATGCACTGCATCGACGGTCGGGTGTCTTGTGCATCGGGTGGTTAGTCATCTAGGCGGCCGCAACGGTGGATGTTCAATCCACTAACCATCGCCGATGGTTGACGACTCCAACACTTAGAAAAATTTTCAAAATTTTCCCTTTAGCCTTCATCTTCCCTGCTTGATCTTCTTTTTGTTGGCGAAATAGTTCCATCAGTAGCCGCAACGGCGGCCCACCATCTTTGCTCTCCTCTCGATCGGCGGCCCAATCTCCTGAGGAATAACCTGATCGGTATCGGCAGTCTCTTCTCATTGGAAGACTAGTGCTCTAGGCTTTCGAAATGGCGGCGCACAAAACACTATCTTCTTCCGATAGTCGACGATTTCGAGCCTTAGAAAAAAAATTTAAAATTTCTTTCTTTACGGCGTCGGCGGTCGGAGGCCTTACCCATCGGATGCGTAGTTGTCTAGCCATCTGCAAACAGCGGACACTTGATCAACTTTTTCCATCGACAGATGTCAAACACTTAGAAAATTTTCTACAATTTTCCTTCCAACTATCCTCCGTCGGGTATGCTTCCGCCTACCTCTTCGCTACATCGAAAATCCTTCCCGAGAAGTGTTCCGATGAACCGATAGTTCAAACACTTACACAAATTTGTGGAAGTTTTCTGTCATCAACTTCTGATCTCTACTGGGCAGAAAGAAATCCTGCTTCTGTCCCTGCATCTTCGTGGTCCATTCAGGCCCATGCTGCAAAATGAGCTCTAATACCACACTGTAACGTCCCCGACCCTCCGACCGGCAAAGAGGATGCTACCATGGTGTTAACCATCCAGGCTACCAACCCCATGAACATGTGAATTCATAAAAATGCTGAGAACAAAATGCATTGAAGTAGAACATACACAGGTGCAAATTATTTATCATACACAACGGAAGCAATACACATTCATACAAGCATTCATTCAACATGTTCATCATAATCATTGACAGTAAATAGGATTGCAGAAGTAAAATAGAACAGATTACTTATCTTATGAAGAACTCATTCCACAACCAGCTACGTCACTGCAACGTTCCACCCAACCATAAGCCAGCGTGCTCCTTAATCTCTCAGCAACACTGCCACCCTCGAGTTGGGCATGATTCTCCAAGGAATAAGGAACAAGAAGGATTACACATAGCCAAGGATACCCAAAATATAGCCAAGCCAACACAGTTGGGTTTATCAGGCCATCAACAAGACATCCAAGCCAACACGGTCAGGTTTATCAGGCCATCAAGGAGCTGGGAAAGGCTAAATGCTAAGCTGGTGAGCCCATGACAGAGCTAGGAACACCTACACTAGAACTAGCCTGACTTCTAAGACACCCACACACACCCAACACAAGGAATCAGTCCCTTCTCTGCTACACAGTCCCTCAAGCCCTGCCTTCCCTTCTAGTGCTATTCAGGGGTTGTGGAGAAGAAAGCCAACTCTCTAGCTCTATCTGTGTGGTTTCCAAAACCAGGTTTATCAAGAAAACCAAGCCCCCATCCCTGCTCCCAACATAGTCTGAAGACCAACCATTGCACACATGCAATCAATCAGCAGTTACAGCTTAACAAGGGAAACGACTCCAAACGGTCTGTGGCAGCCCCAAGGCGTAACAACATACACAACCAACAAACGTGGGGAACAACAACCCATTCTGCACAAATGAAGCCACTAGGGAAAACTTACGCAACCCACACTGGGGAAGAAAATGCAGTCTCCCAACCTATGCATAAAGGAAACTTGCACCAGACCCCAAAATATAGAGGGAAAACACACCAGATTCTACTCTGTGGAAGAACGTGAATGTCAACCGATAAGCGGCTCCCCTCCTAGTTGTGTGAGAGAAACAGGATAGATACCTGTGTGCAAAATGAACAGACTCCCGTCCCCAAAATGTAAAGAAGACCACAACAATCACAATGTAAGGGAGACCACAGCAACACAACAAATCTTTAGGAGCACGGCGGCAACCATAACTCACAGGAAGAACAATGGTCCCAATATCAACATTGAAATGACAGGAAAATTACACGGCCATACCAGTCTGTAAGGAGATCATACAGCCAAAAATGTGAATGGCCCTTCACAGGAAATCGTGGAAGAAATAGCACGGCACTCAGCTCGCTTGCATGAGTTGAAACTAGGAAAAATCCTATGCGTGAGAATGAACAAGAATCCCGCTCCTGCGTGAGGATGAACAAACAATGGAGAGGATGTGTAGGAGTCAGAAGTGCGTGAGTGTTTCAGCACCGTCATGGAAAGAGAGTGGAAAGCCTGGAGAGTTCGCTTCCTTTTTCCCAACATGAGGTTCATTGCTGGTGGAGTATGCGAGTGGGCAAGGACTGACAATCCTGCCACCCCCACTCCCAAAGCAATAACTACCTCAATGACTCAGCAGAACATTTAAAGGTGGTAGTTGGATAAGACAAGGAAAGATGGGAAAATCAAACAGAGTGGTGACACATGGATTTCTCGCCATTGGTTCAAGGTTTGACATCACCCGCCCCCTTTATCCTTATGAGAATCATGCCCCCTTCTCAATTTAGTTGCCATGAACATAGCTGGTTGGGTTATTTAATTAAAGATGCATATTTACATGATGACAAAATTCAATATGTATGTCGCATGCCCCTATATACCATCGGTGACCATTTCAATCCGAAACATAACACAACTAAATCGATGGTGGGGCTTTTGCCTTTAGCTCCACACCATGATTCATTACAATATATACATCATGTACATTTAATGCAATGGGGTCAAAACCGGGGTATTACAGCTTGCTTGATTTTTTCCTTGGGAAACACATGCCCATGTATTCTTTGTAGCCAAAATGGAGGTCTTCAAAGAATTAGTTCCAAATGTGAAAGCTACTCTCATGAAGTGACCTCCAAGTACAAGAATATGACCCATTAATGACCAGGTACCTAGTAGATGAGTTGAAGTCAACCTCTTTGGCACACAAATGTAGTTGGGTGTCTTTAATGCACCACACAATTCTAAATTTTTGCATAGTTGAATGGATATTCCACCTATTGTTTACCAGTTAAAATGAATCTTTATGAATTGTATAATGTATGATGATGATGTTTTTTAGTAATAGATTAAAAAATGTCATAAATGTGCAAAAATTTTGCAATGCACCCTCCAACTTCCAAAATCTGTAAGCCCTTTATATGTAAAATTTCCCTCATCTTTTTTTAAGACATATTGATATATAGTAAAACTTGACAATCCCATGTATCCCATGTGGATTAGGTCTTATAAATACTAGTGGATCATCAATAGTGTATTTAAAAGTTCAAATGTTCCTTTGGTGTCTTTGAAGTGGAATATTCGAGCCACATTATTACTTAGTAGTGTGTTGATGTAACAAACATAAATAATAACAATAATTAAATAAATATAAACAATTAATAAATTAAAAGTCAATTAAGAGACATGTCCCTTGGTGAATAGTCACTAAGAAGGCCTATTAATATGGATTTCATTATAAATGTAATATCTTTCATCAATATATTTATCAATTATTCAATATGTGGGTTATTTCAGAAATGATGGGTTTATCTGAATTATTTGAGGATATTTGGATACAGATATTATAGCGGTACAGCCAATCCAAGGCTTCCTTGAATTAGGTCTTTGACCTTAGTCAAAAGAAATAGAAATTAAAAAAAAAACGTGAAAGAAAGGTAAAAACTAAAAGAAGTAAATAGAGCATAAAATATAGAAACCGCACATGGTTTCTTAACAAAAATATACATGGTTTCTTTTCCAACAACAAACAAAACATAATTTAATAAATTCAATATTACACAATGATATTCATATTATTATTATTGAATTTTTAAAATTATATTTTTCTAAACTTTGTATATATTAATGTATAATAATAACGTTTATCATTATAAAATTACTCAATCCCAAATCTTTAAAATATTGTTATTAATTATAATAACATATATTATTATTATAGATATAGTTATTAATTTTAATAACTATTGGGAAACAAAACAAAAGGGATTAATAATTTATTATTATTATTATAAGTAATATAGATGGTCCTTCTATTTCATATTAAAAAGAAAGTTACATAACTGTGCTTGCTGCATAAATACGGATTTAATCCATGGCTATGGAACCACCTGAGGAAGGTGTGCAAAATGGTCCATATCAAGCATCTAGACATAACTAGTGACTACCCAACCATTGAAGGTTGACAACACATAACAGTTTAAGAAGTTGACATAATAGAAGAAGAGACTTGTAGTAAGCATGAAAGACAAACAAAGCAAAGAAATTAGAGCCTCATGGAGGATTCCGCCTCATCCACCATGGCTTTGATGGCGGCTAGCATCCTTATCATCTTTATTTTCCCTATTGAAAGGGGGCTCAGAGAGTTGCATGAGACTTTTCGTGTGAATTAGCCCTTTCTCGGCATCCTCCTTGAAGGTGTTGATTGTGAGGTTCACACATTCTACGAAAATTTCTCTTTCACTCATGGATTTTGCCAAGATGAACTTTAGCCTCCAATAGTTAGACATGGTGATTTCATGCCCTACTCTGAGCCCGAATTTGCCAAGAATTTCATTCTCCATGGCTGCAATCAAATTGTGAATGTGAGCATGAGCCTGTTTTTGGAAGAGGGCTTCAAAATCTACCTTAGGTCCGCCATCTCCTCCCGAAGTCATATTCATAGCGTGTTGGTGCTGGTGTTGAGGCACCTTGTAGCTGGACTCCACGCTCAAGGTTCGTACCTCCAAGTTCGAGGACGCAAGATTGGATAACCCCAATCTAAGAAAATAATTGAGCCTAGTGTTTCCCAGACACTACTTAACTGTGGTGGTAGAATTAAGCTCCAATGCTTTCCTCTTATAGCTTACACATAGGAGGTAGTGTGAAACCTTACGACCACTAGACCGATCGCCCTAAATCCTGAGCAATGTCTAAGATGGAAGCCTTCTATCACTCTTCCGATCTGATTGATGTAGGGAAACTTTTTCTATCTGCATGGAGAGCCTGCTAGTAGCATGTCTTGAGGGAGGAAAGGCATGTCGCTCCCTGTCCTTGACTGTATGCACATGGCTCTTCATCCAATGAGAGCGATGCTTCTCACGCACCACTACATAGGGAGTACGCTCATCGTGAATATCTAGATGGATCTCCTAGTTCGGGTTCAATATATTCTTCATTACCTTTGTGATGTCCTTAATGGATTTGTTGTGTAGAATCACAGCTTTGTCATCGTCTGTCTGCGCTGCTTTATAATCTTGCGACATAATCTATGCCTGGGGGAGGGCCTGGTGGTACCTTCTATCTTGCCACTTTCCTGCTCCTCCCAGGATCTTTCTTCATTCATTTGACACCAATTCTCTATTGTGCGCCCTTAGCATCTGTCATCAGTTGTACACACACCTGCATCCGGGGTGGGAGAGTCCTATGCCGCAATCTGATCCCATTTGATCTTATCTTCGGGTTCAATGTTTTCATTCCAACGGGATCATTGTATGGTAGGGCTCTAGGTAATCCCTTTGTTGGAAATGGTGTCCACAAGCTAGTTTTATTTTCTTTTTACATGCTGAAAAATGAGTGCAAGGTTGGCCCTAAGGATGAGATTAAGAGCTCTGAGCTTGCTTTCCAATATCCAGTTATTCGCCACTTTGCTTCCTGTAGAACCTGCCTAAAGTCTAGTGGCCATATTGATGATAAAGAGGGAGTCTCCTTCTAGGATGAGGGGTGTCCAATTCATGTCCAAAGCCTAGGTGAGGCCAACCAGAAGACCTTCCATCTCAGCAGCATTATTTGTAGTGATGCCAAGAGAGCACCAAAAGACTCCCAAAATTTTCCCTTCATTGTTTCGAATGGCACCTCCAAATCCTATAGGTCCTGGGTTTCCTTTGGAGGCTCCATCAAAGTTTAGCTTGTAAGTGTTGTGAGGGGGCCAGGGAGCCATTGGCTGGGGGAGTTAACTTGGATCGTCTTTATTTTGGTCGAGCCAATGTACTCAAGAATGGTGGTGATTCCCTAGTCATGCAAGATTTGCATTACATTCTTGTTGGTGTTAATATATTTATATTTCCAAGCTGGTAGCTTTAATGTCTCCATGTTGTGTCTCTTTAAGATGTTCCAAGACTCCTCTTTGCTTTTGTTTAAGTTGTTAAAAATTCTATTGTTCTGTTCTACCCATAGTTCCCAGACTATGAATCCTGGGAATAATCCCCAGAGTTTGTTTAGGAGCATGTTGTTGTAAGGTTGGCGAGGCCATGTTGTTATGGTTAGGTATCGGCAACCTTTTACCCTAGAATTGTTCCTGAAGATTCTTTCCCCTTCTTCCCAAATTTTGTTAGTGAACCGGAACTCGTCCAAGAGGTGATCAATGGTTTCTTCATTGGTTTTACATAGGGAACACCAAGAGGGTCCTATGTTTCCTTTTCGTTGTATATTCTCCTAGGTTAGAATGCATCTATGCAACAAAATACAAAGGTGGATACTTTGGGCCAGAGGTTGGCCTTCCAAATATTCTTCCACTGGGGATCTTGGCCGTCAGTTCTTGTGTTGGTGAGAATAGCAGTTGCTTCCTTCATGCTAAAATTTCCAGTCTGTGACAAGCCCCATCTTATTTTGTCGTTATCCTAGTTTATTCTGATCTGGCTGGTTTGGAGGTCATCCCATAAGTATTGTATATCTTCTACGGGGCTTAGCGGCTTGCCACCATTCAAATTTATTCCATTTCCAGAAGTGCTCTCCCCCAAAATTCTCTTGCCACATATCGTTGATCTTGAATGTGTTTATGAGTGCCAATTATTCTTTTAGAGTTCAGATATTGTTCTCTTCTCTTAATGGTCTTTGTTGGTTCCAAGAGTCCCATAGAAGATTAGTTGTGTTACCATTCATCACCTCCCAGAAGTTGTAGTTTTGTATGAGGCTTCAATTGCCTTGGGAAAATTTCCAAATGTGTGATCCTTTGACATCAGAATTGAAACGAACAAGATCTTGCTTGGTCTAGGTGGGGGTATATTTGGCATGCCAGAGAAGGGCCCAAGGTTCCATGGTATGCATTATCCATTTCCACCAGATCTTAGCATTACTGATTTGGTTGTTGATGTTGGGATCCCTCAAGCCGAGACCTCCATCAATATTTGGAGTACAAAGAGTGTTGCAATTTACTAAATCCCATTTCTTGTGATTTTCAGTACTTCCCCAAAGGAAAGTTCATTGAAATTCTCTGAGTTTTTTTAGAATGGACTTAGGTGCAGCTAGAGTGGATAAAATATAAAGGGGCATGGTTTATAGAATGGATTTGACAAGTGTGAGGTAGTTGGGGAAGTTTAGGGATATGCGGGTCCAACAGCTGAGTTTAAGATTTAATCTATCTAGAAGGTCTTTCCAGGAGATCTTCCTCGTGACGAAATCAATTAGAGGTGCCCCTAGATACTTTGCAGGTATAGATCCCTCAGTGATTTCCAGGATTTGGAGGATGTTCCACTTGGTGATCTGACCGGTGTTGAATAAGTAGACCTAATATTTCTCTTTGTTGATATCGATTCCATTGGATAAGAGGAAGGTATTGAGACTACTTTTTAGGTTTTAGGCTTCCTGAACAGAGGAGCTTCCCATTAACATGGTATCGTCTATGAATTACTAGTGAGTTTGAGGCTCCAAGCCCGAGTGGGGCCCGAGGCCTTTGAGCTGATGGTTTTGTACTTTGGCCTTATGAGTACATCCTAGACCTTCCATCATGAGTACAAAAAGGAAGGGTGAGAGGGGGTCGCCTTATCTGATCCCATGAAAAGGTTGAAAGGTTTTGGAGGGAGTGTTGTTCACAAGAATGGAGAAGAAGGAGGTGGAGACAAGGGTGTGGATCCAGTTGACACAATGATCACAGAATCTAAACACAGTTAGCATCTTCTTCATGAAGTCCCAGTTGAGCTTGTCAAAGGATTTTGATAAGTCCAACTTAATTAACATACCAGCATTTTTGGTGGCTTTGAGAGAAGGGATTATCTCATGAGAGAGGATGATGTCGTCCAATATTTTCCTACCCTCAATGTATCCTAATTTCTCTTTGGATATGAGGGTGGGGAGAAGAGGCTTGAGTTTTTTGGCTATGGTTTTGGTTATGATTTTAAGATTACATTGCATTATTCTATGGGTCGAAACTTACCAACAAAGTCTGCTCCATTTTCGTTGGGGATTAGAGTGAGGAATGTGGAGTTGAAATATTTCAGGATGCTGCTAGTTTTTTGGGAGTCTTCAACAATATTGAGGACCTCTTCCTTGATGGTGGAGCAGCAAACATGAAATAAATTCATTGTGAAGTTGTCCGGTCCAGGGGCCTTGTCATTTTTTAGTTGCTTAACCGCTTCTTCCATCTCATCCATCTCAATAGGCCGGAGAAGGAGCTCATTTTATTCTTGGGAGACTAGGGAGGGGATGTTGCTAAGGATTTCTCTCTTTTATCCTTCTCTATCTATGTCGGCCTCTTTCATGAGATGCTTGAAGTGGTTGGTGAGAGTAGACTCAAGATCCTCCTGCTTCTCAACTACAGTTCCATCATCAATTTTTAGACTAACAATTATGTTGGATTTCCTATGCTGTAGGGTGGATTTGAAGAAGAAAGATGATTTTTTGACAGCTTCTTTGAGCCAAAGATTCTAATATTTGGTTTTCCATAGGATTTCCTCTTGTAAATATCTAGCTTCCAGAGCTTCCAGTAGGTCCTTTTCCTCCTTTCATTAGAGGAATTTTGGGGTCTAAAATGGGCCTCCTAAGGAAAATAATAAAATAATAGTTAAAATAATAAAATAATGGTTAAAATAATAAAATAATATTAATTAATTTTGGAGGAATAAAGAAAAAAACTACTC
>LPNX010892436.1:30927-136693 GCA_001517045.1 Pseudotsuga menziesii | reverse complement strand
AATTCTATTGGTTCTTGAATTCCAACTCACAAAAACTTATTTTGGCACGTTTTCTTATAAGGCCCATTTTAGACCCCAAATTTCCTCTAATGTTTAAAAGGTCATTGTATCCTTCTTTCATAAAGGTTCTTTGTACGGTCTCTAGTTGTCTTTCGATCTGCTTCTTTTCTAAATGAATGTTTCTAAAATGCTCCTTATTCCATATTTTAACCTTCTCTTTGATAAATTTCAGCTTTTGTTGGAATTTGCACATGAGAGTGTATGTAGGAGGTTGGAATTCACTCCACCACTATTGTAAAAGGGGATGGAAGTTAGGGTGAGTGAGATAGAATTTCTTGAACTTGAAGGGCCTCCTTAGATGCTCTCCAATTATGTCATAGCAAATACTGATCGGCCAGTGATTTGAGCCTGTGGCCAAGAGAATGATAGCTGAAATGTCTGCGCCTCTAGAGAGAGTGGATTACAATATTAGTAATCGATCCAGTATTGAAGTGATGTGCCTATCTCCTGAGCGCTTTTTGTTCTAGGTGATTATGATGTTAGGTTTGCTTATGTCTATCAGGGACAGCTCATTTATCAAGGTGTCAAAGGCCATGTTCGCAGGGTTTAGGGATAAAATTCCTCCTTTTTTTCCCTAAGGTTGCGGATGCAATTGAAGTCTCCTCCCAGGATCTAGTGCTTTTGCCCAACCCATTGACTTAGTTTTTCTAAAGAGTGAATGAAGCAATTATTTGGTGCCAATGAGAAGGGTCCATAGACATTGGTTAGGATTCCCCTGAGGCTTGTGCCAAGGATGTGGAAGTCCGTAGAGATCATGTATCGGGTTTCCAAGAAATTAGTGAGTTGAATTTCTAGAGGGTTCTATATGATGCTCATGGCTCCAGCAACTCCATTGGAGTCGATAGTTATGGAGTCAGAACCTTTCCAAACTTTTACACTGGTGTTTTTGAAAGATTCTTCAGTGCATTTGGTTTCCTGAATAAACACGACCCTGGGATTTTCAATGGATATTTTCCTACGCAACAGTTATATTTTTTTAGGTGCATTGCAACCTCTAATGTTCCAGGTTGTGAGTTTCATAGGGAAGGCTTGTAGGGTAGGGAAAAAGAAACCTCTATGGTTGGAAATTTCCCCAAGGCAATAAAATTCTCCCCAACATACTTGATCCTTTGTTGGTTGCTTCTTCTTCCCCTCCTTTCATTGCCTACTTTTTTTATGGTTTCATGTATTTTTTCACCAAGGTTCTCGATCCCTACCCTTAGGGTTTTTGCTTTCCTGGTTTTGATAATGACCTCCTTGAGTAGGACCACCTGTTAGGATGGGATGATTCCTTATTTAGAATCTTGTATCACTTTCTCCAAGCCATCTAGATCCATATATCCAATGTCCATCTCATCTTGATCTTCCTCCATCAGGCCCATTTCTCAGCTTGATTCTGGGGATAGTTGCTTTTCTCCTTTGTCTACTTCTATATATTTGTTGGGTCTGATTGGGTCTTCGGGGCACCAACCCTCATTCTCTGGGGTGTCCTGCACTAATACTGATTGTAAAGCATCAAATGAGTTAGTTGAGATGGGTTTTTGTTTACCTATAACCCTTGACTCTACTTTGTTGTCCTTTTTTCCGAGGCAACCTTGGTGAAGCCATTTGCATCCTTGACATCTTTACCCTTCTGCTGCTTGTTTGGGTTTTCTTCTGGGAAATCCTTGAACAGGTGTCCATTCGCATGAAAATGTCTACTTCGGAAGGGTAGTTTCTCATAGTTGAGTGGTTGAAACAAGTCCTCATCATCCTAGCTTAGGTTTATCCCTTCTGGAAAATCCTTTGTTATATCCATATAGACACAGATTTGAGCATAAGAGGTGTATCTCATTTTTTTTGTATGCTCTGCTATCTTTACAAATTATCCTATTGTGTTTCCTAGAACCTTCAAGATGATCTCATGCCAGTACTCTGAGGAGAGGGAGTATTATCCTAATCCATATCGAGACAAAGCTGAGATCTTCCTTATATGGACTGAATCTCTCCTTCCAAGGTTTCAGAAAGAGACCAACTGAGTTGAAGAAGTATGGCCCTCCCTCAAAGATGTGGTTTATGTCTTCAAGTTTCAGAAAAACCACTGTAAAGAATCCTTTTTCCCCTAGGTGCAGATCAAAGTGTGCTTGGGTTTTCCAGGTCACATTGATCCATCACAATAGGGCTTTCTCTAAGGGACATATATTGATAATATTTCTAATGAGAGTGTGTTCTTTCATGTGTTGAATGTGTGCTCAGAGTCCTTCCATGTGGATCCACATGGTGGGTATTTCCTATTCTTTTGGTATGCATTTTCCTGTATTTTCCATGGAGGTTGGGCCTAGCTATTTTTTCCCTTCTTCTTTTCTGTTGTTAGCGATTTTTGGATTCTCTTTCATCTGATGGTTTTCCTCTCTATTTTCCAAGGCTTCGAACTGGGAGGGGATGGGATCCCCCCCTGTGGGATCCCCCATGCTTCTCATTCCCTCTCCAATATGACGTCGTGAAGCTCTATCGATTTTTGGGGTGTACAGTTTGCAGATATGCGTCTCAAGGCCTAGTCTGTGCGCTATCATGCACATAGCCTCGTGAGCTCTGTTGTTGTCATCCTCTATTGCTCATCATGACCTACTCCTCTACACCCAAAAGGGATCAATAAATATTATTATAATTATTATTTTCGAAAAATAAAGAAGAGAGTAAATACCAAAAAGGGAAAGTTGAAATTTCTCCAAGAACCAAATCGAGGATTATTACACTTTTATACCTACTTATTGTCGAATAAAAGAAGACAATTGAAGTGAAGTTATGATTGCAACTATGGAAAACACATATTCAGCGATTAATTCGCAATTAAAAGCAACATTGGAATAGTTAGAGCAATATACAACGACCAATAAACATCTACACGTTGAGGTTAAGACACAGAAGTTGATGAAAGAGTTGAGAGACAATGAGAATTATCGCTTAAGGGATCACAATCGACAGTTGGAACTAACCAAAATAGATAACGAGAAAATGTTATCTGATAAGAATAAAGAAATATCATGTTTAAACGTTCACGATCAAAACCTTGAAGACCAGATTAGAAATTCAAAGAACAACGAAGAAACACTTTGTAGAAGTAATCACGAATTAGAAGAAGAAATGAAACATTTAAAACAACTCATCATGGGCAAGGATAATGAATTGGCACAAGTGCAGAGAAAGTTGGAAAATCAAGAATCATAGAAGTGTCTTCTTTAGCAACAGATCAGTGAACTCCAGCAGAAAGAGGATGACATTAAAAAGATGCACAGGTTGGAGATTACAATTGTCAAAATCACGTTATCAAATAACGCTAAAGATATATATCGATTAAAAAACCATAACAAGATGTTAATTGGAAAAATCAAAAAGCTAAAAAGTACCAAGAAGACATAACAATCAAATGGAGACACTGAAGGAAAACTACAGAATAAAGAGGAAGAAAACCAACACCTGAGAAGTTTTAACCTAGAATTGGAGGAACAAATCAAGAAGTTAAAAGAGGAAAAAAATTGCAAGATGAAAGGTTAGAGGATATTCAGAGTGTGCATGAAGCATGTAGAATCTCTGAGAAACAAATTCAATTTGACGAAGAAGAAGCAAAAAAAAATTCGGTCCTAATCATAGTTCAAAAAGAAGTCAATCTAGCATAAAAGAGAACAATAAAAGCCCGTTATCGACAACCAAGTTATAAAATTCATTTTGACCAACGACATTGTCAAAATGAACATAAATGGCGAATTTATGATTTCATATGTGAAACACAAAATATACAACCTAAACAGAAAACATAAATATTTATCCAGCAAGGAAACCAACAGTCAGCTCCAATGAAAGTAAATCTCGTATGGATCACTTCCGAAGAAATGCGACATTTCAGTTCAGGGATTCGAAAACTATATTGCCATGTTTCGTCAAGTGTTAGAATTACATGTTCAAGAGAGACATGACAGGATGTTACGAACACGAAAAATTGATAAGTCCTTCACTAAACAAGCTTTGAGGACAAAGCTTCCCTTAAGGGGAAGGAAATGTAACAAACAAAAATAATAACAATAATTAAATAAATTTAAACCATTAATAAATTAAAAGTCAATTAAGAAACAGGTCCCTTGGTGAATAGTCACCAAGAATTCCTATTAATACGGCTTTCATTATCAATGTAATATCTTTCATCAATATATTTATCAATTATTCAATATGCGGGTTATTTCAGAAATGATGGGTTTATTCCGAATTATTTGAGAATATCTAGATAAAGATATTATAGTGGCATCAGAGTCAATACAAGGCTTCCTTGAATTAGGTCTTCGACCTTAGTCAAAAGAAAGAGAAAGTTTAAAAAAGAAGTAAAAACAAAAAACTAAAAGAAGTAAAGAGAACATAAAATATAGAAACTGCACATGGTTTCTTAAAAAAATTATACATGGTTTCTTTTCCACAACAAACAACACATAATTTAATAAATTCAATATTACACAACAATATTCATATTATTATCATTGAATTTTTAAAATTCTATTTTTCTAAACTTTGTATATATTAATTTATAATAATAACGTTTATTATTATAAAATTACTCAATCCCAAATCTTTAAAATATTGTTATTAATTATAATAACATATATTATTATTATTATAGATATAGTTATTAATTTTAATAACTATTGGGAAACAAAAAATAAGGAAAAAAACAAAACAAAATGGATTAATAAATAGTATTATAATTATTATTTTGGAAAAATAAAGAAGAGAGGAAATACCAAAAAGGGAAAAGTCAAAATTTCTCCAAGAACTGGGTCGGGGATTATTACACTTGTGTACCTACTTATTGTCGTATAAAAGAAGACAATTGAAGCGAAGTCGTAATTGAAACTATGACAAACACATATTCAACGATTAAGACGCAGTTACAAGCAGCATTGGAAGAGTAAAAGCAATATAAGGTGACCAATAAACATCTACATGTTGAGGTTAAGATGCAGAAGTTGATGAAAGAGTTGAGAGACAATGAGAATTGTTGCTTAAGGGATCAAAATCGACAGTTGGAATAACCAAAAGAGATAACGAGAAAATGTTATTTGATAAAGAATAAAAATATCTCATGTTTAAACGTTCACAATCAAAACCTTGAAGACCAGATCAAAAAATCAAAGAATGACAAAGAAACACCTTATAGAAGTAATCACAAATTAGAAGAAGAAATTAAATGTTTAAAACAACTCATCATGGACAATGATAATGAATTGGCGCAAGTGCAAAGAAAGTTGGAAAATCAAGAATCACAGAAGTGTCTCCTTCAGCAACATATTACTGAACTCTAGCACAAAGAGGATGAAATTAAAAAGACGCACAGGTTGGAGATTACAATTGTCAAAAGCACATTATCAAGTAACTTTGAAGAAATATATCGATTAAAAAACCATAACAAAACGTTAATTGGAAAAATCAGAAAGCTAAAAAGTACTAAGAAGACGAAATAATCAAACGAAGACACCGAAGGAAAACTATTGAATAAAGAGGAAGAAAACCAACACCTGAGAATTTTTAATCTAGAAATAGAGGAACAAATCAAGAAGTTAAAAGAGGGAAAAAATTGCAAGACGAAAGGTTAGAGGAGATTTAGAGTGCATAGGAGGCATCTATACTCTCCAAAAAACAAGTTCAAGTTGATGAAAAAGAAGAAAAAACAAATTCGGTCCTCATCACAGTTAAAAAAGAAGTCAATCCAGCAGAAAAGTGAACAATAAAAACTCCTTATCGACACCCCAATTATAAAATTCAGTTTGACCAACGACGGGGTCAAAATGAACATAAACAGGGCAGTTATGATTTCAGATGAGAAACACAAAATCTACAACCTAAACATAAAACAAAAAGATCCATTAAGGCGACCAATAGTAAACTTCGATGAAAGTAAATCCTCAATGGATCACTTCCGAAGAAATGCAACATTTCAGTTCAAGGATTCAAAAATTATATCGCCATTTTTCGTCAAGTGTCTAAATTGCAGGTTCAAGAGAGACATGAGCAGATGTTACGAACAATAAAAATTAATAAGTCCTTCACTAAACAAGCTTTGAGGACAAATCTCCCTTAAGGGGAAGGTAATGTAACAAACATAAATAATAACAATAATTAAATAAATATAAACAATTAATAAATTAAAAGTCAATTAAGAAACATGTCCCTTGGTGAATAGTCACCAAGAAGGCCTATTAATACGACTTTCATTGTTAATGTAATATCTTTCATCAATATAATTATNTATATATATATATATATATAAACATTTAAAATCAATGTTAATTATTAATATTAATAATTAATAAATAGAAATGATGAATCAATTAACTAGAAAAAAAGTAAACAGGTGTACCCTTTCATTTGAAAAGGCAGTGGCATAATAAGGCTTATATAAATCCCTACCAATGTAATTGTAAATAATCATTATTCATATTCAATATTCATTTTATATTTTCAATAAGGAGTTATTTCCCATTGGTTGATTATTCACCTGATTAATCCTTGGCAATATCCGGATATAGATATTACATTGGTATTAGAGCGAATTTGATTTCGACTTGTAGCCAAAATTGTCAAGGTTTCTTTGAATTTAGGTCTTTGACCTCACATTGGCTTTTAGCCATCCATATTCAGAGTTTCTTTGATAAAAAATGGTTTTTGACCAAAAATTGGCCTTAGCCACTCGAATTTCATTGAATAAATATCAATTCCACTCCAAATATGAAGTATAGACCAAGATGGAAAAAAGAAGAAGCCAAAAAAAAGAAAAAAAAAAGAAAAACAATTATTCGCAAGAGAAAGAAAAAGAAAAGGAAAAAAGTTCAAGAATATAATTCATAAAACCACAGATGGTTTTATGAAATAACCCATAGTTTTACTTACGATGTTTAAATTATAAACGAGTTTTTATAAAGTATGCTTTGAGGACAATGCAATATCTATATATATATATATATAAACATTAAATATCAATATTAATTATTAATAAATAGAAATCATTAATTAATTAATTAGAAAAAAGTAAAGAGATGTACCATTTCATTTGAAAAGGTGCGATAAGACTTATATAAAGCCCTACCAATGTAATTGTAAACCATCATTATTCATATTCAATATTCATTTTATATTTTCAATATGGAGTTATTTTCCATTGGTTGATTATTCACTTGACTAATCCTTGTGAATATCTGGATACGGTTATTACAGTTGATGTGGATTAAAAAAAACATAAGCAATGAAGGATTGGCATCGCCCCAAAAATCTAAGAATTTTGGGGTCTCATGACTAGTTATGGCAGAAATTTCTTATGGAACTAAGGTAGGATTGCATCTCCACTTACAACTTTTCTCAAAATACTTCTTTCAATTGAAATGATGTAATAGAAAAGGATTCCCAAGACTTAACTTGGTGGCTATGTGCACCACGATACCTGTGATTTTCCTAACTTCACTTAAACCTTTTTCTTGGAATGTGACATCGTGGGTAAAGGCATCAGAGCAATGCTCATTCAAGAATACATACCATTGGATTTTACTAGAAAACAACTTTGTGCACAACACTAGGGAAACCCCGACTCGTGAAAAAGATTTGACGGCAATATTGTATGTTATGCACATCTATTATCCATACATAATTGGGAAATGTTTCTAGATCAAAGTATGTCATCACAACCAAGAATAATTTCTGGAACAAATAACTTCCTCCCTTGAGAAACAAAAATGGTCACCAAAATGTTGCTCTCTCTTGAAAGTACTTTCATACTGTCATAATTCGCTATAGTATGAAAAATTACTTTCATACTTTTGCATACTTTCACAGTTTGTTATGATGAATGTGGTAACATATGCTCTCTCTTGAAAGTATGAAGAATAAGGTTTCATCCCCTCCTCTTCATCAAAGAAAACTAGTTGAAGGGAATTTGTAACAAATGGTTCATAGATCCCAAGCGAGCTAGCATGATCTATCAACTTTAAAGGAACCCCATGCCTCTACCCTATTCCCTGACAAAATATATGTTGTGCTAGTTTTATTATCTTATTTATAAATGTTTTTGGAATATATAACAATGAAATCCAATAGACATGGATGAATTCGATAACACTTTTAATGAGTGTTAGATGGCTTTCCAGAGAAATCCATTTATGATAGCATAGACCAATTCATTTATTGATATTGTCGATCAACCATTTCCAGACCTCGATTTTATAATCATTTTCTTTAAGTAGAAGCCCTGTGGCAGAGAAAAAAATATTTAAAACTTTGTCCATGCATTTTTCCTCTATAATGGAGGCTTTCCTAAAGATGAGGATGATGGAGGATGGTGGTGGATTTCCTCTATGAAGGATGATTTCCCGAAGATTAAGAGAACCTGAGATCCTTGATTCTTAAAAAACCATAAATAGATCTTTAGCCATAGGATAATAGAAGTGGATGAAGAACTCAAAGGTCCATCCACCAGGTCCCAGGGACTTTCTTTCTTGAAAGGAAAGCATAGAGTAGTGTACTTTATATTTTGTGATAGGTGTTTGTATCTCCTCATCCCGTGTTCTTAATATTTTGTGATAGGATTTTGTATTTCTTCAATATGGGTTGAGTCAGATGATAGCGGGGTCAAGATCATAGAATAGTTAGTAGGGGATGAGGGGGGACTAGTTTAGATAGGGACAAAGTGTTAGGGAGGCATAAAAAGGCACGGGTATGCAAGCTTCTACAAGTTGGGGAGGTGGGTTCCAGGGAGACATGCTTTTCTATGACGACTTGGATGTCCAAGCCATGTTGAGTGGGAGAGGTGAGATGAGGGGTCATACCAAGTATATATGTGAAAGGGATTGAAAAACTATGTTGTCCTTTTCTATTCCTTGTTCATTCATGTGTTGCAGAGTTTATAATAAAAAATTGTTTATATATATATAATACCAAATACTACATATAAATAAAAATTAAAATATGTAATAATAAAATTATACATGTAAGCACAAAGTATATTTATATAAATATATATGAAAGTTTATTCACTTTTTATTTAGGGAGATCAAGTGAGATTCACAATCTTCATTGCACCGAAGAGGTGCATTCTACAGCCCAGTAGAGGAGAAATGTGTAACTCCTTCTGTGCTCATCCTAAAGTTGACACGTGTCATTTACAAAAAATAATAAAATATTATTAAAAATAACATGTTGGTTTAAATTAAATTTAAATTATTTAGAATTGCATATATATATAACAACATAAATTAGATAAACTAAAACCATAAACATTGGATTACACATTTCCTCAACATTTCCACTCTAAAAAAAGATTTGCACCTTGACAGATTTGATCCCTCTCGGTGCTTAGTAGATCCCCTTTTAGATGGATCTATGTTGGTATCACTTAAACACTTAAGCTAATCCTACAAGCTTAACAAACAAATTGTTATGATGGTGTTGAACCCTTTTTTTAACTTAGAATATGCTATTTAGAAGACAAATAACATTAAGACATTTTTTTTAAATAGATAAATTAGATAACATAGTTTTTAGTGTTTATAGCTTCATGAGGTATCCTTACATGCATAGTAACAAAAGAATAAATACATTATTAATATTTATGACATTTTCGTCAACAATAAAGGGATACGTTCTTTCACTTCATTCACTATAAAGTAAAAGTCATGAACTCTCCATTTATTCATTCATTGATCTATCTCTCTACTACTAAGGAAGTAATAAGAAGGATGTAGCTTTGATCTCAATATTTGTATCACAACATGGTGAATGAACCATTGTCAAAAACTATTGTCTTATTGGATGTGGTGAAACCTAGTCCTGGGGGTATTTTCCATATCTTCATTAGATGCGTTAAAACCTAATTCATAGGGTATTTTCCATATCCTCATTAGATGTGGTAAAACCTATTTCCTAGGGTATTTTTGATATTATTATTAGATGTGGTGTCTTGATTTGTGGTTTGGAGTTGTGAGGGTATTGGCACATGGTATTCCGTTCCAACTCATGGTATTGAGTCATTAGTATATGACATTTACTAAACACTATTTACTATGGATAAGTTTTGTATGTGGGATTTCACGTATAAACATGGCATTCCCTTCCAAGCCATGACATTTCATCATTATATTGTATTTACTAATTTCTATTTATCATGGATAGGTTTTGTATGTGTACTTTCACGTATGAACATGGTTTTCTTCCCACCACTTGATTTTACAAATTGGTTGGTAATTTTTATGCACATGTTAAAAATTCTTTTACCACAATTAAAACAATGATTACGAATTCATTTTTTCTCTCCCAATGTGCAGTGGCTTATGGTAGCCATTTGAACCATATGGTGTTGATAATCACTTTATAACCATGTTATGTTTTAAAACGTATGCTTGGGTGGTTATATTATAATGTGTATAAGTTGTAAAAAAAGGCCTAGGGTTAGTTTATTGCATATGTGCTTAGGGTTTCTATTATTTTTTATGTCATGGATGGTATTCAATGCTCTTGTGGGAGAAGGAGGCTCGTCTCAATAAACCCACTTTGTGGGAGATGAAACAGATGGATACATAGGGTGTCCAAATGCGAAGAGAGAAGGATTCTCATTTGCAGCTAGAATCCAGATGCAGAAGGAGAAAGAAGCTCAGATGAAGAAGGAGTAAGATGCTTGGATGTAGAAAGGGGAAAGATGCTCAGATGCAGAGGGAGCAGGGAAATCAAGCACATAGGGATATGTGATGAGCTTGAAGATGTGATGTTTTCAATATCAGGCAGGTGTTCCCCCAATATTAACCATGTGACTTGGGCTAGGGGTGAATGGTTTGGTGACAGGGCAGTATCTTTTCCCAGACACCCTGTGATGAGATGGGGAGATTGACCCTTGCATGATGAGTAGTGTTGATGCATTAGGAATTTACTTAGTATTAGTCATGTGACTTGGATAGGGGTGAATGGATCAGAGTGGGGTAGTGCTTTCTCCCATACACTCTATGACAGAATGGGGATATCTCCTAGACACTTTATGGAGTGCGGTGATACTCCGAGTGGGGCAGTTCTTTCTCCTGGACTCTCTTCGACAGAGTGGAGAGACACTCATAATAGGTATAGTGCCATATCCTAGACACTCTATGAGAGAGTGGGGAGATAAGTCACTAGATTCTCACTCATGCAAGTGCATGGATTTATCCACGAGACTTGGCTAAGAGACCTTGCAACCATCAAACCTGAAGCAAGCTTTTGATCAACCTTTCTATAAGAAGATTCGTTGAAGACAAGTCATGGTTTGAAGACTTTAAAGCAACCCAAGATATGTTCAGGAAGAATGGGCAAGAAGAATACCTATCTCATTAAGATGGAGTGTTCTTCTCGAGACAGGGAGAATGGTGTATCTCCTTGAAAGGACGAGAGAGGGAGCTAGTGGTTCTTTATGTTGATTCCTCAATTGAGTTAGTTAAAGGTGTCAATATTGAGAGGGATTCAATAAGGAAGAATTTATTTTGAGATAGAAGATGTGTTGATTTCTATTTATATTCTCTCTGGATTAGGAGAATGGTGTAAATATCCATGTGATGGAGAGATCATTGTTGTGGACTGACATGACATTATAGGGCTATTCAGATTCTAATTGGGTAGGGAGTGCTCCAGATAGAAAGAGAACCTTTGGGTTTTTCTTCAGTTTGGTATCTATCATGATTTCTTGGTGCAACATGAAGCATACCTCAATAGCACTGAGTACATCCTAGGATGAATATATTGCAATGAGTGTTGCAACTCGGGAAGCAATATGGCTTTGGAAACTCCTTGCAGGATTGTTTGATCAGATACTTGAGCCAACCATGATTCCCTATGATAATCAAAGCTATGTGAATTTTTTCAGTGGATCCTATATCTCATGACTAGTCAAAGCATGTGGATATCAAGTACCATTATATTAGAAATATGGTGCAGAGAGGAGTAGTATAGCTCATGCATATTTCAATAGATAATCAGGTTTTCGACATTCTCTCCAAGTCACTTTCCAGAATGAAGTTTGTGTACTTCCGTGATTGGTTTGGAGTGGTAGAGAATGCCTCCCTCATTGAGAGGGAATGTTGATGTTTGCGGCATCATGAGCCATTCTTCAAGTCATCCTTGTGTGTTGAGGATTCCTTGACTGAGTCCAAGGAAACTTGGGGAGTGGAGCCTTGTGTGTCGATCAGGTAGAGGATGTTGCTATACATCCTCTAAGTCAGCATTGTGTGTTGATACCACCCTGACAGAGTCCAGAGAGAACTTATAGAGTGTATAAGGACTTGGATCACAAGGGTCCAATTTGTAGACCATGAGAGTCTAGGTGGATGATGTGTGATGTACTCCTACTCTTGGTTTTCAAGATGGATGAGCCATGACTCAATCTCCTCAAGGGACTAACCACCCTTTGGAAGAATAACTCTAGCATATGACCATGGAACAGTGGGGAGACATGATGATCACATCATTGTGAGAAAGATCTTCATTATATATGATGATATGAGCTTCGAAGATCGCATGTGTGGGTTGTGGTTCTGTATGAGATGATATGAGTTATGTGTGAACTCCTCGTTATTCTAAGTGGACTGTGTTGATCACACTTCTCGATGGACAGAGTTGTGCTGAAAGACCTTTCTTATGATGAAGAGATTTTCAATACAATCATGATGCTCATATGATATCCAAATGTGTTCTAACATGATGATATCTCCCTAGCTAAGAGGGAGTATTGGTGTTTATAGCTTCGTGAGGTATCCTCACAAGTGAGCCCAACAAAAGGAATGATATTTAAATATATTTAAAGATATTTATAATATTATTAATAATATTTATGACATTTCGGTCGACAATAAAGGTATACATCCTTTTAGTTCATTCACTATAAAGTAAAAGTCATGAACTTGTAATTCATTCATTCATTCATCAATCTCTCTACTACAACAAAGTAATAAGAAAGATGCAACTCCGATCTCAATATAAATTTATTTGTTTTTGTGCATGGCTTATCTTTTAGTGATCCTATTTATTTCCCCTGCATATAATTCAAATATATTAGTTTTTTATTAAAATCCAACAATATAATTTGTTTATCTTTCTAAAGATTCGAAAAATATAAAAACATATGTTTTAATAAAAACTAGAATATATCTATCTTATTTTTAAATCTACAGATGTTAAGAGGCATCAAATCCCTCTTGCGAACTTTTCCTAAAATTTTAATATTTGCACTTCAAAATATGATCGCTCATTATACTAAGTAAATCCATAGTTAAAATGGATTTATACCATCATGTCCAAGTGGAACATGTACATGTTGTTATCAACTATACAACATACTATATTTTAAATTTCGTATTAAAGTTAATAATAAAAAATTATGAATAAATTAAAAAAACATATTTTTAATAGAATAAAATTATCGTTGAAACATATACCACCAACATAAATTAATGGGCAAGTAAACGCATAATATTTACATATGAATTAATTTTTTCATGACACACATTTTGTTTAGTTAAAAAACACATGCTAATTTGATTAAGCAAATTTGAGATATTCAAGCTATTAAAGTGTGTATTTAGACTTTTCAACTTCAAAAAAACATATGTTTATAGAGTGTATTATACTACTCTCATTATCACTTTGTTTTGTAAATATTTATATGGTAAGAAATGTTATCCTTTACACTTTTCAACTTCAAAAAAAGACATATATTTATAGAGTGTATTATACTATTCTCATTATCACTTTGTAAATATT
Organism: Pseudotsuga menziesii; assembly: GCA_001517045.1. Lineage (NCBI taxonomy): Eukaryota > Viridiplantae > Streptophyta > Pinopsida > Pinales > Pinaceae > Pseudotsuga > Pseudotsuga menziesii. The sequence continues at coordinate 122,872 of LPNX010892436.1, read as the reverse complement.
TATATGGTAAGAAATGTTCTCCTTTAGGTTAGTGTCATAGGAGCAATTTTACGTAAAATATGTTTGTATATTTATATTTAACTAATTTTAATTTATTTTGTTTTTGGAGAACCTTTATTTGTAAAGTTAATGTCTACAATCATTGATCTTTCAATTTGCTTGGACTATACCTCTAGCCTATATAATGCTCTAAATTAGCTAAGCATTTGAGTTAACAATAAACCTGGTGTTCCTTTATTGACCACCTAACCCAATATGGCACCTTTAAGATTCATTTCAATGAAATCCAAGTTGTGGAAAATCGGCTCAAAGTTGAATGTTTCAAACATAGCCCTCAAGTCTTCACCATCCCTATCATTGACCTATTTAACTACACGATCACCCATGGATTTCCACCATCTTGGACCTCCCATATCATCCATAACTCATATACAATAATGGAGACTAAAATAATACTAATCACTACTACACTTTTATGGTTGGCCATACCTTGGCTAAGATCTTTACCACAACCTTATACATTCACATCTCTATATAGTTAGAGAGAAAGAGTTTAAGGGCTAAAGAACAAGCATGGTTCAAGGAAACTTTCATATTGATGATCATATATTGACTTTGACTTGCATAAATGAAGAGGCTAAGATAAACACGTGCAAAGTTTTTATTTTTGCTTCATGGACATGTGCAAGGCATTCGACACAACCCTTGACACCTATTAACTAATAGGGTTATGGATTTGGTTCCTCCACCCTTGGGGGTATTGCTTGTGATGATTTTCTATGATACTATTGTTGGTAAAGCATGGACGAAGAATGTTGACACATAGGAGGTATTGAGCACTATGGGAGTTAACTAAGGCTACTTACTCTCTCCTACACTTTTTGGACTCTACATTGACGATCTAGAGGAAATCATATCAAATTTATTCGACATATTATGTGGCATACTCTTCAGAGTCTCCATTTATATTCTCCTATTCGTAAATGTCATTATCCTCGTTTCCAACTAAGTGAGAGGTTTTTAGAGACAACTTGGCATCCTAGCTTCCTTATGTGGCATCCATTATATTTAACTTTATATTTGTAAAATAAAAGTATTGGCCTTTATATCCCTACAAAGGTGGAAAGAAATGTGAATCTTTCTTATAAAGGTGTAAGAGTTGAGGTAGTATTTTCATAAGTATATTTGGGGTTTCTCTTTTTGAGACAATGCTTTATCTTGACTCCAACAATAAAGGCTAAACTGAGCAAGGATATGTGGCTCTCAATAGTATTTGAAACGGAATGATTTCTTTTTTAGTTTTAGGTAATCAAATTGAATATCTTACTCTTTCACTCATTGCTCACTCCTACCCTCTTATATGGGTGTTTTTTTTGGGACCATACATTTGATGAGTAGACAAAAACAAGATAGGTAGAGTGCTTTCCATGATGGTATACAAACATCTCCATGCTAATATATTAATGCCTCATGATATCATTCTTGCAGAATTCCACACATCATCATTCATTGCGTTAGTGATATTTGATGCACGATGACAAAGATACATGAAATCAATTGGATGAGAAATTCACAAAGCGACATTCTTAGATATCCATTTCTTCCTCTCTAATCCTCTATAGAGAATCAAAAACTTGGAATAATTCATGTTGGTATGCAACAACCTCCTCATTAATTCACCTCAGTAACCTTCACCAATGACTTACTAAGGGTCATTGCCCTAAATCATTATGCACTACGATTACTTCATACTTCTAGCCCTTAGACACTTGTAGGAAGATATCCCATGGAAACTTCCAAGCTCACATGATAAACCTATCAGGCACCATAGACCTAATGACTACCACAACCTCACATCCATATTGCATTTCATTGAAATATCAAATGTTCGAAATGCTCCATTTCTCAACTAGGGAACCTCCCTCTTGAACTTCTTCATTGTTATGCATATTTTTATGATGGTGCTCCCCAACTATTTTTGCTTTTTTTTTCCTTTTAAGTTCTTTTTCTTTGAGATGTTCTTTCACTTACCACTTGAGTTATTTGCATATTCCTTGTAGTCCCATGTGTTTTTTTTTGTTACTCTCAACTTGTTTACATCTATGTTTGAGGGTTCTTCATGAGATTGGGGGTACATGGTGTATGTTTAGCCTCTGGATGGTGTGAGATGGATTACAACATGAGAGATGTTCCATGATGGATATGCATAGTTGAGATTGCATTCTTAGTGGATTCTTGGACTTAGGATGGTGTTGGCTTGGATTTCTTCCCTTACATGTTGGAGTTCTCTTGATTGATTGGGGGAAGCCCTTCATGATGGAAAAATGGAGAAACTACATGCTTGGATAATTTCATACTTGAGATGATGAACATTTTACATCATGAATGACTTCTAGCCTTATATTTCATGTGGAAGTTCAAAGGTTTGGAGATGGTTCAGGAATGCTTGAGAGTTTGATAATGTTTTTAAAGGTAGTACTTGATTCAATGTATCACATTTGTTAGGAGGATAAATGGAGTTCATGGAGGCTTGTGATGGAGTGGTGTGGATGTACCTTGTGTAGCTACATCACATTGTAGCCATTATTGCGCATGGCATCATTTTGGAGTATGACAAATGTACAAGTTCTAGTATACAACTCATTTATGTTGGCCTATAAGGGCTCATGTATGTTTCGTGTAAGGGCTTGTGCCCACATAGTATCGTTGACCTCCCTTACCTCTCTCATAAATAGAGGAAACAAAGAGTCATTCCATTCACATCATAATTTGTACTCTTTTCTTTGTGCTTAGCTTATGAAAGGAAGTCACTAGGATTTCCTCGTGAACCCTAGGTGGAGTTATGAAGTTTAGAGAGGTGTCTTCATGTGGAGTTTTCTCTTGTGACTAGGGTTTTCTCTTAATAAGGATACATTGAAGATGATCTTGGCTTGCTCTCTCTCTCTCTCTCTTGCATCTTCACTTGTACTTTTACTCTCTCTTGAGCATCTTAGAGTTTTAGGATTAGGGTTTTACCCTTGGATATTTGAGATTAGGGGTTTCTAATAAAATCATAGGGTGGCTTGGTGAAGAAGAAGAGAGGAGAAGGACATCTTAACTTCGAGGTTGTGTTGCAAAGATTCTTGCACTTGTATTTTCTTGGTTAAGCTAGGGTTTGACGATTTACTCTAGTTAGTGCATTTCTGATAGTTGGAGTTTTGGTACTAGTATTGAGAGGAGGCTATGGTATGTATTTGTACTTCATCTTGAGCATTGGTTTAAAATAAGTAAATGAGAAAATCATTAAGTGTTTTGACATCCAATGAAGAATATAAGGGATTGGTTTTACTTCTCTAAAAATACATTTTCACATCTAGTCATTGGTTGATAAGTTGTGTTACAAGGGGTTGGAACTTATCTCATTGTTTGGTATCTTTTCTCCTTAAATTGCCATAAAATATGGGGTTGTTAGAAAATAATTATTGTGATATTTTCCCTAACTTAATTTACAATTAAGGAAAAAAATTCTAAAAGTATAGTTTGGAAAAGGATTACAAGTGAATTTTATATTTTAAATTAAAAGTCAAAGAACACATAATTTCCAAAACCATGGGGAACTTTGATCTTTAAATTAAATATATAAATGTTTATATTGTACTTTTAACCGAAGTCTTTAATGTAGAATTTGTAAATATTATGTTAAGCTACTTGGAATACTTTGTAAATATTTATGTCATTGGGCTAGTGCTTAAAAACACTTTGTTAATATTTTTAAATGTATAACTTGTATTATTTTACATTTTTTATTATTATTTTTAATGGATTGGTGTGAAAATTAGAATTTTTTTATGGCACCACATAGTGACATATATGGGTTAGTTTTATTATTTTAACCGTACATTGGAAAAAAATTAAAAAAAAATTAAAGTTTTGTAATGTTATAAAATTTTAGTATTTAATATATTTAAAAACAAATTATTTAAATTCTGATTAGCCTAATTTGTGATGTAAGTCTTGAAATTTAGTCTCAAGGTATTACTTTGCAATTAATCCTGCAGCATCATCATTCCCATCAGCATTCAAACCGGTATCATTTCCACCGGCATTAAAAGCAGCAGAACCGCAGCACTAGTCTCAGCAGGCCACGAAAGGGAGTACTAACACGGGAGGAAGGGGATGCATGACCCACCGTCATTTTATTGTCATTGTCTTTTCGGCAAGTTAGCTGAGTTAATGCATTTTCTAGTTCGCTTGATTTAATATTTTTTAAATGATTATTATTTTTACATTAAAAAACTATTGTTTTTATTTAGACTTTTTTATATATCATAAAAATAATAACATATTTTTTCAATAATTTAATTTTAAAATGATAACTTATATTATATATTAAAATTATTTATAATAAATATTCTAGATAATTGGCATTCATTTCTTTATTTTTTTCAAAACAATAATAATATTGCAAATTCACAATTTTCCATAGTTATATTGTCATATATTTTTATGAAAGCCTCCCCATAGTGACTTGGAAAATTAGAAGACCTCATAAAATATAAAATATAAGATCGCCCCATTTTGTGATAATCATCGAGTCTTTATTTAAGAATATAGTATTATATATTAAATGTTATATATTTAATTTATATGTTTTTTAAATGTTTTTTTGGGACACAAGACTCGTTTTATTCAAAGTAATGTATAATGACATTATCTTCTTATTGATAAGAAAATTTCTCATTAACAAAAACCCCAAATTTCTCATTAACGAAAACCCTAAATTTGATATATATCACATATAATCCATTTAAATAATCAACACTTTATCCCAACGATGGTCTCAAGCCTGAGAGAGAACCAAACAAATAAAGTACTTCATTCATGAATTCTCGAAAGGGACTCGAGCGAGATGGAGCGACTGCTAGGGTTTGATGTCGGCTGCCATGGCTACGGGCAGGCTGTGGCTTCCTGCATCGGTTTGGGTCGCGCCGGTTACTGACTATGATGTTACCTATTTTCTCTCAAACCCAGCACCTGCTCACCATGGTCACTACTCTTTTTGGCTGTCTGTGGTTATTTACATTTTGCTGTCACGACTTTTCGGGGTTCGGTTGACTGTGCCTCGGCAGTTTTCTGCTTGTCCATAAACTATCTTTGGTTTTTCGGCTGGAACTTCAGGCTCTTAGGTTTCTGTGCCGGGTCTGTTGGCAGTTTACAGACGGTGGTTTTTCTTAAAGCGACATCTGATTTTGTGGCTCCGATTTGGTCTCTCCTCTTTCAGCACCGGGTCCTGCGGTGGTCGCTTGCTTTCGGTCAACAATCACTTGCTTCGACATCCTTCTGCTATCATCATGGCGCATGTACTCTCCTTGTTCCGATACTATGCTTTTATATGATTTTTGGTTAATGGGTTTTGTCTTGCTGTCCCCGTTTGGTCGCTTGGGTTCACAGCTTGTCCTAGGTCTATGGAGTTCCCCCTCGTTGCTAAGGGCTAGTACCAACCATACAAAAAAAGTGGGAACTAGGGGATTTTACATTATGGTGTCATGTTCTCTCTTGTTTATGCTCGGTTTTTTGGTCTTTGGTTTACCCTGGTATTATCTTCTCCACCGTTGGGTTCTAATACCCTAGCTCTGGGTAGGGTTCCGGTTTGGTCTCATTAGCATTGTTATCTTTTTCCTTGGTTCTTGGTTAGGGTTTAACCTTGGACTTTTTACTATTTCACGCGTTGTGGTGCCTTCTGATGTGCTCTGCTTTCGATTTTGGTATTGTCGCCCCGTGGTTTTTTCTAGCTAGGGTTTGTTTCGTCCCGTGATTTTCTCTAGCCAGGGTTAACTGCTTTCCTTCCTGCTGACCCTTGGTTATACCCTACCTTGTTTTTCAATGGTGACCACGGTTCCTTATATACCCTCCTGCGATACGACTGTATCTACCTTTCCCTCCCACTATCAGGTCCGACATAAGTCAAAGATCCTCACTGCGTTGGATCATAAGCGTCGTAGGTCGGGACATTGTGCTAGATAGAGTCTCGAAACTCTGTCATCATGCTCTTATTGGGCGTCTGGAATACTGTTCTATGAATAAAGAGGAATGGGTGGCATGGGCCACTCTCAACTAGAAGCCTATCTTGACCTATGTACCCACCATTAGTCTTCTGGCCAATCGCTGATTGGTATTCGTCTTCCTTGATGACTCGGATGCCTCGCGTATTCTGGATTCACTTTGGACCATTGGCAGTGGATCCCTTGTTCTCAGTCGATGGCACATGAACTTTGACCCTGTTAAAGAACTGGTTATTAAGCGTCATCTTTGGGTTTTAATGTCTGCCTTACCATTTCCCCTCTGGTCAAAAGACATTCTCATGGTTATTGCCAATACCATAGGCCAGTTCATTGCCCTGGATAAAGATTTTCATACTACTTTTGATAAGCATACTGCTAAAGTACTGGTAGAGTTGGATGTCTCCCATGGGCTTCTTCCTGAGATAGAGATTGATTGTAACAGTATGGTGATCACACAAAAACTGGATTATTTGAGGATGTCGTTCCACTGTAGCTATTATCACGAGACTGGGCATTTGCGAAAGTCTTCCTCCTTTTTATTGCGAGGCACTCCACTCGCTACTGGCTTCGATGATACCGTGCCCTCACTTGACTGCTCACCTAATCCTTCTTCACCTCTCCTTTCCCCTAGGACTCTCTGCCACAGAATGATGTATCTTCTATATCACCTGCTACACCCACCACTCTTGGCCCTTAGGATTCCTCCTCTCCTACCTTTGTTAGCGATCTAACCAAAGGGGAGCTTCTATTCATTAAGGATGTCGAATCTTTGGCTTTAAATACCTCTCGATATGTTATTGGTTTGGTCGCAGACCCTCAGTCTCCACTTTCATTGATTCTTGTAAACACGTCACCGCCCCCCTTCAACATGGAAAACTTCCCTCCCCTTACCCATTCCCCATCCCCTCCTGTTATGGCTCAGCCTAGTAATCCCTTAACCACCCCCTCCTTCGATGATCCTACTCTCCTCAAAGCTATGGATATCTTCATAGAAAAAACACCGATCTCTCCCTCCATCCTGCCTTTGGACTCGATTAGATTCGAGAATGTGACCATTAGAAAGGAAAAAAAAGGAAGTAAAGTCTCTTTACAAGCTCCTACAGGTCGCTATACCCCACTCTTGGCTCGCATTAAAGAAGCTGCTAGATGCAATTCCTCTTTACAGGCACTTAGAGCTATGTCTCCTGTCTCACAATCTAACCCATGAAGATTGTATCCATGAACATTTGTGGGTTTGGGGGACCTACAAAATAGAAAGCCCTCAAAGAACTGTTTTCTTCTCTTAACCCTGACATTATCCTTCTACAGGAAACCATGTGTGATCATATTACTGCCCTCTATCTGTTTGCCTACATGAAGTTGGGCTGGGAATTCTGTGCAATTGATGCACTTGGTCTTTCTAGGGGTATCCTTTCTGCCTGGAACCCTAGCCTGATTCGATGTAAAGCCTATCATTCCTTTGTAGGTATTCTTCTTACTGCTTGTTTTAAAGGCCTTGACTCTGTCTTCTCCATTGCCAATTGCTATGGACCCTATGCAAACAAAGTAGCTTTCTGGGACTCTACTGTTGCAGGAGGGATCTTCAACTATCCTAACCTCATCTTGGCTGGTGATCTAAACTTTACTATCTTTGATCTTGAGATCTTGGGGGAACATGCCCGTATGGATCATCACTCACTTTACTTTGCACAGCTTCTAGACTCTTTACATATGGTAGATCTTGCCCCTACCAAGATTGGGCCTACCTGGAGAAATGGCAAGATGGGACCTGAGGGTGTTAGCAAAAGATTGGATAGATTCCTTGCCTCTTTACATCTTATCCCGACCTTGGGTTGCTATCACTCCTACATCCAGCCCTCCGAAATCTCTGACCATTATCCTGTTTGTCTGGAGTGGAACTTTACATTGCATTGTCATCTATACCCCTTTAAGTTCAATCATGCCTGGCTCCTTGATGATGATTTTACTGAACTTGTATCCACCTCCTGGATGGCACCTGCTCCCTCTGCTAACCCCATGTTTGACTTCAACTTTAAGCTCCAAAGACTCAAAAATGATGTTAAGACTTGGGAAAAATTGAAAAATTCTCTAAGAAAGAACGAAATCACTGAGGTTGACAATGCTATACTCACTCTCCTTGCTTCCCACCACTCTGGTATTATCTTTGAGGAGGCTTCCTCCTCCCTTGCACTCTTGAAATGTAGAAAGGAACACCTGCTTTCACATCAGATCGTCACCTGGAAGCTCAAAAGAAGAATTGACTGGATTCAGGAAGGAGATGCCAACACCAAATTTTTTCAGTCCTTCGTATCTGCCAGGAGGAACCACAAAGCTATCTGGTCACTTCAGAATCAGTCTGGGAAAACTATTGAGGATGATGCCAACTTAAAGGTTTTGGGTGTTCAACATTTCTCTGAACTCTTCTCTGATGATGGTAAAACCAATATTGAGGCCCAACTCAAAGTCATCAGCCTTTTCCCATCCTTTGTTCATGAAGAGGATCAAGAACCTCTCTTGTCTGCTTTCACACTCAAAGAAGTAGAAGATGTGCTCAAGGGTTTTAAAAAAGATAAAAGCCCTGGGCCTGATGGGTGGCCGGTGGAGTTTTACCTTCATTTTTTTGATCTGTTGGGGAAGGATATTCTGAAGGTCATTGAACATTCTAGACTTGAAGGCAGAGTCATTGGGGCTCTCAATGCCACTTTTATTACACTCATATCTAAGTGTGATAAACCCTCTACCCTAACGGATTTTAGGCCCATATCCTTATGTAATCTGATTTATAAGACTATCTCTAAACTGGCTGCTATCAGACTTAAGGTAGTACTTGATAAAGCTATTTCCAAGCATCAGTTTGGCTTTCTACATGACAGGCAGATCATTGAACCGGTTGGTATTGTCCAAGAAGCTCTCCATACTATAAAAACTGAAAATTAGAAGGTTGTGGTTCTGAAACTTGATCTAGTAAAGGCTTTTGACAGAGTTAATTGGTCTTTCTTGCGGCTGGTCATTCTTCAGATTGGTATTCCTGGCAACTTTGACAATTGGATCATGGGTTGTGTTGAGTCAGCAAACTTTCCTGTACTGATCAATGGGACCCCATCCAAATTCGTTCCCATGTCTAGAGGCATTAGACAGGGATGCCCTCTGTCACCTCTCCTTTTCATATTGATCATTGAAGGTTTAAGTCTATTGATTATTCAGGCACAAAGCATAGGAGATATATCTGGCATCAAAATTGCTCCCAGTCTTTATCTTACTCATCTACTCTTTGTAGATGATGCTGTTCTTTTTGGTTCTGGCACTGTGGCTGAGTGGAAACATTATAAGATTATTCTTGATACTTTTTGTTGTGCAACTGGCATGGAGATCAATACTGATAATTCTTCCTTTCTTTTCAATAACATTGAGGAACCAGTTAAACAACAAATTTATAATCTCATGCCTTACAAGATTGAACCTATGGCTGCTGGTTTTAAGTACTTGGGCTACTACCTCAAGCCACTAGGGTATGGTATTAAGGACTAGAGATGGTTTCTACTAAAGTTCGAAAAAAAATTGAGCAATTGGACCTACAAGCTACTCTCTTTGGGTGGTAGATTAATACTTGTAAAATCTGTTTTGATGAGTCTTGCTGTGTATTGGCTCACACTTGCTCATATGTCCAGCACTACTCTGACATACATCAGGAGATACATCTTTAATTTTCTTTGGGGCTGCTCGCCAGGTAAACAGAAGTATCATTTGGTAGATTGGTCATCCATCTCTAGGCCATACACTCTCAGGGGATGGAACATCAAGAATCTAGAGTGGTTCAGTTTGGCTCTGCGAAACAAAATCCTTTGGCTTTTTTTGAACGATACAGGGTTGTGGTCTCAAATTATCAAGCACAAATACCTTAAAAACTTACCTGTTGATATCTGGCTCAGGCAGAAGACCTTCAAATTCCAAGGTACTTCTAATATGTGGAATGGCTTCATACGTGCTATGATTTGGATCACCAGATATCTTGGATGGAAAACTGGTAATGGAAAAAGTATCAAAGTTGGCATTGACCCCATTGTTGGTGTATCCTCTGTATACACTCTTCTAGAAGACCTTAGATTGTATTTGGAAGATTATGGTATTCTTACCCTCTCTGATGTTCTCAATAGAGGCATTGCCACTACCTCGACTGATTATTGGATCATGGTTGACAAACTCAAGCTGGGGGGTACATGGAAGGTAGCATGGTCAAACTATATCAAAGGTTTGCAGCATGGTGGGATACGTATCAGCCATCTACCTGATAAACTGGCATGGATGTATAATAAGTCTTCAGGTATGGTGAATGCCAATCTCATGTATGATCTTATTGCAAATACCCTTGTTTCTAACAAACCGGACGATCTCTTGATCAAAATATGGAAATTTCACTTACCTCTTCAAATCATCTGTTTCCTTTGGCTCAGTCTGCTGAATAAGATCAATACATGTGACAACTTGATGAAAAAAGGCTGGATTGGCCCATTCTGGTGCTGTCTATGTAAATCAGCATTTGAGTCTATTGACCACCTATTTCATGATTGCAGCTTCACTCGAAAAATTATTGCTCTCATCAGATCCTCTCTAGACATTCTAGATTTTTGGAGGCGATCAAATTTTCATCATAATGTTTCTTCCTAGATTAGCATAGGAAATAATCCGAAGTATCTTCCTCTTTTTCTTGCTTGGCAAATCTGGATCACCAGGAACAAATGTTTATTTGAGGACTTGAAGCCTGATATATTCTCTATTGTCATCTCCATAAAGAAGCAGTTACAGCTCTATCCGGTACATCTGTAGCTGAATATCAATAGTAGAACTATTGGACCAGCTCCTACATTACTTTTTCCAGCAGGCTTCTTCTATGGGTCTTCTGCAAATCATATGGGTGGAGTTTGTGTTCAACTATTGCTCAATAAATAACACTATTTATGCTTCAAGTTGGGAGTAGGCCTGAGCACAAATACCAGATCAGAGTTGCTGGCCTTGTGGACACTCCTTCACTGTGCAAAACTCATGGGCCTACCTTCTTTAAATATTCATGGGGAATCTGCTATCTGTTACCACCTAAGTTGTACTTAGTGGTTTTTTATCAAGTGAGGCTAGTGAACCGGACAAGGATAACTTGCTCATACTTCAGAAGACCTTCAGTCTTGCTTCTGGGAAGTGCTTGTTGTACTATATCACATGTTCATACCCCATGGGGGAATTGTAATAAATGTTCTAGCATGATAGTGTCTGTAAAAGACTCAGTCTCTTAGACTTTATTTGTCAATCCGATCAGCCCAGGGTGTTTTTTCCCTTGGTTAATATTGGTTGTTGAATAAACGACTAATAATTTCTGAGTTTTTCACTCCATACCTCCAAAGTTGGGGTGGTCGGCTTAGCATTTAGGCCTATTGAGGTTATTAGAGTCTATGTGTCAATGTATTAACATGCTAGGCATCATGGTCGAGTCATATGAACATGTCTAAGTCCCCCTAGGTTTTTTCAACTTTTTAAATTTTTTTAGTGTTTTTTATTAAAATTTAATTTTTCCAAAACTTAGGGTATTTTTTAATAGTTTAATTGGAAAAATTGGTTTTGTAATAAAAGTGGGCTCGATAATCAGTTTCAGTCATGTAGGTGCTCATTTTCAAGCTAAGAGCACCCAGTAAACCTATAGACCCACTATTTCCTAGTTTTGAGTGATTTTCCATCACTCAGGTCAAAAAGCCCCAAAAAATCAATTATTGATTATTTTAATTAATAAATTGATGAATAATTGAGCAAATCTAAAATCCTAGATTAGGGGATTTTCAGCCGATTTGATTGAAATCAGTCAGATCTGAACTAGATTGACTAGATCTGACAAATCCTTGACTGAAGGAGGTGATCAAATCAAATCCGAAGTTGATCTTTAGCAGCCTTTATGGGGAATTGTGCCCTCTCTCCCTCCTCCACACATGTGGGCTCTCCTAGAAGCTCTGTGGACTGATGTCGGTTTATGGGTTGATGTGTCAGCTCAATCAGCTCCCCGGTTGACAAGTAGGCTTAGTTCAGCTTCAAATCATCGTTGATGAACTCTCCCTCAGCTGCAGTGATCTATCTCCCTGGGATTTGCGCCCCCTTGGGCTAGATCTCCTAGTTTTTGTATAAATAAAAGCACAAGCTGCCTCTTACAAGCTAGTTAGAGTTGGATTGAAGGGCTTGCTATTGTAATACTGTTGTAATCTTTTGATTGTTGGAATAAAGAAGCTTTGGAGGACAAATGGTGTAATGCTCTCATGTGTGTGGATTAAGTATTGTCTTACAGCTATTGATGTTGCCGGCTTTTCTCTCAATTTCTGCATCTGAACCCTGTCTGGCTTGAACGATTCAGCTGAATCAATAGGAGTATAGTTGGGCAAGTAAGGTTACTTGTTTTTTCTATATTTCATAGCATATATGTTTGAAGATCTAGATTATACATGTTTAATAAGTTTATTTGCATGTAATTCTTGTCTCTTTTTCATATATATATACAGATATCATGAGGTTTCGTGCAGGATTGTGTGTTTAGCTTTCAGGCAACAAGGATTGGACGAGCTGTGGATCTAGTTTGACTCCACTGTACATCCAAAAAATTTATGAAGGCATTGCCCATTTGTATTCCACTAACAAGTTTCCATTGCAAATCCATCCAACAACGGGCCTTTTCCCCTTCTCTTCCTCCTTTCTATTAAAATCAATCTTTTGGTTACCTGTCTCTTCCTCTTATGATCAGATCTAGTTATAATAATTGATATATATTGTTAGATCTAGTTCATAAGAGTCTTGTTGCTTAGATCTATAATTTCATAAAGAATATCATTTCATAAAGATAGATCTAGGTGTAGGAATTTCCTTTTTTGCAAGTAGCTAAATCATAGATCTAAAACTTGCTCATAAGGTAGTTTCTTTTTTCGTTCTTCAAAGATTTAAATTCTGCAAGAAAAGTGCATATCTCATTGGCTGCCCAAACAGCAAGCCAAGATCCTAAGGAAATCTTGCTTTCCTTGGTTCCTTTTTGCAAAACTAGATGAGCCCCTTTAAACAATTTTTTACTTAGTTTTTTTTCAGTCACTAGCGTGGTGACCTAAAACACTTTTAAAGTGTGTTTGGGCACATTTGATTTTAATTGCTTGCTATTTTTTAGCAGGTCTAACAAAAAAGAGAAGGAGACTCAGGCCATTTTCCAACTCTTGGACGAACCAGAGCTTCCCGAAAGCTTCCCCCACTGTCGTGTTTTGATTTTAGCTTGTTACAAGCTTGTTGTAAGCCTTTGAATCTCAGATAACAAGGACCAAAGTGCATCAATTTCAATTTGCTGATATTGTAAATCGCTGCTAATAAAAACAAAAGATATTTTCGAATAGGCTCTTTCGAGCCTATTCACCATCCCCTTGGGGGGGTTTGCGTCCGTGTCTTTTTTTTTGCTTTTCGTTTATCTTTTTTTTAATCTAGTGTAGCTCTAATCTGTAGGGTATTATACTTTTATTTATAATCGTTTCCATATTCCATATCTAAGGTTTCAAAGTAATTTTAATACTTATCCCACGACTTCTCGACTGACCCGAAAGGGGAAAGAGATGCGTGGTAGGACTAATTAGAAAACCAGCATTGTGTATCTTTGTTTTCTTTTTTCATCAACTGTTTCATTAGCTATAATAAAATTAACCCCTCCTTAATTCCTCGATTGAGATCCACTTGGATCGAAAGAGGTTCCTAGAGGGTTTTCTTTTTAACAAGAACACCTATCTTAAAATTTACTAAAATTGACAAGAATCCGGTGTGTATGCTCTGCACTTGGCTGTGGTTCGTTTGATCAGTCAAGATGCATCAAAAGCATTTGAGTGACTAGAATTAGGATTCACTCTCCCAAATTGACAAACCATCAGGTGAAATCCAACACCTCGATCAAACCATTATGGTGGCAAAATACCCAAAGGAAGCGGGAACTCTTGAAAAGTGACCTCGAGGCACCGATCTTTGTTACAACTGCGGGTGCATTATGAACAATAGCCTCAGAAACTCCATTCAGCCCACATATTCCTTGCGGGTAGCCGTGAAGGTTTAGTTTTGGACATACTCCAAGTACTCTCGGGTATATTTGGAGTTCACCCCTTCGCCTAATTTTAATCAACTCATATTTCACATTAACTTAAAACGTACCAAGAGGCAATCGTAAAACATTCACTCCAAGCACATGCAAGTACATTGATTATCTTTTGACTCCATTTTAAGGCACTGGCTATTTTCTTTCTATATATATATATATATATATATTGTGTCTCAACATTGTGCTTTCGTGCGCTCATTTTGTATCTTGTCATCTATGATTGTTTATGGTTAAATTTCAAACTCCTAAGTAACTCATTCAATTTAACATCACCACACTAAATAATTTTGCCTTAGTAACTTAATAGGGTCTACTCCCATTGCCTTCGTTAGGAGTTGATCCTAAACGGAGGAGTCAAGAACAAGGTGACAACCTTGACTCGAGACTTGCCCCCAAGGACACACCGAGTGTCTTGAAGATTTCTGCCACGTGACCTAGGTGTGTGAAAGGCGGCAACACTTTTTGGCACCGTTGCTGGGGATAAATCTTTTTATTCCCGAAGTACGATTTTTGTTTTCTTCTTTTTTGTTTTTCCTTTGTTTGATGAATGCTTAGACTAGATCCTTAATTTTCATCTAGCAACTCCACTGAATTTTTTCCAAAGTTCTATTTTTACAAAGAAAAGCAAAAAAATAATTTTTGTGAAAAGATTTATAAATGCTTATTTTTCTTTTTCACATGGCGACTCCATTGAAGGGATACAATCCTGTTATCTCATAAACTTGTGAAGTTTTGTTGTGTGTAGATGAGCCCATGCGACATGTTAAAACCTTTAAATCTCATCACTTGATAGCTCCACCTTTTCAGTACAAGGTTTAATGTTTATATCAAATGCATACTATTAATTTTTGATATGGATGGATTAAAGGAGAAATATGGTGCCCAAATAACTGGAATTTTTCTGCCTATCTATTTCTCAAACATCCCTGGTTTTCCTAACTCTTGTAATGGTGTGGGGGATGCATATAAATGGCTTCCAGTTTTTCATGGAAATTATGGTGATTCGGCCATCTGGCATGTCAAATCTTTCCTTCAGTTGATGGCTGACTTCAATATTTTTCATGAAGACAATATGATGGAAATGTTTGCTAGTACTTTTGGGGTGAGGCCTATTGTTGGTTCTATCAGGGCCTTCCTAATAAATGTATAACTTCTTTTCCAAGCTTCCTTTGGATGTTTTTAGAGCAGTGGCATGGTGATAGGGGTAGTATGAATGGTTTGAAAAAGTTCCTTCAAAAGATATGTACCTTCTACCTATCTAGGACAGAGTATCACATGGAAACATATGATGGACCTTTTTCCATGATACAAAGTATTGAAGAATTGGAATCACTTCTTGAAAATTTAAGTGAAGAGGAGGTCCATGATACTCCCATCAAAGAGTTTCCTCATAGTTATTCAAGAAAGGATGTAATTAAGCAGCTTATTTAAGAATATGAGGTATCTCCCAATACACAGCAAGATTCTGAGGAAGGGAAAATCTAGGATGATCCTATTGAAGAGCTTCAGGAGGAGCCCATGATGGAACGCATTGTTGAAGACTCTCCTCATGTCACCATAGCTAAAAACATTGAAAATTTGAGATATTCTCAAGTGTGTTGCAATGCTGATATTTTTCCAGGAAGCCCTCTAGAGAAACCCACTGAGCAACACATCCCAAGTGATCCCATTGAACATTTCCAAAAAGTTTCCTTGATTGAAGATAATATTGAAGATCCTCTTCATGATATCATAACAGGAGCCTATAAAGAAACGTATGATAAGATCAGTACGGTGTGTGGTGACACTAGACCTTGTTTTCCTCATGTTGATGAAAGTTTGGAAAGTTTATTTCCTTCTAATTTTTTTTTTCTGAAGAAGATTGCTATGAATACAAGGAGGACATGGATAGGCAGGATCATGATGCCATAGATGAAGAGCCCCCCACATATGACATGGATGGGAGTGATAACTATTGGAATTTCATAGATAATCCAAAATTGTGAAAATCTTATGGATAATCCCATCCATGATATGTCCAACAAGGGGAGCGTTTATTCAAAAATTTGTGGAAGTCCAATCTACGATACGTCCATAGAGGGGAGCATGGATCTAGATGCCTGGGAAAACTTTAGTATGGAAGAGGAGCATTCAGAATTTTCATGTGATCATTCAGATTCATATCATGCAGAGCAACACAAGGGTATCAGTAATGAAGACATTGAGAAACAGTGTTGTGAAAAGTCAGATGTGATGCAGTCAGTGGAACATCAATCTCAACCATCTTTTTCACATATAGAGGTTCCTTATGATTTGGAGCTACTTGGGGCTTGTGCAACGAGTTATTATTTGATAAGCCCTGGTGATCAGTATGATGATATAGTTAGTTTGCCTCATCGTTCTGATTGGTATATCAGTACTATCCAGTCATGGATAGAAGCAGCCTGCATGAGCACATACAAGTTGGGGAATAATTTTTATGACATTATTCATGCCTATGATCTCCCATCCATCTCGCCCATTATGAATCATCACGCATGTTTGCATTTTTTGAATAAGGTATCCTTACTTTGGCTGGTAACCAAAGGCAAGGAATTTTTTTTTATGTTAATAAAATGCTTAGGTGGTTACATTGGATTTTTTATTACACCTAACCTTTTTATATCATGCTTAGAGTAGGAAAATAAGCTCCTAAAAGAGAGCATTTACTTTCTGCATTTATGTTTTGTACTTAGCTATAATAAAACTTTTTTTTCATTAGTTAATTACATTTATTTTGTTTAAATAATTCAGCTTAATGGTTCATTTGGTTTTTATATAAAGCTTGTGCTACTGAGGTTTTCTTGTCAAGTTGAGATGTTTTTAAAGGGTATATAAACCAGAGATTCTGGTGTTCTCGTATCCTCTCCTTTCCTTAAAGACCAAATCGAGCACACGTCCCACAGTTGGAGCCAGAATGTTACCACCTAAGTTGTACTTAGTGGTTTTTTATCAAGTGAGCCTGGTGAACCGGACAAGGATAACTTGTTAAGACTTCAGAAAACCTTCAGTCTTGCTTATGGGAAGTGCTTGTTGTACTATATCACATGTTCATACCCCATGGGGGAATTGTAATAAATGTTCTGGAATGATAGTGTCTGTAAAAAAATCAGTCTCTTAGATTTTATTTGTCAATCCGATCAACCCAGGGTGTATTTTCCCTTGGTTATTATTGGTTATTGAATAAACAACTAATAATTTCTGATTTTTTCACTCCATACCTCCAAAGTTGGGGTGGTCGGCTTGGCATTTAGGCATATTGAGGTTACTAGAATCTATGTGTCAATGTATAAACATGCTAGGCATCATATTCGAGTCATATGAACATGTCTAAGTCCCCCTAGGTATTTTCAACTTTTTTAATTTTTTTAATTTTTTCAGTGTTTTTTATTAAAATCTATTTTTTCCAAAACTTAGGCTATTTTTTAATAGTTTAATTGGAAAAAATGGTTTTGTAATAAAAGTGGGCTCGGTAATCAATTTCAGTCATGTAGGTGCTCATTTTCAAGCTAAGAGCACCCAGTAAACCTATAGACCCACTATTTCCTAGTTTTGAGTGATTTTCCATCACTCAGGTCAGAAAGCCCCACAAAATCAATTATTGATTATTTTAATTAATAAATTGATGAATAATGGAGCAAATTCAGAATCCTAGATAAGGGGATTCTCAGCAGATTTGATTGAAATCAGTCAGATCTGAACCAGATTGACTAGATCTAACACATCCTTGACTAAAGGAGGTGATCAAATCAGATCCAGAGTTGATCTTCAACAGCCTTTATGGGGAATTGCACCCCCTCTCTCTCTCCTCCACACATGTGGGCTCTCTTGGAAGCTCTGTGGACTGATGTGTCGGTTTATGGGTTGATGTGTCAGCTCAATCAGTTCCTCGGTTAACAAGTAGGCTCAGTTCAACTTCAGATTAGCATTGATGGACTCTCCCTTGGCTGCAGTGATCTATCTCCTTAGGATTTGTGCCCCCCCTGGGATGGATCTCCTGGTTTTTGTATAAAAAAAAGCACAATCTGCCTCTTTCAAGCTAGTTAGAGTTGGATTGAAGGGCTTGCTATTGTAATACTGTTGTAATCTTTTGATTGTTGGAATAAAGAAGCTTTGGAGGCCAAATGGTGTAATGCTCTCATGTGTGTGGATTAAGCATTGTCTTACAGCTATTGATGTTGCCAGTTTTCCTCTCAATTTCTGCATCTGAACCCTGTCTGGCTTGAACGATTTAGCTGAAACTATAGGAGTATAGTTGGGAAAGTAAGGTTACTTTTTTTTTCTATATCTCATAGCATATATCTTTCAAGATCTAGATTATACATGTTTAATAAGTTTATTTGCATGTAATTCTTGTCTCTTTTTCATATATATATATACAGGATTGTGTGTTTAGCTTTCAGGTAGCAAGGATTGGACGAACTATGGATCTAGTTTGACTCCACTGTACATCCAAAAAAATTGTGAAGGCATTGCCCCTCTGTATTCCACTAACAATTTTCCATTGTAGATCCATCCAACAACGGGCCTTTTCCCCTTCTCTTCCTCCTTTCTATTAAAATCAATCTTCCGGTTACCTGTCTCTTCCTCTTATGATAAGATCTAGTTCTAAGAATTGAATATATATTGTTAGATCTAGTTCATAAGAGTGTTGTTGCTTAGATCTGTAATTTCATAAAGAATATCATTTCATAAGATAGATCTAGGTGTAGGAATTGCCTTTTTTGCAAGTAGCTAAATCATAGATCTAAAACTTGCTCATAAGGTAGTTTCTTTTTTCGTTCTCCAAAGATTTAAATTCTACAAGAAAAGTGCATATCTCATTGGCTGCCCAAACAGCAAGCCAAGATCCCAAGGAAAGCTTGCTTTCCTTGGCTCCTTTTTGCAAAACTAGATTAGCCCCTTTTAACAATTTTTTACTTAGTGTTTTTTCAGTAACTTGCGTGGTGACCCAAAACACTTTTAAAGTGTGTTTGGGCACATTTGATTTTAATTGCTCACTATTTTTTAGCAATTCTAACAAAAAAGAGAAGGATACTTTGCCCATTTTCCAACTCTTGGACGAACCAGAGCTTCCCGAAAGCTTCCCCCACTGTCGTGTTTTGATTTTAGCTTGTTACAAGCTTGTTGTAAGCCTTTGGATCCCAGATGACAAGGACCAAAGTGCATCAATTTCAATTTGCTGATATTGTAAATCACTGCAAATAAAAACAAAATATCTTTTTGAATATGCTCTTTCGAGCCTATTCACCATCCCCCTTGGGGGGATTTGTGTCCGTGTCTTTTTTTTTGCTTTTCGTTTATCTTTTTTTTTAATCTAGTGTAGTTCTAATCTGCAGGGTAGTATACTTTGATTTATAATCATTTCCATATTCCATATCTGAGGTTTCAAAGTAATTTTAATACTTATCCCATGACTTCCCGATTGACTTGAAAGGGGAAAGAGATGCGTGGTAGGACTAATTAGAAAACCAACATTGTGTATCTTTGTTTTCTTTTTTCATCAACTGTTTCATCAGCTATAATAAAATTAACTCCTCCTTGATTTCTCGATTGAGATCCACTTGGATCGAAAGAGGTTCCTAGAGGGTTTTCTTTTTAACAAGAACACCTATCTTAGGATTTACTAAAATTGAAAAGAATCCGGTGTGTATGCTCTGCACTTGGCTACGGTTCGTCCGATCAGTCAAGCTGCATCAAAAGCATTTGAGTGACTAGAATAATTAGGATTCACTCTCCCAAATTGACAAACCATCAGGTGAAAATCCAACACCTCGATCAAACCATTACGGTGGCAAAATACCTAATGGAAGCGAGAACTCCTAAAAAGTGATCTCGGGGTGCCGATCTCTGTTACACCTATTGGTGCATTATGAACAATAGCCTCAGAGACTCCATTCAGCCCACATATTCCTTGCAGGTAGCCGTGAAGGTTTAGTTTTGGACATACTCCAAGTACTCTCGGGTATATCTGGAGTCCACCCCTTCGCCTAATTTTAATCAACTCATATTTCACATTAACTTAAAACCTACCAAGAGGCAATCACAAAACATTCACTCCAAGCACATGCAAGTACATTGATTATCTTTTGACTCCATTTTAAGGCACAGGCTATTTTCTTTCTATATATATATATATATATATATATATATATATAGTGTCTTAGCATTGTGCTTTCGTGCGCTCATTTTGTATCTTGTCATCTATGGTTGTTTATGGTTAAATTTCAAACTCCTAATTAACTCATTCAATTTAACATCACCATACTAAATAATTTTTCCTTAGCAACTTAATAGGGTCTACCCCCCTTGGCTTCATTAGGATTTGAGCCTAAACGGAGGAGTCAAGAACAAGGTGACAGCCTTGACTCAAGACTTGCCCCCAAGGACACACCGAGTGGCTTGAAGATTTCTGCCACGTGACGTAGGTGTGTGAAAGGTGGCAACACTGTCATCATCAATTGGTACAATCATCAATCATCACTTACTTTACTTTCTCTTGATGGGTGGTGTCATTGTATTAGAGAGTTGGAAACTGTCTTCATCTAACTCAATGCCATTCACATATATAGAGAGAACAATACAATGGCTGACAGCTTATCCAAAGAAGAATTAACACTGGCTCAGGGCCAGCTTCAGTATGCTGAATTCACCAATGGTGAATGTATTGATCAGGGCACTTTCTATCTGTTCTAGCCCTCAACACTTTACCTTTCTTTGCTGTTGTCTTTTTGACATCCTTTGGATGTAGGTTGTGATGAGTTTTTTCTGTACTATTCATGTTACTACTTCTTTGGATATAAGCTATCTAGTTATAGTATGAACTCTCTATGTAATGAAGGGTATGAAGCGGATGTAGTTTTTATCTCCTAGCTTATACTTCACTTTGGAGCTTTTGAGGTACATGTACATGAGTCTGTAGACAGCAGTATGGATGTTCCATCCTTCATGAGCCATGCAGGAGCAGATATTGTAGCTACTCTTGCTGATATATTACTCCCTCCATGAGCACAGCACATGCTGATGATGTAAAAATGTTCCCTTTGATTTCAATGAAATAGCAAGGAACTGATATTTTCCCTTGGAAAAAAAAGTACTTCATTCATCAACCTGAATGAAATAAATACATGTCAAATAAATAAATGATAATGAATGATAATGTGAGACATTATCATGGCATGTTTTTTCTAATTTGTTGGGCTAGTAAAAGAAATCGTTTTTTATTTTATTTTTAAATAAAATTTTTATTTATTTATTTTTTCTTAAGGAAAAAATGTATTTATTATATTTATAAGTATATTTAATTTGTGATTGATAAATATTGATAGATCAAAATAATAAGTTATCTTTATGTCACTCAAGGGAATATATATAGATAGGTAGATTGTATTAATTTTACTATACAAAAGTTAAATTTTTAATATTTTGACAAAGTTTTGTAAAAGTTGTGAATTTTTTTATTAAATATAAACTTTTAAAAACTATTTAGCTTCATGTTGATTGGTCTATGTACTTGATGAGGTTTGATATCTATTTCTCCCCTCCAGCTTTGGCGACTCGGGCAAACATTGTAGCAATTAGTAACCCGTGTGACCCATACGAGTTTTAACATAAGATTGTAGTGTGATTAGTGCGGCTTTTTGACATTACATTATAGAAAGAATAAAAGTAGTGTACACTTGTCGACTCGAAATTTTGGTGGGTATGAGAGCCAAAGTAATCAACTTAAGCTATCAAAATTATTGGGTCTTCAAGTGACACTAAATAAATAATTAACTTAAAGGAATAATGGTCAAATTTGAGTAGAAGTTTAAGTATAAAAATATAAATTTAAGTTCAATTCGGTAAAACTTTAGTGCGAGAGTTTTATAATGATTTTAACTTTAAACTTGGTGTTGTATTTTATTTTTAAAAGTTTGGTGCATTATACACCAACTATATGCTAACATATAGTTTGATTCATTGAGTTTTTTAACATATAGTTTGGTTCATTTGTTCATTTACAAAGTATTTGTTTACATAGTATACAATTGTATTTGGAAAATATTCATTATTTTTTCGATAAGTAGGTGATTTATTTCTTATTTAGTTTTTCTTAACATAAAAGACGTTCTTATTCAAATTTTGAGAAATTTAGTTTATATTATGATAGTTATTAGTGAAATCCAATGGATTTAAATGAAATTTATAGGAATTTCCCTTCGCCTCTAATGTATATAGGTTTTAAGAAAAATCATGGCTTGAAGGGCTATATTGCATCGGCCTGTTTTAATTTGTTGTAGTTATTTTATGGTTTTGGTTGAGTGGTCGCCATGAAGGTTATTTATTCTACCCATTTCATTGAAGTCATTTGTGTGTTTACGTGTATGCTACACCCTTCTCCAAGTTTACCTCGATGTATCCATATTTAATATGTAATAAATTGGATCTTTGATCATGAATAAGGATGCTTAGCACACATTTTGCATATTTTCCAATTATCTTTGTTTCCTCAAAAGATTGAGAAATTTATTTGATGGCTAAGTAGTGAAATCGATTTGATGACTAAGTAATTTTTTTGACAAAATAATTTTCCTTTTTGTTACAAATTTGTGACAAAGTACCATATTTCTATCATTTATATAGCAATAGTTGTTACTAACTGCGGTGACTTTGCCACCTCGTGGCTCTTGCTTGTTTATATATATATATATACCAAAATTAGAATGTACTTATATTCTTTTTTTTAGATTTACAAATGTTAACCAAATCTAGTACAGACGATAAATGTTATTCATTCACCCAAATTCAAACATCTCGTATTTACTCTTAGCTAATTGATTATAAATATATAATTTAAAGATGTTTTAAAAATATTTTATAAATTATATATATATAGAAATAAAAGGTTTTTTAATATATTTTATTATATATATGAAAAATAAAAATTTACAAAAACAACTTATTTCTTCTAATTTCTAATAATATTAATTTAAAATAAATTTATTAAATATATTCTTTCACTCTCACATGAATATATTTATAGTCTTATTAATGTGAAATAAATATCTAGACATCATTATTATATGTACTACTATATATTTCCAAGGAATCGTTGTACACATAGACACCTCATATATATGGCACTTTGACCTTTTAAATGAGACTTTGGCTCTCTTCAAAGTCAATTTATCCAAAGCATACGACCGTGCTAATTGGACTCTAATTAGACTAATTCTCATTCAGATAGACTTTTCTCTCATCCTGGTCAATTGGATTCTTCCCATAGTATAGATTGTATTCTTTGCGGTGCTCATCAACAGCTCGACTTCCAACTTTTTCAGGCCTAGACGTGGCCTCAGACATGGCTTCCCCCTAGCTCCATTATTATTTATCTTGATGATGGATGGGCTTAGTCGTATGCTGACGAAAGCTGCTTCTTTTGGGCTTTACAAAGGCCACAGGTTTGATTGTAATATCTACGTATCCCATATATTCTTTGTTGACGACTTGTTGTTTTTCTCCGATGGCACTTGCAGGGATGGGATTATACCGAAATCATCCATCAGGATTTTATGTATAGCAACATGAATGTGATGTAACAATCAGAAATCTAATATGTCATTCTTGAACCTAGACCATGGGGAGGAGCTATGGCACACACAATTTCGATTTCATTCATGTACACATAGCGACAGGCACCAAATACCTTGGAAACTTTATCAATCCCAACGATTACTCCAAGAAATACTGGGTTTGGCTTCTCGTGCGGGTTGAAAACCGTTTGAAGATGTGGTGCAACAGGTAGATCTCTCGTGGAGGAAGGTTGATCCTCATCAAATTTATTATCGAGGCCATCCCTGATCCGGATTTATGCAGGAATGCAACAAAATACACAAATAACCATGGAAACAAATATGCAGCGGAAATAACACTTCATTTCATTAATCAATAATTGAAACTTGTTTACATACAGAATGGAAATAAACTAGCTAGAGTGCTGGTAGCTTATCTTTGAGAAGAGATGTGGCGGCTACATGCCTCTGAACTCTCTATTACAATGAGGCTTGAAGGCCTATATATTATTGAGAAACAATGGAAACCCTACACATCCAAAAACCTAACCCTAGGAGGTGAAACGCCTTAATATGGGCCCTGCTGGGTAACTTGGTACATCAATTTCCTGAGTTCGAACTTTAGCATACTACCTTCGTTTGACGCGCATGATACACTGTTAGAAAGATCTGTTTAAGGACTACATCCATGCCAAAAACGACTCTCAGACCCGTTATCTAGAGTGCTGGTAGCTTATCATGATAAACTAGCTAGAGTGCTGGTAGCTTATCTCTGAGAAGAGATGTGGCGGCTACATGCCTCTGAACTCTCTATTACAATGAGGCTCGAAGGCCTATATATTATTGAGAAACAATGAAAACCCTACACATCCAAAAACCTAACCCTAGGAGGTGAAACACCTTAATGTGGGCCCCGTTGGGTAACTTGGTACATCAATTTCTCGAGGTCGTAACTTTAGCATACTACCTCCATTTGACATGCATGATACATCGTTAGAAAGATCTGTTTAAGGACTACATCCATGCCAAAAATGGCTCTCAGACCCATTATCTAGAATGCTGGTAGCTTATCATGATAAACTAGCTAGAGTGCTGGTAGCTTATCTCTGAGAAGAGATGTGGCGGCTACATGCCTCTGAACTCTCTGTTACAATGAGGCTCGAAGGCCTATATATTATTGAGAAACAATGGAAACCCTACACATCCAAAAACCTAACCCTAGGAGGTGAAACGCCTTAATGTGGGCCCCGTTGTTACTGGGTACATCAATTTCTCGAGGTCATAACTTTAGCATACTACCTCCGTTTGACGCACATGATACATTGTTAGAAAGTTCTGCTTAAAGACTACATCCATAAATGACAAATATCTGTTTAAGGATTTATGTAGGAACGCTACAGAATACACAAATAACCATGGAAACAAATATGCAGCAGAAGTAACACTTCATTTCATTAATCAATAACTGAAACTTGTTTACATACAGAATGGAACTAAACTAGCTAGAGTGTTGGTAGCTTATCTTTGAGAAGAGATGTGGCAGCTACATGCCTCTGAACTCTCTGTTACAATGAGGCTCGAAGGCCTATATATTATTGAGAAACAATGGAAACCCTACACATCCAAAAACCTAACCCTAGGAGGTGAAACGCCTTAATGTGGGCCCCGTTGGGTAACTTGGTACATCAATTTCCCGAGGTCATAACTTTAGCATACTACCTCCGTTTGACGCGCATGATACATCGTTAGAAAGATCTGTTTAAGGGCTACATCCATAAATGTCGATGCCAAAAAAACGTTGTTTAGGGCCTCAAAACAGCTCCAGAAGTTTAGGACCCGAAAACTACCAAAAATAGTAAAATGTGCTACAATTAAGGAAACTGGAAAATTGAAAGAAACAGTGGTGGGGGTCTAAGAGGAATAGGTGGGTGGCCACCAATATCCTCTTGGATCAATCCTTGTGTACTGGTTCACCTTGTCTACGGTACCTTCCAGTATCCTCCGGAGACTAAGGATTCTATGCAAACAAAAATTGTCGGGAGGTATGGACAAGACTCACGTTTTCTCCTGAACCTCATGGAAAAACATTGTGGGCCCCAAAGTTATGGGCGGTTGGGGACTTAAGGATCTACCTTCCTTTGCAAAAGCGTTGGCTTCCAAGTGCGCATGGAACCTCATCAATGGTAATGGGTTATGGATCCAAATCACACTCTTTAAATACATTGCACTACTTTCTGTTATCGAATGGATCCAGGAACCTGTCAAGTCCACTCAACACGCATCTATATTCTGGAAGGCGATTGTCAAATCTTTCGATATTATTGGAGGATGGATTTCCTGGAAGATAGGCAATGGCCAATCTGTAAGAATCAAGAAAGACCCTTGGGTGGGTGGCAAGGACTTTGTTGGCTTCTCTGATGACATGATTCTCCATCTAGTTGATCGTGGCTATACACATCTGCACCAGATTCATATACAGAACATACCTCCCTTATCCCACCAGCGTTGGTTTCTAGCTACTGATCTTGATTTCAGTGCTGGAGACGCAATCTTATGGGATCAGTATATACAAAATATGCAGTCCAACATGGTTCAGCTAACTGATAAACCAGATCATCTCCTATGGACCAAAAATGCCAAGGGTGGGTCATACTCGCCAAAATTGGGTTATCTTGCTTTCATAGAATTGGAGGATCCTCCCCGGCCTCACTGGTGGTGTCAAAGCATCTGGATGCTCTCATGCCCTCTTAAAATCAAACTGTTCTTTAGGCTTGTCTTAGATGGCAAGATCCAGGTTTGGGAAACTTTGACACACAAATTTTTAGTTGGGCCCAGCAGATGCACATTATGTGAACAGGAGTCAGAATCCATCGATCATCTTTTTTTATCTTGCCCATATGCTCAGGAGGTGTGGAAAACACTTACACAATTTGCAGGTATTCCATACTTTTGGATTTTGATAGACATCAAACTGGCTTGGAAGGGCTGTATCAGTGGTCCCTTCTTCTCAACTCTTTCCGCTCTTCCGATTATTACAGTTTGGTGTATATGGTTAGCTCAGAACAAGAAGTTATATGATGGAATCCTCATACTGTCCCAAGTATATGCTGGACGCAGTTTTGGTATTTTTAAAGCTTTCCCGAAGCATAATTCTCATAAACCTCCTCGTGTCATCTTTGCACCCATCGTGGATGACACCTTTCTGTGGGCCTTCATTGACGGTGTCTCCCAAGGTATGCCATAGATGGGTGGAGTTGGGGGTACCATCCATCTCTCCTCTACTAGGTCCATACATTTTGCAGCTGGATTGGGGGATGCCTGCAATAATCAGGCTGAATTTGTTGCAGTCAATACACTCTTGAGGATTTCTCGTGCCCTTGGAGTGGACAGACTTCAGGTTATTGGTGTCTCTTTGTTGGTTGTGGATTGTCTCAAAGAACATAAGCCCTCGATGGACATTTTTCTCCTTCCATTCTTTGAGGACATTGACAGGGCGATGATCCATTTCTCTTTCCTCTCCTTCTAGCATATCTTCCGAGAAGCTAATGCTGAGGCTGATGGCCTATCCAAGAAAGGCTTGCTCTTGCCGGCTGGATTCACTGATAAATGGGAGTTGACTGATGGTCAGATGGTCCCTCTGGGTCCATATAGTACATAGTCTTCTCACTACTGTATATTTTTATGTTAATGATGAGTTGATACACTTTCAAGACATTTAGATAGTTGTGCTAGGTATAACTAAGCATTATCTTTTGGTTAAAGTTACATAGAACCTATATTCCAAATTAAAAGACAACTTTATGAAATATAATGACCTAACAATCAAATAAATAATATAATTTTAAATATATAAAACTATAATATTTTCTAACAAAAAAAATCATTACAAATACATTATATCTTTCCAATTCCAAAAAATTACTGTACACATGAACACCTCATATCTATGGCACTTTGACCTTTTAAATGAAATCACTACACAGACATTCTCACA
This sequence comes from Pseudotsuga menziesii, assembly GCA_001517045.1. Classification (NCBI taxonomy): domain Eukaryota; kingdom Viridiplantae; phylum Streptophyta; class Pinopsida; order Pinales; family Pinaceae; genus Pseudotsuga; species Pseudotsuga menziesii. Next base: position 95,122 of record LPNX010892436.1, on the reverse strand, counting down.
CACCTTTGTCCTTCCAGATTATACACGGGTTCTAACAAAAATAGATTAATAGTCATATCAATGTGAAATGAAATCATTACATAAAATAAATTGATATCCTCATTCCTTGTAGGGTAGGCGGTGGAGGTGAAAATGCAAATGTGGAAATCATTACACAGACATCTCATATATGACACTTGTAACCTTCCAAATGAAATCATCGCACTCGCATTTTCAAAGTACTTTTTCATTTTCCAAAGAAAATTATTATCAAATAAGGTACTTTGATTTTCTAAATAAAATCATTGTATAGAAAATAAAACCCTTAAAACTTAATCATCTTTAAAAATATATTATTAATACAAAAATAAGAAACTATGTATTATAAAATAAAATATTATCATATAAGAAAATAATTTTCATTTTTCAAAAATATATTATTAATATAAAAATAAAAAAACTATGTATTATAAAATAAAATATTATTATATAAAAAAATAATTTTCATTTTTCAAAGAAAATTATTATCATATAAGGTATTTTGATTTTCTAAATAAAATCATTGTATAGAAAATAAAACCTTAAAATGTAATTATCTTTAAATAAGAAACTATGTATTATAAAATAAAAATCTACATGGTTAATTATTTTTAAAAAGTAATAATATATTATTTTTGATATTATTGTTTTGAAGAGGCACATTTTAAGGAGAGATTTGTAACTCTTTTTATATTCATTTTAAAGTTGATAAATATTCTTTATTAAAAAATATTATAAAAAAATAACATATTTACTAAAATTGTATTTAAAATAAAAAGATATATATCATTCTTTTATTACTTTTACTTATTTTAATAAAGATATATATCATATTGTTTTTCTATATTTTTTTTATTCAAATAAGAGATTTTACTTTTTATTTATTTTTTACTTTTATTCAAATAAGAAATCTTACTTTTTATTCAAATAATAATTCTTTCTTAATAGTATAGGGAATGGAAAACAAATGAAAAAATTTGTAAAAGGTACATGGCTATTAAGATTTAAATCATGTACATGGCTATTAAGATTTAAATCATAAAATTTTCAACATTGTTATTGATGTTTAGAAATTTTTGTTCACCCATTACAAAGTGATTAAAAATGGGTAGCAAAATAATTCAAAATATAACATAGAAAATAAAATTTTAGAACCATTTATAATTTTTATAATTTAAATACTAGTTAAAGTATTTAATAGAATAGAAATTGCTACGTCTATGAATTGAAACCAAAATTAAATGCTAATTATAATATCTAAGTTGTTAGCATTGCCAAGAACCTTTACAATGATTATTTCATTGTAACTTTAAACTTTGAAGTTATAAGACTCTTTGGTTTTACCTCTTTGAAGTTATAAACTGAATATAAACTGATGAAGATATTGATAGTTTCCTTAAGCCCATATTGGCCCAGGAAGTTGAAGCTGTACTAAAAGGGTTTAAGAAGGATAAGAGCCCGGGCCCTGATGGGTGGTTTGTCGAGTTCTTCTTGGCCTTTTTTGATCTGGTGGGGGGGAACTGGTCTTGGTTGTGGAGCAGGCAAGAACACATGGAAAGATTTCTGGAGCACTTAACTCTACTTTCTTGACCCTGATACCTAAGTGTGAGAAGCCTTCGACTTTTGTTGAATTCCGTCCCATCTCCTTATGTAACCTGGTCTACAAGGTCATCTCAAAGATTGTTGCCCTTAGACTGAAGCCTATCCTCAACAGATCTATATCTGCCCAACAATTTGGCTTTCTCAACGATAGACAGATAACTAAACTTGTAGGCATAACCCAGGAATTATTACACTCCATCAAGACTAAGAATTCAAGTGTATTGGTTTTAAAACTTGACCTGGTTAAAGCCTTTGATATAGTAAACAAGACCTTTCTTAGACTTTTGCTTATACAGATTGGCATTCCCCTGCTGGGTGTTAATTGGATAATGGGCTGTGTATCTAGCTCCTGCTTTGCTGTTTTAGTTAATGGATCCTCCTTGGACTTTTTTCCTGCTTCCAAAGGAATACATCAAGGATGTCCTTTGTCTCCCTTTTTATTCATTTTGATTATTGAGAGTCTCAGCCGAATTATTATGGATGCACAGCAAAAGGGTCTTATAAAGGGCTTCCAGTACTCTCCTGATCTGTCGATAACACACTTGTTATTTGTTGATGATGTTATTTTAATTGGTATTGGCACTTTTGATGAATGGAGTGCTTATAAAGATGCATTGGACTTATTCTGCTCGGATTCGGGGATGACTGTCAGCTTGGAAAAATCATCTTTTCTCTATCAGAACGTGGATGCTAATATTAGGAGAAAATTTGCAGAGTTGCTCCCTTTCAGGATGGTCCCTCCTACACTGGGCTTTAAGTATTTGGGATATCGCTTGAAACCACTGGGGTATCATACCTCGGACTGCCGATGGATGATTGATTTATTTGAAAAAAAGATCCAAAACTGGACCTACAGGATACTCTCTCTTGGTGGCAAAGTGGTACTTATTAAAGTTGTTCTCACGGGGTTGGCAGTCTACTGGTTTGCATTGGCTAGATGTCCTAAATCTATTATGAATATACTTCGTAGAACTATTTTCTCATTTCTATGGGGGTCCTCTACTAATTATCAGAATCCTCATTTGATAAATTGGGAAACCGTCTCCTTACCTATTGAATATGGTGGCTGGGATATAAAGAACCTTGAATGGTTTGGAATATCTTTGAGATTGAAAAGTATGTGGCAACTACTTAATGGTATTGGTATTTGGAGCAGAATAATTGCCCATAAATACTTCAAGAACATATCCTTAGAAGACTGGATTCGTGCCCGAAAATTCAAAATTACTGGTACTTCTTACTTCTGGAATGGGTTTATAATGATTTTTGAGTGGATTACTTGCCAGTTGGGATGGAAGGTGGGGAATGGTTTAAAGATTAGGGTGGGTGTGGACCTTATTGCTGGGGCATAACTCACAGTATCTATTATCTGAGGAGCTCAGAGATTACCTTTATGACATGGGGATATCAAATCTTACTCAAGCACAAAATTTGGATGTTTGTGGTCCTGATGGATCTAACTGGTATACTGCATCTGATCTATATTTGGGTGGTGATTGGGCTGATCAATGGTGTTCATATGTCAAAGGCTTGACTCATGGTGGTATAAGGATTGGGACTGCGGAGGATACACTTCTTTGGTTGTATGGCAAACATATGGGTATGGTGATAGCTAAAAAAGCTTATGATCTTATTGTCTCTAATCATAGGACTATCATGGCAAATGATTTCATTGTGAAGATTTGGCACTTAAATATACCCCATAAGCTGAATTGTTTTATCTGGCTTACTTGTAATAAGAAAATCAACACTTGGGATACTCTGTGCAAGAAAGGTTGGCATGGTCCCAATAGGTGTTGTTTATGCAATAGGGATGCTGAAACTATGGAACATCTTTTTGTTGGCTGCCCTTTTGTGAAGAAGATGATTTGGGGTCTCAATTGTTTGCATGATGTTCACCTACTTTGGACTGCTCCTACCCTTATGGAAAATCTCTCAAACTGGGTATCTAAGGGTGTAACCCTTCAGTACTTGCCTTTTTTTCTCATCTAGAATATCTGGAAGGCTAGGAACTGAATGTTATTTGAATATCTGATACCTAATATGGCCTGTCTATTACATATCATCCTTGATGAGGTAAATTCTTATAAAGTACCTCTGATTTCTAGGAATAAAATCTGTGACATAGGGAAGCCTCCTGTCTCAAAATTCCCTATGCTTTTCTTTCATGGCGCTGTGGCAAATTTCATTGGAGGAGCGGGTATATGTATTTGGTTAATTGATCACCATCTTTTTGCTTTTAAGCTTGGATGTGGGAGCATCACTAATACAAGACCAGAACTTTTAGCACTATGGGCATCATTATAGGTCGCCAAAGATATTGGGCTGCCTTACTTACATATCTTTGGTGACTCCTCTGTGATTATAAACTGGGCAAAGGGGGAATCCACTCTTGACATGGTGAACCTTGAGGCTTGGTGCTACAACACCAGACTTCTCATGTCCTTATTCACCTGGGTGGATTTTAGTCATGTCTATAGGAAACATAACAAGAGGGCAGACATCTTATCCAAGGAGGGGTTGTGTTTGGCTCCTGGTCATCTCTTACTTACAGAATCATATGATGATGAGTTTATTGGGGAAGACTCATTCCATCTTTTTTAGAATATGCTCATTCTATTTCAGTTATTTATCTCATGGATTTTTTGAGCTATTTCTGGTTTCGTTGAGCAGCTGTTATAGAATTTTGAGAGTCACTTACCTGCTTTGGATAAGGTGTTTGGGCTCTTGTTATATTCTCTATGGACATTTCTCTAACTGATGTATTTATTGCTCACTTATGAGAGGACCTCACATGTATTGATACCCAGATGCTGAGTGTATTTACAAATCTTGGGTATTGTTTTATTTCTGTTTTGAACTGTCATGTAATGTTATATTTTACTGATCTGTTTGACTCATTGGGGTTTGACAAGCTGACTGATGATGTACAAGGATACCTTTGATTCAATAGAATATCAAGGAACTGTTTTTTTCGACTGAAAAAAAAAACTGAATATAAAATCTATAAAACTTAATACAATATCAACTTTAAACTTTGTCAAAAATGTTTAATGAGTTCCAGCATCACAAACAAAGCTTTTTTCACCGCTGTTAAAAACAGTGTTCATATATTATTCATTGTGTAAATAGTATACAGCTGTATACAGACTATGTATTATCAATCATTCATTTTATAAGTAGCATGCAACTGTGTACACACAAGTATAGCAAGACTCCCAGTGCATCTTATTTATATATATAATAGAAATCTGCCTATCTTAGAACCAATAACTATATTTTAAATGCATCCCCAATAAGCATTTCCCAAAGATGGATAGCCCAAAAGTATAGTGGCAGTTGTGTATATATCACACTTAGTACACATCTATAATGTACAGTGTATATATGATCCTGATCAGGTACATTTTTCTCTTTCCAGTATAATGACAAATGTGTATATATCATATGAACTGTACATCTATAATGTGTGGTGTATATATCATTTCAAGGGCATTTGGGTTTATTGCCATGTGTTTTCAAATTAGCATAGCAGGGGCAGAGATCCTTGTTTCCAGATGTCCCAGGAGGAACACAGTTGCATTTGGCACAACATGTACCACAAGCTCTTAAACATATCTTATGGCGGGATGCTTCTTTGCATCTTTGTCCACAAGCTGCATTGCAATCTGCATCAACCCATCCAAAGGTCAAGTGATGATGATAAACTTTGAATTGATAAAAAATTGTTAAAACAGTAGAAGACAAAAATGAATGCACACAGAAAAGTTGTTAAAGCAATTAAAAACAAAAATGAATTCACAAGCAGAAGTTCAGAAAATGTCAAAACATCATAAAGAAAACATGAATTTACAAGAAAACAGTAAAGCAACATAAAACAAGAATGAATTCACACAGAGAAGTTAAGAGAATGTTAAAGCAACATAAAACAAACATGAGTTTACAAGAAAGTTTAAAGAAGAAACAGTAATGCTTTATTTAAGCTTTGAATTCACATAAGAAAGCTGAAAAAAAAAGAAACAAATTTTGAAAAAAAAAAGCCTTGAATTAAATTGAATTTTTTTCTTAAACAATGTAACAAATGATGCTAAAGAGCCCTGAATTCATGAGCAAAAGTTAAAAATACAAAACTAAATGATGCCAAAGAACCCTGAATTCATGAGCAAAAGTTAAAATTACAACACCAAATGATGTTAGGAAATAGATAATCCAATGACAACAACTACTGATCATGCCTAAATGGACCTTAAATTCACAAAACTAGAAGCAAGAATTAAAACAACATCAGCAATTGATGCCAAACATAAGCCATAAGCCTTGATTCACAAATAAAATATAAAACTACAGGAACAACAACATCAAATGATGATAATAATTATACATAAATACTATATAATTTATACAACCTATGGTCTGCAGAAGCTCCATGTTCATCCCATTTGTTTGCAGCTGGAATCAGGGGAAAGGGAAAATCCAAAGTGATCAGTTATATATAATTCGGCCTCCAAAGCCTCTTCATGGATGTTACTCCTTATGTTAATAAATTATACCTTGTGATAATTTAGACATAACTCAGTGATAGATATATAACTCACCCCAGCTGTTGTAGAAGCTCCAATCTCAGCAGCTTCCACATACATCTGTTTCTTCAACAAGCAGCGAGACATATAAGACCTCCGAGCTCAGTATCAGAGAAGAAAATTAATTCCATAAAATAATAGAAAGACTTGTATCAGTAAATATGTAAATTCAGGTGGCAATATAAGAACAACACTTATTACCTGAACAAGTGCCATCGTCATAAAATATAAGACCAACAGCCTACTTGCAGAAGCCATGGGAGTTGTTGACACCCAGATGGGGTATATACACAAGTGAAAAATAATTATAATATATGTATATATTCGGCCACACGCAACAATAAGCCAAAACCCTGCTGTGTATATATCTATGTCTTCTTTTTTTTCTCTGACTGCAATGCAATGGAGACCATGGTCTCAATTTATAGGGAGGAGAAGATACAACTTTCTGTCAGTTTGCATATTGTGGTTATCTCTTTTCTTTTCTAGAATTATCAGGAGACACTAAATGCCATCCCATCACCAGCTCGGCCCACCCAGTCTGTACAACTTACATTTGCTTGATGAATCATAATGAATGCTTTACAGTCCAGTAACATGATAGAAGGAAAACAGTCACCCTTCTTTACTGTATGTAATGTTGTTTTAGAAAACTGTTCCTGAGGAAACATACAATTTTTGTTCTGCCAAATGCTGCTCAGCAATTTGGAGTTTTATTAAAAGAATCTTCTGTACTTTCCTTGTGGGTGATGGTAACCTGGGTGCACTCTACTATGCATCTTGCCAGTTGTCATAGCTCTTTATGGGTAATAGGTATGATGCCGATGTGGATGGTAAAATATTTTTTTAAATTTGTTTAGACCGTTCATTGTGAACAAAATTAATCGAGGCAAACTTTTAATTGTTTTTTTTAATTAATAGTGTTTTTAAATGGGTTAAGATTTCTAAAGCTAAATTTTGATGGTAGAAGTTTTTAAAATTCCAGGTGATTTTTTATTTAAAAAATAAGTTAGTTTTGGGAAAACTTTTAATTAAAAAATAGTTGAATTTGTTTATTGTTGGAAAAAAATTCTATTAAAAATGGCTAATTTTTATTTATTTTATAGATGATAGATTTTTTTTAACTTAATTCGCATATATATATATATATATATATATATATATATATATATATATATAATTTGAATTTAAAGTTTACACATATAAATTTATTTTGCTACAACCATCTTAATTCTCTTAAAAATTATATATATATATATATTTGAATTTAAAGTTTACATATATGTAAATTTATTTTACTACAACAGTCTTATCATTTATTAACAAGTCTTTTTCTATTGAAGTTTCCACAAGACAAAAATCATTATTATAAAATCTAAGAAAGATATCGATGCAAATTTTATTTATGATAATAGAAATCTAAAAGAAGTGACTTCTTACAACTGTCTCCGAAGTGATATTCATCATAAGCTCAATTGAAACTATAGCATTGAGAAAATGATTAATGGAGAGTGAAAAGTTTATTTTGTTCTTGAAAATAAGTGTAAATCATCCAATCTGGTCATGTAGGATAAAAAGAAGTTCCTCTTTGAAACTCTTGTCATCCCTATTATCTTGTATGGGTGTGAAGTATGGGGATGCAACATTTCTAGTGAATCTTGGAGGAATATTGAGCAAATCTAGAAGCGATTTATAACTTATAACCTCAAAATTAAAAGCAATATGCCTTATCTTATTCTCCTAATAGAAGTGGGTCTTTCCCCCATCGAGAGCATGACTACGACTAGGTATCTGATGTACAAGCATAAGATAAATAACGTGGGAAACGAGAGACTTCCTAAAATTGTTTTAAACTCCAGTGAAAAACCAACTACGCCTCAAGCGGCGTTGGTGTAAAGATACCATGGCTTGGTTAAACCATTGGGGCATTGATGAAAATGACATTTTGCAAAACATTGATAATGTCAAAAATATTATTACTTCTAAGTTTAAAGAGAAATCATGGTGTGAGGAAAATTTAGCTTAAGATATTACAAGGAGGTCATTAATCATAACTTGGAATATCATAAGTATCTCTCAGTGTAACCAACTCACGGAAGAAAAATAATATAGTCAAGATTAGAACGAACTCTCATGAACTCCATAGCGAAACAGGGCGTTGGTCTATTCCTAAAACTCTGTGGGTGAAAAGGGTTCCCCATCTATGTGAGTCTATGAGCACCGAGGATGAAAAGGGTTTTCCATCTGTGTGAGTCTATGAGCACCGAGGATGAAAATCACTTTCTCTTAGAGTGTCTTGCTTACACCCACATTAAATCTGAGTTTCATTGTATTTGCTATAATACAAACCTTTATAACCTCCGATCTTGCCAAGACTATACTGAGCTTGGAAAGCCTCTTGGCAAGCTTTTTGAGCACACAAACAAGATTTTAAAGTAAACCAAGTATATCCTTCTTAAGGGTCGATAGACCAAAGTTGGTTTTAGTGGGCGTTAATCATCATCATGATCATCATCATCATGGATGTAGTTTGGGTAGTTGAAATGAATGATTGGTACCCTCCTTACCCTAGGTTCAATCCTTGTAAGGGACATGGTGCTCTTATTTAGCCCCTATGTATTGTCTATATAATGGTTTGACTAAACATATAATTCCGGTCATACCTTGATTCTTTAGAGTAGCAAGTGTTAGCATATTTCCAATTAATTTTTTTTACATATTATATATATAATTATATTTGAAAAATTAGAATTTTTCTTTTTAATACTATATGTTTATGTGTTTGTACATTGAATTTATAATAGGATATATGCTTTCATTAAATATTAAAGATATCTCTAAATTTTAAAGATAAATTGAAATTAGAAATATGTTAGAAAATATATCTCTAATTTAGTTATTGAAAGAACGTATCTATTCTTTGTACATTGTTCTATTGAAAACATTTTATTTATATTAGATATTAATATTTTAATTTTAAATATTTAATACTGTTATAAATTTTGAATTAAAATTACATTTTAATTTTTTAATTATATTAAATTAATAAAATATTAGATATTAATATTTTAATTTTAAATATTTAATACATTGTTATAAATTTTGAATTAAAATTACATTTTAATTTTTTAATTATATTTAATTTAATTTAGATGGTTGATTAATTGAAATTTAATTTTTAAAACATAATAAATCTAATTACAAATAAATAAAGAATACACACAACAAATCTACTTTGAAAAATTATAAATGATTAAAAAATAAAAACTTCATATATCATAAAGGAGTTTTTAACCTTAAACAATAAATAAGATAAAATACATTAAAATACATTTAAAAAAAACTAAAAAAATGCTGTCCAGCAATTTTAATTCCAAGCCACCTTTCAAACCATATACTTTATCACTTGATAACCACATTAATTGGGAAATCACTTGCTTTCAATATAACATAAGTACAACTTGAATTATTATTAATTGAATTTGGTTATATTGTTTATTGGTTATGGCAACCTTACATAGAAGACATTCATAAGAGAATGAGTATGATAAATTTCAAACATAATATCAAAATACATTGCATTTAGTCCTATTTGCATGCATATGAGTCTATAAATATAACAAAATATGGTAAGCTAATAGTTAATGTTGCATAAGATATTCCAACACTCATGTAAAGCCCATATGAAATGGGAAAGTATTAAAATCAAAGAGGACTAGGGTCTTGTTCTTTGATGGTTTCATTGTTGGACTTCCAAGTTGTTAAAGGTATTTCATTAAGCATTAATCACTGCTTTGATAACTGGTCAACCAGTTGATTCCTTTCACGGTAAATATGCTTGAATGTGACCTCCTGAAAGAAATGCAAGATTCTGATAATTTACTCATAGATAGGCTTGAGATAGATGTTCTTAGGGTCAATATTGTGAGTAATCCAGTTGAGAACGAGGAGAGAATCTCCAAAAACTTGTTGTTTTGTACGACCTACAAGTTTTGCAAGTTTAAGGATCATCAGAATCATTGTAAGCTCTGCTTTGTTGTAAATTGATAAACCAAGTCCCACTAAAAAATTATAGAAATGATTGTCTGAAAGATAGAGGATACCTCTTGTGGCACCATAGAAGGGTCTTCCTTGTGCAACTCCATCGAAATATGACCAAGACTTTGTGGTATCAATCTATGCACCGAGATGTAAAAGTATGGAAATATGGTGTAGATCCCATGTGAAATAGTGTAGCATAGCTAAACTCTTAGCAGCGTATGCTTATGGAGGGATGGAAACATCTTGAAATATCTTCTTGTTGCGAATGAGCCAATCTCCCCACATGAGCAATAGAGGAATATCTTTGATCTCTCAAGTAGTAGGATTGTTCAACCATCCCTTGATGACCTCTTTGAAAATCAACCCATCCTAGATAAGTGGTCTACCCAATACTGAAGATGCATATGACCACATATCAGTGAAGTAGGGAAACTTAATAAATATATGATTAATGGAGTCATTTTCATTCAAACAAACTACACATATGTTGGGTCCAAGTCCCATGAATAGATAGGTGATCCCATACTGGAATTTACCAGTAAGAGTAATTCAGAGAAATAATATGTTTTTGAGAGGGAATTTGATTTTTCATATGACTAATGTCACCATTTTGGATCTAGGCGATCTTCATCCTCCCTAATAACTTGATAGCCAATCTTTGACCTATATAGTCCACCTAATGTTTTTATTAACCATAGTATAGAGTCCTCCATATGATCAATAGGAATCTTGTAGTCTTTAAGGGATTGAGTGTAATCATCCCAAATGCTTATCGCATCACCTAAGAATCTAATATGATCAGGGTTGAGCCATTCCTGTTGATAAATAGTAGTGAGAGATAAATATTGGATATGATATAAGAAAATGTAGCCCCTTTCCGAAAGGTAGTCAATCATGAAAGGAAGGAGCCTCTGTGTAACCACACTACCGACCCATGCATCAAAACCAATTCGGGAAGTCCTGTCATTCCCAATCTTCCAACATAGCCAATCACCAATAATGTCATATGCAAAGTGCATAACCTTCCACATAATGGATGAATTCTTTGTAGCTTTGTGAGTGGATCTTATCCAGTCCTGGATGGTTAGTGGATGCAAGTATTTCTAATGGATCACTTTAGTACAGAGACCGAAGGTGGTGATAATTCTCCAGACGCATTTGAATGCAAGAGCATAGGAGAAACTGTGGTGGTGCTTGAGCCCCCGTCCACTGTGGTGTTTGGGTAGAGAAATATTGTCCCATGAGACCCAGTGAAATGCCTTAGAATCTTTTTTATGACGCCATAGGAAACCAAAGCTCAATTCGTGAATACAATCCATAACTCCCCTAGGAATATGCGTGATCGTGATCCAGTATACCGACAAACCCTCTAAAACAAATTTGATGAGAATGAGATGGCTTGCTCTTGTGAGCCACTGATTACACAAGTTACTCATTTTTCTCTCCACTCAACTTATCATCTAGTCCTAATCATTTGGTTTGATTAGAAAACCAAGATACCTAATCCCAAGATTAATATCAAAATACTCATATTCAAACAAACTAAACTATTGATCAAATCAATCACCTCAGCTTCCATATTCATAGTTGAAAGTGATGATTTTTTGGGATTAATGATCATACTTATAGCTGCCTAAAATAGCTCATTGATAGCACAAGTTGCAATAAAACTATTAATTTTATTTTCATAACTATAGGGCAATGCAATTTATTAATCAAAATTAATATTTGATGTAATTAAATGGAATTACGTGTAATTAAATGTAATTTTGTTTTAAATCTAATTGGCATAGCTTTAAGATGAGTGAATGTGAATGTGAAGTAAAATGCGGGATGTACATGTATATGTAACATTATAATAAATGAAGGTAGGTGCTAATAAAGATTAATTATGGAGTTGTCATTGACGTAAGAGTTTATGAACTTGTATTTGGGATTAATTCATGTAGAGATCCCACTTCCTATCATATGAGAATGATAAACTGATAGTTAACCTTAAAATGTGAGAGTCATTAACGTCCTTCTTGATTATCTAGGTATATATGGAGGAAAGGAAAGTTGGTGATGAGATAACTACTTATGACCAAGAAAATATGGTGTTAGGTGATATATACAATTTATGACAAATGATTTTCCAATCATTCATGTGGAGATCTCAAATTTTAAGGAAATTTAATATTTTAGAATTTAGCTACCGATCGATGAGATTTGCATTGACGATTAATGAAATGAAAGAAAAAATCACTTTGGAGCCTTATTTTAGAGAGTTGTATAATTTTGGAGTAATTTCAATTGTGAATTGGTGTCATCTTTAGCAGGGAGGTAGGTGCAGGAGGGGTCATTTTTGGCCCTGTAGTAAAAATTGTGAAGACTTTTGCTTGGGGCCTTGGAACCAAGACAAATAATGAGGTGGAATGGCTGGCGCTCCTTCATGGCCTAGAAATGATAGATTGGGGATCCATCTTGAATATTCTCGTCTTTGGGGACTCTCGTCAAGTTATCCTAAAGATGAGCTCGGGCTACTCCGCAGGATCCATCAATTGCAAAAAATTCTTCGATCGAATATCCCTCCTAAATCTTCCCCCTCACATACTCAGATCAAACAATGCTCTTGCTGATTGCTTCTCCAACAAAGGCCCCCCCTTAGCTCAAGGCTCCATGGTTTATAATGACCAAGGTGTTAGTCACAAGTTCATTCCCTAAGTTAACCCCCCCCTCCCTCACCATGCACTCACCATATCCCCCCTCGATGGGTCACGTTGCCTCATCTCGCATGCCTTCCCTCATCCAGCTTAGTGGCTTCTCAGTCGATGTGTGTCCTCCTCCACTGCCACACCTTAACTAGCTTTCCTCCATCTCTATGCGAGCTAGCTTTTCCCTGTCCGGTCACACATGCACCATGTCTTATTGTTTTCTCTCAGACGCTTCCTCCCTTATGCTTCATTTGTTATCGGGTCTTGTTGACAGAGGATTCGAGTATTCTTGTGAAGGCTCTTCTTTTGAAAGCATTACACCCATTATCGAATGCTTCATTGTTGATAGCGTTATGCCCATTGTCGAAGGTTTTGCTGCTGAAAGCACTGCACCCATTGTTGACGCCTATTCTATTGTAACTACGTTGCCCTCCAGGATTACCACTCTCCAGGGTTCGACCTTGACTCTTTCAAATCGGTTTTAAGCTCTAACAATGGAAAACAAAGGTTCAGGCTCTGAATACTCTACTCTCAAGGTAGGTCGGGATGACCTCAAGAAACATATCTGCAGGCTTTCAGACATTGTAGCAGTTGGCGTTGAGGACAACAGGAACATGGATTCTGATGTAAAGCATTTGGTTTCTGACATTAGGTTTTGTCCAATGAGATAGGTTGTCACGACTCTTGCATAGATGACCACGACAAAGATCTTAAAGAGCTGATGGGAACGATGGATATTATCAAGGAAGAAGTGTTGAATCTTGCCTAGATGAATCAATGCAGCCATTGTCAAGACTACCCCGGTGAAGCAACTTAGCCAATGGAAGACATTTCAGTCACCCAGCCTATGGGGTTTCCAGTCAAACCAAAATAATCCTTACTGCTCTTTTTATGTGTTTTTGTATAATTTTGAACCAACGGTTTGTTCATATATACTCTTCTTTAGCAACCATGAATAGCGGAACTCTCTTGTCGGCTTTAGTGGGATACCAACTCAGATGTAGCTTATGTTGACCTTCTTTCTCGACTTTCTTTTCCTATTCTTTTACTGGCTATGTACTAGATGGCTGTGCACAACGCTTTTTAATATACATATTTTACTGTTTCTGTTAAAAATAAAATAAAAATGATGTCACCTTTAGGACTTACCACTTGTAATTAAACATCTTGTACATGCATAACCCATTAAACAAATAAAAGGTGATAAAAAATTTGAAAATCACTTGTAAAAGAAAAAAAACACAATTAATTTGCAATGACGATGTCCAAAACTTTAAAGGATTAAATGTCAACCATTGCCTCATGCTAAATTGTTTTATATAAATAGACTATTGAAATTGAAAGATTGTAAACACCGTAACATAATTATATTTTTAATAAAATTAGTTTGGTATTCACTATTACCTTCCAAAACTTTAAACTGATTAAAGCAACTTCAAATGAAACATAGCTTAAAAAATGATTAGGCAACTTCTAAATAAACACGTTTTAAAAAATTATTAGGAAACATGGCCAAAAGAAGCTTGGGCAGAAGGAGTGTGTATTTTTTGCATCGCTAGTAAGGTGGAGACAGAAAAACACTTCATTTTAGAGTGTGAATCCTTTAAGGACAATAGGGATAGGTACACAAATATCTTGGCGGATAAATCTTGGGATGATTTATTTAACGAGGGAACTGTGGAAAAATTGGGGGCGCTCATCATCAAGTTGAACAGACAAAGGATTGAATTGCAGAAAACAACATGCGAGTTGGTCTGTCCCATAGACTATTCTTAGGCTTGCGCATGTTAAAATATTTCCTTCCTCCTTCCTAAATTCAATAATGTTTAGAAGATAAAGAGCATAATCCGCTCAACAATTTTTTTAAATGGAGGTTGGCTCAATCACTGAAAGAATTAAGATGGAGCTGATTTGTTTTTTTATGAGGTAAACAACAAGTTTCCATGCATCTTTTTAGTTCCAAGCCATAGCTCTAATTAATGTTCATAAATTTTTCAATCTTAAATGCTTCTCTTATTTCTTATTTTTCTTTTTCTTTTTTGGTAATGAGTTAGTTACTAATAAATTGTATAACGCTTTTCATAATTAAAATCAAAATCCAAACCATAACTTCGATTAATGTTCATGAATTTTTCAATCTTAAATGTGTTTTTTTAATTTTTTTTTTCTTTTTAATAAAATAATAATATATTTTTAATCTATTTTTAAGGTCACCGCCAAGCGAGACACCAAACTAGTGTATGAGACCCCTTGTTTGTGGGACAAGGGACCCCCCTCTGCACAATGATTTAACTGCTAAAGTTAGCATAAGTGTACATACACTGCTCCCCTCTAGAATTGAACATGTGACCTCTTAAGAGGAAACACATTCTCTTAACCATTAGGCCCACTCATGCTAAGTTACTAATAAATTGTATAACATTTTTCATAAATAAAATCAAAATTGTTAAAATAGTGTTTCCTTAAGTGTAAAAAAGTAAACATCAAATCAAACTCAATTTAAAACATTATAGACGCTCCAAAATTCTCATGAGTTCGTTCTCTTCCATTAAAGAAAGGTAAGAGCTAACAAATAGCCAATGTGAAAATAAATTATGGAACTTTCGAAAATGATCCAAGATTAGGGATTGAAGGGTTGAGAAAGAAAGGATAGTTTTTTTTTCATATGGAAATATGCACAGGAAACCCAGTAATACTTCCCCACATTAGTGGATGGTAAAGGTGGTAAACCGCCGACCATCCTCGTAAAAGGCCTAATCCCAAAGGACTCAAGGCTCGAACCCGTGACCTCTCCCCGAACCAAGAGAGTGTATGCACATCTTACCAATTAAGCTAACCCTTGGGGCTAGAAAGAAAAGATAATTATAAAACTCTTTAGTACAATTCATTATTATGAAAAAAACAAGGGATATGATAGAAAACCAAGTTTTGTTATTACAAGTTCTAATCCTATGGATTGAAGGGTTGAGATAAAAAAGATATTAAAAGGGATTGAAGGGTTGAGAAAGAAAAAGATATTGATAGAAATCTTAAGAAAAAAACAGAAGATGTGATAGAAAACCAAACTTGTTATTCCAAGTTGGGATTGACGGATTGAAAGGTTTAGATAGAAAAGATATTGATAAGGATTGAAGGGTTAAGAAGGAAAAGATACTCATAAAGATGTTAGTACAATTCATTATTATGAAGAAGACAATGGATAGAAACCAAACTTTATTATTCCAAGTTCTAATCCCAAGGTGGATCATTTTTGTTCATTACAAGTGCCAGCTTGCACATCATTACTGCCAATATTATATGAAAATAACAACAAATAAAATTTTATGTATTTTAATTGACGACCAACTTTTCCTTTTAATCAAGAACCATTGAAAATGTGTCATTAATACATGAACTTATCTAGTTGAGGGTCACTTGTGTTGTATAAAAAATCACTTAACAAACTATTCACTTTTTGATAAGATGCAAAGCATATTCGTTGGCTTAGGTCACATTATAGTGGTCATTATTGTCAAAGTTGGACTTTCCAGCAGGTAAGGTCCTTAACAATGACATTGCTCAGTTGGCACCCATTACTCCAAAATAATAAATGAGGATATCATATTTTAATTCCATTCCAATAGTTTCTTTTGAGAGAACTAAGTAGTCATCATGAAGCTTCTCCTAGTCTTAAGTATAGAATTTGATTGTAAATAGCTTAAATTTCTAGTCAACGTTTCCTTTAAGTGTTTGGATAGAAGTAAGAGATTACTCATGAAACCATTGTGTCTTCCCACATGCATGATGGACTATACTTTTTCCATTTTGATCAAAGGTTGTTGGTAAGCTTTTATAATGTTTTTAAAATATTATTATTATTATTTTTTAATTTTTAAAATTTAAAAAATGATTTAATTTTTATATTCGATTATTTAAAAATATTAATTAAATAAATTTAAATTAATATTTATTTTATATATTGTGTCATAATAATAATAATGAGACATTACCATTTTTACTTACATAATTCAATTTGGTGGTTCATTAATTTATATTAGTTTAAAGGAAATTTATACATGATTGGTTTTCTAGTTTGTCATATAAGAAACTAAACCAACTACAAAATGGTTCACATTGTCTTACTAGCCTTGAATTCAACTTTCCTTGGGATGAAAGAGTAGTAATGATAATCTAATTGGAGAAAACTAGGATAATTGTAGATAAGGAGACCTTAATAGAGACTAATAGAAGAGATTAGATCATTATCAGAGATATAAATCATGGGCACCTTGTGTCCTTGGGTTGTCTCAAGTGATGTCGCTATGAAGTCCAGTCTAGTGGTAGCTTTGACCAAAATGTTTAGCTTAGTATCCATCTTTCTAATCTATTTTTGCATTTCATCCACTTGTAGTAGCAACTCATTTCATTCATCTTTATTGTATAGGAGGTTTTTTCCTAGGAACGACTTCACCTACCAATACATGGCCACCATCTTAAAGTACTTGGTGTCCCTAGAGAAAAAGAAACATGCATCCGGGACGTAGGGTCCTATCTCGGTCTCAATATCCTTAGCCATTATGTAATCATACTTAGTCTTAAATATGTCTTTAATTTGAGAAATTTATTTTTGAATGTTGGTTGGAATTTTCTATAGTTAGGTGGTCTCTACTTCTATTGCCTCCATCTTGACACTAGGATGAAAATTACGACCCGTGCCTCTATGCATCCATCACCCTCGACCTTGGCCTACCATGGGAATTGAATCCTGAGAAAAGACGCATTTTCGAGGATGTTGAACGAGTTGATAGGGATACATTCGATGAAGAGATTAAGTCTCATACTAGAGGTCTTCCACCTTACCTGAGGAAAAGGCATTGACAAAGATGAAGAGAGGAGCTGCATACATAGTTGATTAGACTAAAATTTGATATCTTAAGAGCTTTCCCCTAGTTGTTAAAATCACTACTTGGGAGAGGCCCATCCCATTCAAAGAGGAAAACCTAATGAAGGAGAAGAGAAGGGATAGGATGAGAGGTAAGTAAATTGAGCTTTGAACTTAGAATATGTCTCGTACCAAACCGATGAAATCCCAAATCTCTTATAACTTTGAGCCAATATGGTAGTTGTCATCTCATCTTGCAACTTGCTTGTATATTACAATTGAGTTCATTTATTTAAAAGGATTTCAACATATGTACAAATGGTTTCTTGGTTTCTTGGTTTCTTCAACACACACACACACACACACACTTACTTTTATAGTTTGAATATTGTGTTATCTTTGTAAAAGAGATATTCATCTTTTGGTTTTATATAGTTTGAATATTTTGTTATCTTTGTAAAAAATATTTTTATTTTTATTTTGTATCTTTCTATTACTTACATTAATAGTAGTTTTGTTCGAAATAAATGGATCGTTTCATAACAAATTTCAAACTTCTATTAATCAATCGTTATGATTATTCATAAACTTTAAGAGCAATACAATTGAATTCATAACAACGGAAATAAATATGCATTTGATTTTATGAATTCATACACAAAATTACAAACACAAATCATTCCACAAAAAGTTGATTATGAATACTTAAATGTAGTGAATGCAAGTCTATCAAACTTGTTGTTGAGGAGTGATTCAATGTCTAACCATAGGAATCAACTATGGATTCTATCCTTAAGACAAGGCATGATACCACTATGACAAAGGAAGCTCCTACAGGGCTTTAATCTAACTCATCCCAACTCATCTCTCTCATGGAAAGGAAATTTGCTCACTCCTAAGCACTCCATATTTTCATTGGAGCACCAATCCAACATAGTACTCTCTTCTCCTTCATTGCACAAGGAGGGTTTTCCCTTTCCTTTATCAATAGTCCCACAATGATCTTCTTTCATTCCAATGTAGGTTGAAAAATTCCAAGACTATATTTGTTTCTCACTTCAAATAACTTGGAATGTAAAAGTTTGGACAAAACGGTCCATTAGCAACACTATTCACAAGAACAAATCCCTCTTTGAATATAAACAACAAATCCCCCGTCCTCTACATGTTCTTATCAACAATGAGTGCATGGGGTTCTCTTTCTATTGTAGGCATAACAAACACATGGTTCACAAATGTCCCTTCCATAACCCAAGAGAGGAAGATTATCCAAATTGGAGAAGGAAGAATGTTCATGGGAGTGGAATACTCCTAATTTTCTTGGAGGAGAGTAAGAATGAATCCATCCACAATGATGAATAATATTGTTTCCCTAAGACTTTGAATACAACAAATGTGCCCTCCCTAAGAAGCATGGAGAAGCATCCAAAGGACCACCCAAGTCAAATATTGATGGGAAATATTTGAAAGGAAGCATGAGAAAGAAAGGTTGTCCCCCTAAGGACAAGCGTGAAAGTCAAATCACCCATGCACCCCCTTTCCTTTTCCTCTCTTGTGGTATATTAGTCCCTTTGTCACCTATCAAGTAGCTTTTTTGGTGGTTTGGTATTAGTGCGCATATTCATGTTATATGTGTTTTTTCATAAAACTATCACACCATGGAAAAAATAAAAATTACAACATAATTCTTACTCACGATAGGGACTCATACACATTCACTAGTTAAGCCTTATTTTGAGCTTTGCATTAGGAATATTTACAATAATGATTAAATTATTTACATAGTATATATGACTTGACTTTAATCACATAACCTCATCATTTGAATAATACATAGTTAATTTATTATATTTTAAATATCAAAATAAAAATATTACATACTTGTAACTTTATTAATAGTTAATATTTATATGACTTGACTTCAATCACATAACCTCATCATTTGAATAATACATTG
This sequence comes from Pseudotsuga menziesii, assembly GCA_001517045.1. NCBI lineage: Eukaryota > Viridiplantae > Streptophyta > Pinopsida > Pinales > Pinaceae > Pseudotsuga > Pseudotsuga menziesii. The sequence continues at coordinate 75,370 of LPNX010892436.1, read as the reverse complement.
TTAATTTATTATATTTTAAATATCAAAATTAAAATTTTACATGCTTGTAATTTTATTAATTAGTATTTATAATTTCATGATGTATTTGAGAACAATATTTAAAAACTAATGATATTATATAAAATTATTCATCAATTTATGTTAATAATGTTTCATTATTTCAAAGCTTTTTATTTTTATTACTCGATGTCAGTGACTCTATGAAATGGCTTGCCATTTTTTCATATTACATTTTTTTAAAGTTTTCAAACGATTATTTATTCTAATTCTAAATATTATTGACATTAACATTATATCATGTGAATGATGAACTAAATCTTCTTTAATAAAGCTAATTATGATATTTAGTTTAGTCATTATCGAGAGGGTGTGAATATGTATCAATGTATTTTTTAAAGAGATATGCTATATTGAACTATTATTTTAGGAAGATGCCATGATAGATTATATGGAGTAGTTTAAATGGTTATGAATGTTTTTTTTTTTACTATTTAAAATAACAAAATTGATATCAACATTTTTGAATTCAAATATGATAATTATATATGTTAACTTTCTACAATATAGATATTTATATTTGAGGTTATTGCATTCATGTATAACTTAAAAATAATAATTTCATTAATTAAAAAATGTATATATTTTAAAAAAAAGCGAACAACATTGTATTGATATAAAAAAACGTGTGGTTTAACTAAATATCTAGAAAGTGCAAATTTTCAAAAAATAAATAATAAATCCCAACTAGTAGATCATTCTTCCTTCCTTCATGGAATTGAGAGGAGGGAATCCACCAATTTCCTTTAGCATTGTATTTTCTTACAAATTCTTTAGTATTAGAATAAATCCTTACAAATCGGATGTCTAATCAAGCACACAAACAATAAATAATTTCCACCTTTTAGGAGGTATCTTGTTTAATAGTAAAAAGTCCAAGGTTACTTGAGACCCCAAGAAGGTGTTTTTTTTCCATGAAAAAAGCTACACTTTATTGAAGTATAAGTAAGATTAGTACAGTAACAATTATGGTCCACTAGAAAGAATATGAAACGAGACACAAGAAAAGGTCCAATACCATAGTCCAGTCCTCAAGAAGGTGCTTGCATCTCTCTTTTTCTCTTTGTTACTAGATTGATTTCCTTCCTCGTATGAGAGGTAAGGCTTCATTTCCTTCCTCATGTGAGAGATTGGGAGAGATGTTAGTATTTATTCAAATATTTTTCAAAATAAAGAGACCCCAAATTCTCACGTGAATGGGTGGCCAAGGTGAGCACTTTAGCTAAAGGATCTTGCCCCACTTTCTCTTCTTTTGAATTTTCTTTTTCCTTTTCCTCCTTTGTTTCCCCTTTGAATCACTCATGTCTTCCTCTTCTTCCTCTTCTTCATCTTCATCAAGTTTGTTGATGGCAACTTCATTTGGCTCTACATGGGGATTTGTAGAATCATTACCTCCTTCACATTTAACCTCTTTTTTCTCTTACTCTTTGTTTTCTTGTCATTTTCTTCTAAACTTTCTAATACTTGAAATATGTTATGGTTCTTTTTGGGAGATTCAACTTGGGGAATCCCTAAGTGTCCTGCTTCCTTGCATTGTGAACTTATGTGCCTACTTTGAACTTGCCTGCATTCAACCCATTGTTTAGAAGGAGGGGGATATTCCACTTGACACTTTAGGCATTTTTTCGCAAAGTGCTAGTAGATATGACAATGAATGCATTTAAAGGGAAGTTGTGCATAATTAAGGGTTTAATAGTGATCCCACCCCTCCAAATTGATTTAAAATGCCTCTATTAGGTTATTCTCTAAGTCAACTTCCATGCATATCTTCCCAAAAGAGAGCATATTTCCCTTTGGTTATGCTTTGTGGATAAATATTCCCAACTTATTCCTAATAACTCTGAGAGTACTTTCATCCCAAAACATTTGGAGGGAAATGAAGAAATATGTCCCATATAGGGGTTGCAATTATCTCTTCCTCTATATTAAAATCTAGATATGAGTGTGATACACACATTCCCTTGGATCCCATGAAGTCAATACTATAACGAGAAATCAAACCGTAGGCATCCTTATTTAGAAAAAATAAAATAAAGCAGCCTCTTCCTGATGCAAAAAAACAAAACCCAACTTTGTATTCTTTTTTTTTTTACAAAAACGGCTAAAAATTTGATTAAAGTCTGGCAAAGAGGCTGCCAGGGCCCTTACAATGCTTATTCAGGAAAATAACTTAAGCTTCATCTTTAGTACACGTAGCTGAAACAGAGTTGGCCCAAGTCTATCAGGAATCTGCAGTGGCTGAGGGTAGACTGGCATTAGGGAATCAGATGATCTGAAATTTCTACATTGACCATTAGCTAGCTCTTGGTCAAGGAGGTGCCCTGATTGGCCTTGGCATCCGCGAGGTTGTTGAGATTCCTTAGCACATGGTAAGCCTTGTGGGTGCTAAAGTGCGTTAGAAGGAGGAGGACTTTCCTGTACGTTTGACCAAGGTTGATGTCCGTAGGCCCTTTTTTTGTATGTAACGTCTTGACAATTAGCCCGGAGTCGCCAAAAATAGTGATCTTCTGGATGTTCAGCTTCCTTGCTTGGTTTAGACCTTGCCACAGTGCCAGAAACTCAGCTTGATTGTTGGAGGCGTGTCCAAGACCCCATGCATATGACAAATACAGTTTGCCAGATGGGTCTAGGATAATGCCGCCTCCTCCAGCTTGTCCAGGATTCCCTTTCGAGGCCCTGTCAAAGAAGAGGCACCATTCGTCAAGGGCTGACCTCCACTTGATAAATTCCTGTTCCTCCAATCTGATTTCCCAGTTTAATTTCTGAGGGGGATCTAGAGCTTCCATGGTTTGCTGGTTCAGGTTGAGCTCCTTAATCCAGCGCTCATCATCAGGAGAGAGTTTGGTCGAATTTTTGATGGAAGGCTTAGTGCTAAGCGCTTTTGCCATCATAGTTCGGGCTTTAACAGTAACTTGAGGAGGAAGTCTACGTTCCTCTTTAAAAATTCTGTTGTTCCTCTCCAGCCAGATTTTCCAGCACAGGAATTTAGGAGTCCACATCCACGCATGCTTGAGGAGGATTTTCTTGCTTAGGTTGAAGGGAGAGAGAGATTTCCAATTGCTTATGAATTCCATTACTGAGTTTGGCAGATTATCAGCAGCAGGCCCAATCATAATCCTCCATACCTCTTTGGTGAACTCGCAGCTGATAAAGAGATGCTCAGCCGTTTCTTCAACATGATTGCACAAGGAGCAGCGTGAAGGCCCTTCCCAGCCTTTCCTTTTGAGATTATCCCCGGTCATGATGCTGTTGTGGAGAAGAGTCCATATGAAGATGTCTATTTTCGGGATGGAGGGGAAGTTCCACAGAGTTTCCCAAGGAGCTGGGTTTGGGGGGACCCAGGGCGTTTTCAAGATGGCAGCGTAGCCAGCTGCAGCAGAATAAACTCCAGATCCAGACCCCCAGCCCCATTTGTCTTTTGAATTGGCAGAGTGGGGCGATTTCCTTTGCAAATGGCTCAGCAGCGCAGAAGCTTCGTCCTCTAAATCATCCGGATAGTCTCCAAAATTCCAGCTTGCCCAGGAGTCATGGGCATCATTATTCCAAGTGGATATGTCCCAGAGCGTGGTGCAGTTATTTGCCAGCAGCCACGATTTGATGTTTTCCAGGTCGTTGAGCTCATTGAGGGCCTGATCTCCCAGAATTGAGTCCTCAAAATTTTTAATTTTAGCACCATTACCAGGAAGCCACGTAATCTTTGGAATGAAGTGGGAGATGGCTCTTTTGCATAGCGTGAAGATCGGGGAGCCCTTCTGCGTTTTTGTGGGATTTTCCAAGCACCTCTGTCTTTCACCTTTGAAGTATTTCTTCTTGAGAATCTGCTTGCTCCAGGTTCTTTTTCCAGTTATCAAGTTCCAGAGGATTTTGCCACCCATGGCAAGATTTTGAATGGCTACGTTCCTTATTTGAAGACCCCCTTCCATTTTTGGCTTCATTACTTTATCCCAGCTCACAAGGTGGATCTTCTTCTCACAATTTCGCCCTCCTTCCCACAGGAAACGACGAAGCATCTCATTGATTTTATTGGTTATCGTCTTGGGAGCTAATAAAACAGAGCACTGATAAATTGGCAGACTGGTGAGGACAGAATTCATCAAAACAATCTTACCTGCTTTGTTGAGCCAGTTTTCTCCCCAGGCATGGATTTTGTTTTGTAATTTGTCCAGCAGAGGTAGCCAGTGAGCTACTTTGGGGCTAGCTCTGAAAATTGGGATGCCCAGGTAAGTGAAGGTATCCCAAGTGGTGCTACCTTCCATTCCCAGGATCCTAGAGATCTCCAGCATATTAAGCGGTGAACAATTCCAGCCAAAAATCTTGCTTTTGTTGTAATTTATTTCACTTCCAGAACAGCTTCTGTAGGTGTCCAGTTCAGATTTGAAGTTCCTGGCATTGTGAAGATTGGCTGCTCCCAGTAAGAGTATATCATCCGCAAACTGTGCATGGTTTACCTCCTTGACCTTTTGGACAATTCTGATGCCTGAGAGGGATCTGTTTTGAAGCCTTCTGTTCAGCTGGAAGCTAAGGACGGAGGCTTGAATGACAAAGAGGACAGGGGAGAGAGGGCAGCCTTGCCTTAATCCTTTTGAAGCCTGGAAGAAGTTGGTGGGCCGGCCATTGACCAAAGGGGCAATCCAGGGGGCTAAGATGTAGGCTTTGACCCATCCTATAAATTTCTGACTGAACCCAAAGTTCCTCATGGCTGCAAACAGGAAATCATGCTTGACTCTGTCAAAGGCACTGGCCAGATCCAGCTTAACCACCATACCCTTCTCTTTTTTCCTGTAGCTGGTGTGAATGGCTTCTTGGACTAAAATAATGTTATCCAGGATCTGTCTTCCTTTCACAAACCCACCTTGATTTTCAGGGATCAGCTTAGGTAGAATTCTTTTGAGTCTGTTGGCCATAATTTTAGTGATGACTTTATATCCCGTATTACAGAGGGATATGGGTCTAAATCTGCTGAAGTTCTTGGCCCTTTTTTCTTTTGGAATGAGTGCTAAGAAAGAGGAATTAGTGCCACCGCCCAGCTTGGTGCAGTTTTGAGCCTTCTTGACCATTCTGTACAGGTCATTTTTTATGATGTCCCAGCAAGCAATGTAGAATCGGGCAGAGAATCCATCTGGCCCTGGAGCTTTGTCTGGGTCCATTTTGAAGAGGGCTTTCTTAATTTCCCGAATGCTGACAAGGCTGTTCAACAGTGTGTTGTCATCCTCATTGATCATGCTTGGTATCTCTGACAGAGGGTAAGTATTCGGGTCCATTGGGTCCAGGTCCGGGGCTGAATATAGATTTTTGTAAAAGGAGTGGGCTACCTCCTTTATACCACCGAAGTCCTTTATTACTTGATCATGCATTTGGATTTCACTGATGGAATTATAGTTTTTCCTGGCTTGGGCTTGCTTGTGGAAGAACGAAGTGTTTTTATCTCCAGCTTGGAGCCAAAGCATTCTAGATTTGACTCTCCAATAAGTTTCCTCTTCTTTGCAAGCTTTATGGTACATCCTTTGAAGCTCAGCTTCCCGGGTAATCAAATCAGGAGTGATTGGAGTTTCTTCTAAGATCATTTGGTGTCTTTCTAAAGCCTTCTGAATTCTTATCCTTTTAGCCGTGGGGGAGCTTAGACCTTTGGCCTAAGCTTTTAGGTCAGCTTTGAGTCTTCTGAGCTTCCCTTCCCAGACATAGAAGGGGGAGCCATGCACCGGCTGCTTCCAGGAATCGGAGACGAGATCAAGGAAACCTTCCTGAGTGACCCAAATAGGGCTGAAATGGAAAGGGATCGGACCTAGCTTTTCCCCACTAGATAGGGAGAGCGAAATGGGTTTATGGTCAGAAGTGTAGTGTGGGAGGATCCTGGAGGTCGCCATAAGACCTAGGGTAAGAAAGGAGGACTGAATAAGAAAACGGTCAAGCCTGGCAGCAATGTGGCCTGGCCCAATTCTTTTATTGGTCTAGGTAAACTTCCCCTTGTCAGGGGAATATATTCAAGCTCCCAATCCATCATCAAGTCTTCCACCCATTCTCTTGCCAGATCTTGGACTAAAGAACCCCCTTTTCTTTCCTCCAGAGCAAGGGTTACATTTAAATCTCCAGCCGCTACTACATTATCAGTATTGTGTTGATTGAGAAATAGATTTACAGAGTCCCAACAATATTTTTTCTCAGTTAGGGAGACATGAACATACATGTTGAAGAGACTTACAAGATGACCGGAGTCTTTGTGGATCATCTTGGTAAATAACCAGTGAGTGGTGCCTTCTTCTTCGATTAGCTCGAGCTTTGCAGAGTCCCAGAACATGGCTAAACCTCCTGAGGCTCCTCTTGCGCTCACAGCCCTGCCCGGGCCTTTCTTCCAGAACGAGTTGCTTGCTCTGAGGAGGACTTCCTCGTCCATTTTTGTCTCCTGGATTAGGAGGACATCAGACATTGTTGCTCTTACTAAATCCCTTATTGCTTCTTCCTTTAGAGTGCTGCCTAGTCCTCTGTAGTTCCAGGAGACAAATTGCATTATTTGCCAGAGTGGGAGGGGTTGGCCCCTTTCGGAGTCTTCCCATGCTTCATCCCCGATCTAGTATTCATCATTTCTGGTATGGTATGCTGAGAGCCTTGGACCACGTCCTTGTAGGACTGCTCTTCTCTTCTTTTCTTCTCAGTCTTCCGCCCGCGCTTTGGCTGGTCTGGAGATCCTGACAGACTGCTTGCTTCAGTGTCTCCTTCCTCAGAGGATTCTGCTCCTGTTTCCGAGCCTAGGCTGATGTGTTCCTTTGAGTGACTAGGAACATCAGTCTTTGGGGTTGGGGCGATTGGGCCTTGTGACGCCCCTGTTCCTTCCTCTACTGGGACAATTATGGGGGTTTGAGCTTCGTTGGGAGGTTCCTGGCAGCTAGGTTTTGAGCTGCAAACCAGTGGGTGATCCTGGGCCGTTTTCTCCTTTCTTTTGGCATTGACAGCGGTTCTACTTTTCTTTACTCTCTGCCATCCTTCGGTGTCTTCTTTCCCAGCGGCCAGTTTGGGACAATGCCTTTAGAAGTGGCCGTGCTCTTGGCAGTGCCTGCACTTGAAGGGCAAGTGCTCGTAGTCCAGTTTCTGATAGTGGGTCCAGGAGCTAACCGTTAATTTTATTGCCTCAGGAATCCTGGCTTCAAGATCAACTTCAACGCAGATTCTGGCACAGGTATATTGTCCTTTGTTATCAGCTTTATCTATAAATCGGCCGATTCTGTTCCCTATCCTCTGCAGAGATTCAATATCCCAGCAATGCACTGGGATGTTGGGAAGCCTAACCCATACCGACACTTCTTTGGGCAGATCGATTGAGGGGTCAAAATATGGAGTCCATTTGTTCAGATACAGTCCCTACGTTCCCATGAAATAGGGCCCATTTCTAAAGATTAGATCTCGGTCCTCTTCTGAGATGAATTCAAATACAAAAAACCCCCTTCCGACCGGGTAGCAGGTTACTCCATGTTTCAATTTGGGCTTCCAGTTCCTCTGTATCCAGTCATCAGTTGTCTTGGTGGAGGGCCATAACCCCATAAATTGTCCCACCAGACCTCGCTTGGCCAGAGCCAGAGCAATCTTCATTGGTTTTTCTTCAGGAAGAGCAATCTCTGGGATTTCCTCCAGCTTCTTAATAAATTTTTGGATCACTGGCAAAGATGGTTTCTTTCCACTGCTGAGGAGCCTCCGGAAGGCATCCTCATCCTAGCATGGAGGGGGGGGGGCGGCCTCCCCTCCCCCAGGAGCCGCCATCACAGCAACGCAGCAAACCTAGTCGAGCTGTTCTCAGTCCTCACGCACAGCCAGAAAGCGATCAAATATAACTTTGTATTCTTAGTGACAACTATTATACGATATATTTCTCAATAAATATGGAGCTATGTTAGAAGCTAGTGAATACCCAATAAGACATCTCTTTGACAAGGTAATGGATTTTTCTTCTCGGCTCATGGGATGAAATCTCCAACTAAGGGACGATGTCCACTTGCTTGACATATTTCTATGTTGAGGTTGGGGACTTGTGGCAGGATTTAAAGTATTAAAAAGAGCCTTAAATTCCTTTATTTTGAAGAGATATCTTATGCTATTATTGACTATATGATAGGGTTATACTTCAAAGGACATACATTTCTTTGCAGTTCCTTAATCTCTAGATTCTAATGTTTTAGTTGGAAACAAGCATGGATGGGTTTGAGTTTCAGGCATAAAAAAGCCAATAAAGCAGTGGTAAGCATGTATGAGTTTAAGTCTTCCAATCGCAAATGACAACAAAGTAGTGTCTATGAAAACCATAGTTGTGGGCAAATCCTCCTCAACACACTCTAACTTTGATGATACATAAAATTGTGTCAATCCAAAATTTTAATTTTGACAAATATTCGATATCATACCAACAAAAATAAAGAATAGAGAATGTTTAACCTTCATATATATATATATATATATATATCCTTTTTACCATGGTCAATTTTATGGGCTATATTAAGGGGGTTACAAAAATTTAGTGGGCTATTTTCTTATATGGAAAGGGTTTTTTTAGCTAAAAATATTCGTCCAATTTTATTGGAAAAAAATAAATCTAAAATGAATAGCCTCTTGTATATTAATGAGGAAAATTAAAAAACTATTTTTGCCCTAGCAAAATCTCCTTCCAATCTTTTTCCCCCAATTTCTAGATAAAATCTAGTGAAATCACACTTTTGCCCCCAATTTTCAGTAATGGAGGCTCCCAAGGGTGATCTCGTCCTCCATTTTTCTGTATTTTTAGTCAATTTCTTGGTATACCTTCTTTCAACCCTTGAATTCCAATATTGAAGGGAAAATTGGGGGCTATTATTTTATATATAAAGGCTACAATGATTCATGGTTCACCCAGATTGAATTGAGTTTGCAGGGTGAAGGTTTTGGTTGATGTGATTCCACTTTTCATTCTTAGTTTTCTCGACATTTTAATCTTCACATAACATCTCGATTGCATAAACATCAAGTCTTGAAGGGGCATGTCACACATGAATTTTATCATAGAATACAACTCACATCATGCTTTTCATCCAATAATTAACATAGTTTGTTTTTATCAATTTTTTTTATGTTTTTTATTCATAGTTAAAATATATTATTATATTGCCATAAATTTACCTTTTATCATGCTTTTTATCATGGATGCTTTTTTTAGGCCTATTGAATTCTAGGGCACTCTTGATTCTTAGGGATCATTTGATGTTATTAGGGTATTATTATATCCTAGGAATATTGGTTTATGTATGTTATTGTTGATGTTTGGGATGTTTGTAATATACATGAATGCACATTGTATAATGGTAGGGATACAATGGCATGGCCATTATTTTGGGTGTCTTCTTGTAGATTTGTATAAAGCGTACGAGTAGATTCTTTTATTTGTAATGAGAAGTTTGTGACTAGTAGATTTTTTATTTGCATTGCAAAGTTCGTCAATTTTATTTGTGACCTAAATTTGTTGGGTTTGGTACTTGATTTATGATATTTTGTATTTTGTAAGGGTCATTCCGAACTAAAATGTCTTTTGGTGATTTGTTTTGATGTGTAATTTCTATCATCATCTAGAAATGGATCTAGTTTGTTGGAACACGATACTTCATTTCCTCCATGATTGTATATAATATGTACATGGCATGTTTCACCTGAGATGTAGACATTATGTTATTTGATATCTAGTATTTTCCATTCAATGAGGGTGATAAAACAATTTTACCACATTTTGCATGCTTTCAAAAATTTCAAGGAGATGGATAAAAACACCTCCCAGTTTATCTGAGAAAAAGTAGTCTTTAATAGTGTAGTTCTAGTTATAAGCGTGATGATGCATTGATTTGCTTTCAATTCTTGTTACTGTATGTTCTTATTTCTAATAACCATTGCAATTTTCTAACTAACTCTAAAAATTATAAATAAAATGACATAGTTCATGTTTTGATTGTCAACAAAAGAAAGAAAAAAGTGGCATTTGTATCTATAAATAGATATGCAGGTTATTTTTTTCTCAAAGGGTAGCTTAAAAATGAGATATTTGGAAAATAAGCTAATTGCCAATTCATACACTATATTAAGGTTATGGTTCTCGATAATAATCCACATTGTAATAATGGTTCGTGGGTTCCATAATCACTCCATAGTGTAAAGTGTTCAATTCTATTAGTTTGTCAATATGTTAAGATTTGGGTCCCCTCATGTCCATTGGATCATTGATGTATGAGATAAAAAATAGAGTTCCCACTTTCCCTTAATCTAGTTAGTGTAGTTGTGTTTCACCAACACCTCCAGTTGTGGGTGACATGCAACTACTTCCATTTATTCTTAAAACTGTACTTTGGTAATCCATTTCTCATTTATACTTTTGTTTATCTATAGTACAAACAAAACATTATAATAATTTATAACAAATTCAGAAATGTTACATTCATAAATATATATACATTTTTTATTCCAAGATATTAACAATTTATGACTTCAAACATATGTTTATGTCACTTTAATATGTTTCAAAAGACCAAAGTCACCCAATCAAATGAAAGAGAGATATTACCTAGTTGCATACAAACCAATGTAGTCGCACGAAATGGAAGAAACATTGGCGTGCTATGTCCATTTCGTATCTTGCAGCCCCCACAAGAAAATCAGAAGGATATTTATGCACGCCCTATGCCCACTCCTCTTGAAATGTTTTTACAAAGGACTACCCAAGATTCTCTAGCCTCCATGTTCACACGCGCTCAAGCTCATATGGATATTTATGCACCGCTCTATGCTCGCGCCTCTTTAATGTTTTTACAAAGGGATTCCCAAGATTCTCTAGCCTCCATGTTCACTTAAGCCATCAAATTTGAATAAGAAATGTTGGATTGCAAGGAGAGTCAATTAACCATCTTAAAAAAGGATTATGACCAACCAAAAATAAGGAATTTGATTTCAATATCTCACCATAACCAAGCAATAGATAGAGGTTTGTTGCTATATTTCTGCATAATACCCATTTTAAAATTTACTTGTATATATGATAATTGCATTGTTTATTGTCATAGTCTATGCATAATGGCCATCAAAAACAAGCTGCATAGTGGTTTGGTGAACAAAGAAAATGTGAGAAATTTCTTTGCACCTTTCTATTTGCTCATTTAGTAAACATATCAATTGAAGTTATTGGATCCTTGTTCTCTCACCCTTTGCCGTCCTTTTTTGTTTATGGCCATGATTCTCACAACAATGTACACTAACGAGGTACCATAGAGGCTATACACTCCCACAACAAAGGGAAATTGATGTTATACATATGAACGAGGTACCATAGAGGCTATACACTCCCACAACACAGGGAAATTGATGTTTCCTTTATTCAAATTTATTTTCCATATTTTCCACCAAGAGCATATAGACCATAGATTGTTCAAGGAATAGGATTAGACAACCAATAAACTAAAAGAAACTGAGTGCATGCTTGTAATTTTGAGTGTATGCCTAAAGTAATTACAGAACTTGGTTGTGAGGCAATCAAGAAATTATAGAACATGTGAGGTGGTGGTAGCATGGGTGGTGTGACAGTGGTAGCATGAGGCAGTGCAACAATGGAGGATGTGCCATAAGAAATTAGTATTGTAAGAAACCAAATGGTAAGAAACCAACATTTATTGTTAAAGGTAATGCTAAGTCAATCGTAGCATTACTTAGACCAAAAAATTTTAAACCCAATGAAATGCACTTCGCCTCAGATCAAGGCCAAAACATATCATAAATATTTCTTTGCCTCGGGAAAAGGATATTAAAGAAATTTAACTGCGGAAGATATTCTATTTTGTATTATTATTATTATTTCCCCTTTTGAAGATGTTGTTCCTTTGTTTAGGGATGTTATTGTTGTATTTGGTCATGTAAAGTCTTGAGGTAAGACCTTTATTGTAAACTAGGTCAGTAGTACCCACAAAAGTATTATTGAAATGTAATTTAGAGTCTCCTAAGGAAATTTGGCTCTGATTGGGATGATAAGTTGGCCCTGACCAAAGGCAGTTGGAAAATAAAGTTTAGAACTTAGGATAATATTTTAAAATTGGTTTTGGTTTGTGTGTAACTTAATGGCAATGATGGAAATCCAATTGCAAGAGTCCCTTACAGCCTGAGGAAGGGACTAGTAAGTGACTAAAAGGCTCCTAGAATATGGGGTTATTCAATCAAGAATCTAGGGTTTCCTTATTTTTTTCACCTCCTAGATAAGGGGAACCTAATGGAACACTTGTATTTATTTTTTAATTCAAGGACTACAGCGTATGATTTTTCTTGTATTTTTCAACACCTGGATAAGGGGAATTTAGTGTCACATTTATATTTTTTTTCCAAACTCAAGACCCTGGAGTTTTATTTCTCACGAGTGTATTTCTAGTATGTATTTTTGTGTTATAATTATATTTCTTTGTCAATGAGATTAAAATCTAATTAAGTTTAAATAAACACATTAAATACAATATCTATTACAAGTAATATATATTTATGTATTCATTTTTATTAAATGGTCAATTAGATTTCATAGTGGAATATAATGAGCAATACTAGATCACCAACCTAAATAGAAATCAATTTGGTGTCAGAGAGATTGTTTTGTTTCTTTGAATGGAGAGACAATGTTTTTTAGTGAAAATGGAGATGGTTATGTCATGGGTGGTGAACCTTTTATACTATTTTGACACATAGAACCCATTGAGAAACTAATAAATTAAGTAGATCAGAGAGCTAGGTATTTTGAGAAGAGATCATGTATAAGGAAACAATTACAACACTTAAGCACACATGATATAACTCAACATAAGTACAAGTGTAACAAATTGCACGATCTCCATACACAACACATATCACACATTCATTCATGGATTGATCCCTAAGGTCATCTTATATAACACCAAGATGTAACCAAGTTCCTTGAAGTGAGGAAGATGAGGCCCAAATAGATTAGCGAGGGAATATAGTGAAATCCTTGAATTCTACAATGTTTTGCACACAAGACGACTACTTTTGTCTAACCACTTGACCATTCAAATTCCTAGTCAAACACTAAGTTGATTTCTAAGTCATCTCTTTTACTTGACTATTGACTATTGATTGATTGTTGCTAAAAAATCCAAATGTGCATTGAACCTACTTATCTTATTCCTCCAATACCTCAATTAGCACAGTACATTGGAAATTTAGGAGATGAAACTACTTATGAACACTCATGCATAATTGTAGCTCCATGAAGCCCAAACATAGCCAAATGTTTCACAAACTTAGCTTCTGATAAAGGCTTCATAAAAACATTAGCAACCTGATCATCTATACCACAATAAGTAAGATTCACAATTTAACAAACAAAAATTTGTATTAAATTAGATATAAATAAAAACATAGGTAAAGCAAGTAATATGTATATTAAATATTAACAATAGCAATTATTATAATAAAATAATTTTTAAAATAAAATAAACTATATATACATGGTTCAAGTACCAGAAAATAAATATAATCTTTAAAAAGGAGGAGGATTGAAGGGGAAGGACATTATATTCTTCTTGGATTCTAATGGAGACAAGAATAGTTGTGGCAGGGAANAAGTACCAGAAAATAAATATAATCTTTAAAAAGGAGGAGGATTGAAGGGGAAGGACATTATATTCTTCTTGGATTCTAATGGAGACAAGAATAGTTGTGGCAGGTAAGAGAATATATATGAATCAAGTTTATTGGTTGAGGGTTCAAGGGATATAAATGTTTCACTGATAAGTTGGTTGGGTGGAGAGTCTCCCCATGCATTTCTTTCCTACATTACTTGTAGTGTTCCAAAGGTACATTTTCTCAGCATTTCTTTAAGTTACAAGTACGTCTTCCTTCTTGTTTTTTTAATTATTATTAAGATTAATTAAAATGATTAGATAAACTCTACTCATGGAAATGGAATCCATTTTTGTTAATTGTTGGCATGTTTTCCTTACTTATGCGAACCATGTTCAACAACAACATAAAATCAATAAAACACCCAAAGACATCGGCCCGACGGATCAAGCTCAGTCGCCAACACCCACAAGGAAGGTGTAGTCTCACTTGAGATATCTTAATGTGTAACTTCCAGAACCATGTTTCCAAAGTTAGAGAGGGAGTATAGTCCCTTGGTGTGCGCCCAAGGCACTTGACAGAGATGTAGGGGTGGAGTCTTTCACTACTTGACAACGGAGCAATAGTGCGACACAGTTAGCGTGCGGTGCTACTTTATCCTTGCAAACGTAACAACTTCTGCAACTATGCGATGCTGCTGATTCCTTGAACGTAAATGACAATGGCGCGACAATATTATAACTTAATAGTATTCTAACATGAGTAACACATAGTGCTCGACAGTGCTTTAGTTATTTATTCATTTACTGCATTCATTAATATTGCGACATTCATTCACACAATAATTGTAAATAATGGAAGATAATCAAACATTCAACATTAATGGTTAACCATTCAAATATTCACATTCACCATTCAACATTCATCAACATGGGAAATAACATGGAAACCCATATGGGAAAAACCACCAAGGTGCTCTTCATATGGCATGAGAAATATAGGTAGCACCTTGCAGTCTGCGACTTACATACTGTTCTTAAGATATGTCTTTTAGATAAACTCTTCTTGCTCTCAAGATTTCTGGTTTATTGATTCTATCTACTCCTACTGATCCGCACACACCTTGGATCGACTCGTCTACCCTACGATCTGCACACTTAGCTACAGATTAACTCCTACAAAACGGTCTGGGCACTCAGCTGCAGATTTGCGGATCAAGAACCTACTACTATCATTCTCTACTCTGATATGAACTTAGTAGAAACTAATACTAACTGACTAAAATGAAGCTAACCCTTATATAGAGTGGGTTCCTCCTATTTATAATGTTTTTAAGACCGCATATGGTCGACTGAGTACAACTCAGTTATTACAGACTCAAGTAGCTACAAAATATCTTCTATTACATTAAATTTGGCCCATACCTAGCCTCAAGAGCACTGCATTACATTAACCACAACTATAACTAGCCACAAAAAAGTCTTTCGGCCTGCTCATACATGCCATAACTAGCCGCAAAAAATATCCTTATGTTTTCCTGTTGGCTTGTCCTTCTCTAGTCTTCCTTGACTTGCCTCTGCCCGACTTTAACTCGTCTACCTGCCTCTTTCACTGACTCAGATCTTCCTTTCCTCATCGCTGCTTCCTCTGGTCTGCAACTAAGCAAAAATTAGCAAAAATTGAAGTGTTTGCAAAATTCAATCTTCTGGCACAGGTTGCGCCACCGGACCAACCTTATTCTGAAATTCCTGCAAAATTTGTTGCACCTAGGAAACATTGGCATTGACCTCTTCAGCTTTATTTTCCAACTGTTCCACATGGTCAGAACTGATATGTTCCGACAGTCCTTCTTCCAATGACTGAGTGATATGTTGTAGCTTCTGCCGTACATGTTGAATAAGCCCTCTAACTTGTTCTGCTTTCGACTGGTGCACTGTCACTTCGTCATTCCTTCTCTGTTCTTGGTTGCGAAGAGTTTGGAATTCCTGCTGGAGCTGCTTAAGCTCGGATACTTTTGCAGCCTTCTCTTTAAGAAGCAGCTTCTTCATGTCTGCTTTGACTGTTACAATTTTCAAATCAGCTTGTCGTGCATATTTTTCGCTACTTCATCTTCCAGAAGCAATACCCATGTCACAGAGATGGCTTCAATTGACTCAGTGCAAAGATTTTCTCCTTTTCTTATCCTCCCTACAGCCTCGGATGTTGTATTCCTACGTTCTTCAAGCATCTTAGGAGGTGTGCTTGGTATCTATTGTGCCTTTAACTCCTCGACCTATCTCCTTATTTCTGTACCAATATGGGACATGTGTGCTACTTTAGCGGCCGTATCAGCATTTTCTTGGCCTTCTTCCAAAGGAAACTCGACGAATTCTTCCTTGATGGTTTAAACAAGTGTAAGCCGACTCTATTCTCACGCCTCAATTTCTTGCTCCTTTTCTTGAAGGAGGGTCTTGCGCTCTTTCACCTTCCTTTTCTTCTTGGTTTCCTGATATGCAAGAGCATTCTCCCACATCTGTATCTTGGTCATAGTCACATGCTGAATAGTATAGACTTCAGCTAGCGTGGGTTTAGAGAAATCCATATACAGTGTTTCAAACCCATGGACAACATTATCAAATTGGGGCATTCATGTCGCCATTTCACGTTCTTGGATGTATATCTTTATCGGTGGCAACATGAGTGGTGTTACTAACTCGTCATTTGGATCGACACAATAAGTCTTAGCCTCGACCATGCTTTTGACCTCATTGATAGCGTCATTTAGGGTATTGATATGGTTCACTAGTTTATCAGTTAGGCAAAGCTTCTTTTTACTTAGGCCTTTCAGACTAGAATTTGCGACCTTTGCAATTGATTCCGAAAGCAAGCTTATGTCCTCCTTGGCTAAATTGATAGTGTTATCCATATTGTCAGCTTTGCACTTTTTATACCGTGGCTGAGGCTGTTCTTTTTCCCATGCCTCTTCCTAGGCCTTCTGCACATCCTCATTAGTAGGTGTGTCTTTAGAGTCATCATCATCATCATTGTTGTGTTCACTGTCATCATCGTTAGAGCTCGTCGACTGATTGTCTTACTCGTCGCCACCATCATTATCTTGTCCTTCATCTTGGTCATTTCCTTGACCATTCCCTTGGCCCTCACCTTGGTTGCTTCCTTGGCCATTTCCTCCTTAGTTTCCTCCTTGGTCCATCTTCACGTCACTTGGTATGTGCCATTCCACATGCCAGTATTGGATGAATGTATCTACATCTACGTCGGTGATCATAAAACCCGCCTGGTGTGCTTGCTTGTCCAGGTCATGTCACGGCTCAAGAATAATGTTGTGGACAACAACCTGAAAGTTTATAAATGAGGCATATTTCTACACTGTCACGGCTGTTACTCTGTGTGTTTTCTTTATGACATCGCGCAGTGACTCACTGTGCAGAAAGAACTCAATGTTATTGTCCTTCTGCTGAATCTTGTCCTCCTTATCCTCCCAGAGGTTCTGATACTTTGCACCAAGGAAAAGCATTGGGACATCCAGAGGCTGGTTGTCTGGTGGGTTGGACCAAAGAATAAAGGAAATCAGAATGAGCAGTCAGGATTAGTGGAACTTGGATTTTTCCTTCTCCTGCACTTGCTCTGCATCGTCTATCAAATCATTCAATAGGTATTACGACAAGTTGAATATTATGCCCACTGCGCACTGTTCTACGAGTTCTACCGTTTGGGTGGTGCACTCAGTGGGACTCATCTTGCGCAGCAGCTTGCAAGATAGGATTTTTGCTGTGAACCTTATTGTGTTGTCCTCTATAGGGGCATTGAGGAATTCTCGACCTACATGCTGAAGATCATATTTCTTCTTCATCTTGGTCGTATCTCTGTTTGGGCATAGATATAACGCAAGGTCTTCTCCTACCTTCGGAAGACCCGTTATTGACAAAATGAGCTCGATGTCGATGGGGTAGGGTCTATCGAACCATAAATATCCTTTGTGAAAGCAAACAAGGATTTGTCACACATATGTAGTTACCTGCATGCTTTGACCAAAGTGCGGCATGAGCAGCAAGTTTAACAATCCCGCATTGTCTACACCGCTAACCCACACCATTAGTACTACGAGCTGGTACTCGGTAGGCACAGTTGGAAGCGTGACCATGTAATTTTTTCTTTCTAAGCCTTCCTTCTTGCGGGTGTCAAAATCCTCAAACTACAAATTGGCCAGCTTCGCCAGTATGTCCATCATCAATGGTACACCAATAGGGATCCGAGATGTCACTAAGGTGGAGTGCACTTTCACCGAAAGTTTCACCTCTCGTGCTTTTGAATTATTGTAACTTCGAAGAATATTCTATATATATTTTTATTGATCCCTGATGTTTCTATCGGGAGAATCATTTGTATTTATTTGTACCCTAATGTTCCTAATCGAGAGAATTAATAAGGGTCATGAGGAAGTCCCCTCCATTGTAATTCGGGTCATTAGTCCCCTCTGGAATATGTTATTATATTAAGTTAATCTAGTTGTGGTTACTCGAGCCTACATAATTGAGTTAAGTTTACTCGATCCTATCGAACTAGGTTAATTGTCAAGTGAATGAAAGAATATAAATAGAGGTGAGGTGCTTCTCATTTGAACACACTCACACTCACTTGTGTAGCGCATAAGAGAGAGAGAGAGAGAAAGAGTTGTAGCTGGAGAAAGAGGAGGATCGGTCTTTTTGGTTTTACATTTTATCTTTTGGGGCATCTATATTGAGGAAGATTTTGCTAAGTTTTTCCAGGATAAATCTGTGTTGTTCTTGTGATACTGTTTCTTTTAGTGATCCTGTCTATATGATTTTGTTATGAAATTGAAATTAAATGCTGATAATATAGCTTAGAATATGGAATTTTAACATGGCATCATAGCTAACCTGAATAAGACAACTTTCACAAGAGAAAAATCCCCCTCTCTCTCCCCGACAAGAAATTAGGGTTTCGGGAAAAATTTGGATTTTTGGAAAATTGCTTGCATGGAAAGTTGCTCCCTCCCAGAGTGCATCTTCTGATCCAGGGATCAAAGTTTTTGAAGGAGTAGATCTCCCAGAAAGTCAAACCCTAGTTTGACAGCTGCACCAAAAAACTACTGGAAGCTGTAGTGTTGAATCTCACAAGTCAGATTTGAAAGGTGAAGACTTGAGATCTCTAGAAACCAAGCATACCAGTCAAATAGCCTAGTTCAAGCGCATCTCCTGGTAAGTTCAGTTTCTCATTCCGCAGAATTTCAAATTTTGTGACTTTCTGACAAGATGGCCCCAAGCACTAAGCTTGAGGACAAGCTAGAAGGCATAGAAAATTTTCGAGCATGGAAGTACAGGATTGGTCTCATTCTCAAGGAGAATGATCTTGAAAAATATATCAAGGATGAAATTCCTGAACCTGAAGAAGCTGAAGCTAAGGAGAAGCACAAGAAGGATCTGATTAGGGCACAAAGAATAATTGTTGATTATATGAAGGATCACTTGATCCCTCAAGTGTCATCCAAGAAGACTCCGAAGGAAATGTATGATTCCCTATATAGAATGTATGAAGGAAGGAACATCAACAGAAAGATGAATCTAAGAGCTCAACTGAAAAGCACCAAGATGAGTCATGGATAATCCATCCAGGACTATTTCACAAGGGTCTCCTAGTTCAAGGAACAACTAGAAGCTATTGGAGACAACCTTGATGAAGATGATTTATTTATGACTGCTCTCAATGGTCTCACTAGACCCTGGGAGTCATTCATTCAGATGATGTGTGCCAGGAAGGAAAGCATGAAGTTTGATGTTGTATGGGAAGACTGTATTCAAGAAGAGACTAGAGTGGAAAATAGAGAAGCCCTAATGAAGTAGGATTATCAAGCCCTAGCCACTCATACCAAGAGAAGAAGAAGTCAACCTAACCTCAAGAAAGGAAACCACAAAGGGAATCAACCTCCCAGAAAGTTCCAGGAGACAAGAGAAAGTATCCATGATAGGAACTACTCTGGATTTCAATGTTTTCACTGTGATAAAATAGGACACATTGCCAGAAATTGTCCTTTCAAGAAAAAAGAGTACAAGAAGAGGATTAACAATAACAAAATACATCATTCTCATCTAGTTGAATATGATGACAAAGAAGAAGAAGAGGAAGGACCTCCAAGAAATCAATCAAGAGAAGAAGATGCAGAAGAGTATGTGCTATTCTATGCACTCTCCGGATCTATAACACCTGGAGAAGATACTTGGGTTATTGATAGTGGTGCTTCAAAGCACATGACAGGACACAAGAAAAATCTATCAAGACTTGAAGAAAAGAACTCTCCTCAGAAAGTATCTCTAGGAGATGACTATCAATATCTGATCAAAGGAATTGGGGAAGCAAGCTACAAGCTTGATTAAGGAAACCCCCTGAAGATGAAAGAAGTACTATATGTACCAGGTCTAAAGAAGAATTTACTTTCTATCTTAGATTTAGATAAGAAAGGATTCAGAGTCGCATTCATAGATGTCCAAGTACTCATGTGGCCCAAAGTAAAGAATATTGAAGATGCAACTGTCATTGGTGAAGAAGAAGGAGGCATGTATTAACTCAAGGGACATTCAGAAACAACCCTTGTTCATGAGTCCAATGATCCTAGTGAACTATGGAATAGAAGGCTTGCTCACATCAATTATAAATCACTAACTCATGTGAACAAAGTAGTGACGGGATTACCAGACATGAAGATCACACATAAAGGCATTTGCAAAGGATGTGCAAAAGGAAAGAACATCAAGAATCCATTCCCGAAGAGTGAAACAAAAACAAAAGGTACATTGGAATTAATTAATTCAGATGTTTGTGGTCCAATGTCCTCCACATCTCTAAGTGGATTTGAATATTATATTACATTTATTAATGAATATTCGAGGAAGACATGGATATACTTCTTGAAAGCAAAGAGTGAAGTGTTTGAGAAATTCAAAGAATTCAAAATTATGATAGAAAACCTTACAGACAAGAGAATCAAGAATCTCTTATCAGACAATGGCAGAGAGTATACTTCAAAAGAGTTTGAAGCTTTTTGCAAAGATGTCGGAATCAAGAGGGAACTAAATAATCCCTACAATCCTCAACATAATGGTGTTGCAGAAAGAAAGAATAGAACCATTATGGAAGTAGTGAAGACAATGATATATGATCAAGATCTTCCAATGCATCTATGGGAAGAAGCAGCAAGAACTACTGTATATGTACATAACAGAATATTTCATAGTGCCCTTAGATTCAAGACTCCAGAAGAGATGTTCACGGGAAAGAATCTTGAGGTAACTCACCTTAAAATATTTGGTTGTCCAGTATATATTCATATACCAAAAGAGAAAAGAACTAAGTTGGACCCTTCCGAAAAGAAGGGGATATTTGTTGGATACTGTGAAGTGTCCAAGGCATTCAAAATTTACATTCATGGATTCCATCACATGGAAATAAGTATAGATGTAACATTTGATGAAGAACCAGCTCTCAAGAGATCCAGAAAATGCCAACATGAAGAAGTGTATGAGGAAGATGCACCTCCCAGAAATGTAGAGACTACATTCCTCCCTGAAGATGAATCTCTTGAAGATGAATCTCTTGAAGAGCATGATATGAAAGAACCATAAGAACCTCCTATTACGGATATATCATGAAAGAGAAATCCTGCTTGGGAAAGAGAAATTATACATGAAGCAAAAAGATATGGATCTCTTGAAGTCTCCACAAGGATAAGCAAGAATCCCAAGTCATTTTCCAGCTATGTGGCTTTGATGTGTGATCTGGTGGATCAAGAACCTACAAACTATGAAGAAGCGGTACAGAAGAAAGAATGGGTAGATGTAATGAATGAAGAATACTAGTCAATAATGAAGAATGATGTATGGGATATAGTTCCCAAACCAGAAGGAAAGAGTGCAGTATCCTCCAAATGGATCTACAAGATAAAAATGTAACTGACAGAAGTATAAAGAAATATTTGTGACCAGAGGTTTCTCTCAGAAAGAGGGAATTGATTATGAAGAGACATTTGCACCAGTAGCACGATATTCTTCGATTAGAGCTATCATGGCACTTGCATCCATGATGAAGTGGGAATTACACCAGATGGATGTGAAGACAACCTTCCTGAATGGTGTGATTGAAGAAGAAGCATACATAGAACAACCATAAGGATTTGAAGTTGAATACAGAAGGACTCACTATGCAAACTGAAGAAGGCCCTGTATGGCTTGAAGCAAGATCCTTGAGCTTGGTATGGAAGGATAGATAGTTTCCTAAGAAGCTTGGAATTTACCAAGATTAAAGTCAATCCTAACCTTTACTACAAGGTTATAGAAGATGAACTTGTCATACTATTACTATATGTGGATGATTTATTTCTGACAGGGAATGAGAAACAAATTGTGGAAAGCAAGAAGAAGCACACTGAATAATTTGAGATGAAAGACCTTGGGTTAATGCATTATTTCCTAGGTCTGGAAGTATGGAAAAGTTCATAAGGAATATTTCTCAACTAGGGAAAGTATGTAGTAGAGATATTGAAAAGATTCAATATGTTGGAATGCAAAGCCATGGCCACACCCATGGATTCCAACCTGAAGTTGTTAGCTGATGATTCATCAGAGTTAGTGGATGTGACTCAATACAAACAGATTATTGGGTCGTTGATGTATCTAACAAATACCAGACCAGACATTTGTTTTGCTGTGAACACATTGAGTCAATATCTAGTTCAACCTAGATGTGTTCACCTGATAGCTGCAAAACATGTGATGAGATATCTAAAAGGGACTATAGGCTTTGGTATATACTATGATGGAAACCATGAGTACAGATTGTATGGCTATACGGATGCAGATTGGGCTGGAAGTGTATCAGACAGGAAAAGCACATCAGGTGGATGTTATAGTCTGGGATCTACTATGATTTCATGGTTTAGCAGGAAATAGTCCATTGTTTCTCTTAGAACGGCTGAAGTAGAATATATAGTAGCTTGCTCTGCTAGTTGTGAAGCCATATGGCTTCGGAAGCTGGTGTTAGGTTTATTCAACCTGGAGTTGGATACTACGGTGATTCTATGTGATAACCAAAGTTATATAAATATGACAGAGAACCTAGTGTTCCATGATAGGTCAAAGCACATAGAAATTTGGTATCTCTACATTCGAGATATGATGCAGAAGGGATCCATAAATCTCCAGTATGTGAGTACCGGTGAACAAGTTGTTGATGTGTTAACGAAGCAGGCTCTGTCCCGATTAAAGTTAAAATACTTTCGAGACAAGCTTGGTGTTGTTCAGAAAGACCTTTCTCGAAAGGGGGAGCAGTCATGTTGTAGTGGGAGTGTATCATCCCTGTACATATTTCCTAAAGTGATCCATCGAATTATATCTCTGAGAAAGAAGAAGGATCGTATCATCCCTAAACATTTGTTCTAAAGTGATCTAGTGACTTCGGTCCTCGATAATGTAGTAGGATTGTATCATCCTTGAAATTTTGTTCAGAATGGATCAGGTGAATTCGGTCCTTGAGAATGTAGTAGGATTGTATCATCCTTGAAATTTGGTTCAGAATGGATCCAGTGACTTCGATACTCGATAACATGGTAGGAATGTATCATCCTTGAAATTTTGTTCAGAATGGATCCAGTGACTTCAGTACTCGAGAACATGTTAGGCAGTGCATCATCCTTGGACTTAGTCCTAAAGTGATAGGGAGTGATTATCGTATAATTGTATCCAGTGACTTCGGTTTTCAAGAATGTGGTGGGCTTGTATCATCCCTAGACTTAAGTCCAAAAGTGATCTAAAGAATTTCGTCTTCGTATTGTGGATTGCAGGTTATTCATGATGATGATGATGTTGCTGATCGAAAGATCAGAGTGTGATGATGATATTGCTTAGATTTTTGCCGATGATGATGTTGTTGATCGAAAGATCAGAGTGTGATGATGATGCTGCTCAGATTGTTGTTGCTGATGATGTTGTTGATCGAAAGATCAGAGTGTGATGATGATGTTGCTCAGATTGTTGCTAGTGATGATGTTTTTGATAAGAAGATCAGAGTGTGATGATGATCTTGCTCAAAGTGTTGTTGATGATGATGTTGTTGATCGAAAGGTCAAAGTACTATTTATGATGATGTTGCTGAAGACCAAAATACTGACGATGATGTTGTCAAATAAATGCTGCTGTTGAAATTAAAGATGAAGACTATGTGTAAAAGATATTGAAAATTATTCCAATGATCTATAGATGTTTCACCCTAATGATGTCCTCTCTCTCCTACTGTTCTTGTTGTTGTTGTTGTAGAATACCCTTCTCATTAAGGGGGAGTGTTGAATTATTGTAACTTCGAAGAATATTCTATATATATTTTATTGATCCCCGATGTTTCTATCAGGAGAATCATTTGTATTTCTTTGTACCCCGATGTTCCTAATTGGGAGAATTAATAAGAGTCATGAGGAAGTTCCCTATGTTGTAATTCGGGTCATTAGTACCCTCTGGAATATGTTATTATATTAAGTTAATCTAGTTGTGGTTACTTGAGCCTACATAATTGAGTTAAGTTCACTCGAGCCTACATAACTAGGTCAAATGTCAAGTGAATGAAAGAATATAAATAGAGGTGAGGTGCTTCTCATTTGAACACACTCACACTCACTTGTGTAGCACATAAGAGAGAGAGAGAAAGAGCTATAACTGGAGAAAGAGGAGGATCGGTATTTTGGGTTTTACCTTTTATCTTTTGGGGCATCTATATCGAGGAAGATTTTGCTGGGTTTTTTCGATTAGGGTTTTCCTAGGATAAATCTATGTTTTTCTTGTGATATTGTTTCTTTTAGTGATCCTGTCTATATGATTTTGTTATGAAATTGAAATTAAATGCTGATAATATATCTTAGCATATGGAATTTTAACACGTGTCTCGGCTCTCCTTGACCGAACATAAGGGGGTAGTAGGTTCTATTCTTTGATGGTGGCACCTGCATCCCTGCGTGGTGACAAGTCTAGTGCATCATCCCCAGGAATGTCCTCTTCAGGCATATCCACAGAAGACTTAGCCTTGCATTTCTTCGAGATCTTCAGCCTTGAGGATTTTGGAGCGTCTCTAAGAAGCATGACCAGTCATGGACCTGTAACTATTGGATTAATAGGACGATTCTAAATGGGGTTCGGTATGGGGCCCAAACTAGAGGCTGGAACATGGGTCGAACCAGCCACAGGAGTGGTTTGTTGTCTTTGTCACACCATTGTTTCTAATTCTTGTTCTTCCCGCTGCACCTCTGGAGACACAATTTATTCTTCGATCAGACACGTTGGGGCAATAATCACGTTAGATTGCTCATTGGCACTAGAAATCTCAATAATTGGCGATAGATTGACGTCTTGTCGATCACATATCTTCTCATTCGATGCATTCCTCATCAATTCTCCTACTTGAATTTTGAAATGTACCTGTTAGGACAGTTATGGAAGTTATTATGGAGACGACTGATGGGACCAAAAAGGACATCGTCATTCTCCTTGTACTCGTCAAATTAATGGCTCTTCGTTGTCTTAACCACTTATATATTTTTGAGCATCCGGGATTTAATGACTACAAATTGTCATTCTCACTGTTTACTGTGATTTTTCTACTTCCTTCACAGACAAACGACAAAACAGCGTCCTTCCCTTTTTTCTCTCTTTTCTCTCTATTTTTTTTAAACATGCCCAATGCAACCTTAACCAGGCATGTCGTGGCCATCATAGTAAGGTTTCCGACGACTTCCATTTACCATACCTGTGATGTATGTTCCATCTAGCTTCTACAATTTCACTACGCCTGCGTTAGTGATGTGCACGATCAAATATGGCACTAGCCAATGCGTCTTTAACTTCCCCAGATGTTTGAAGAATTTACGGTCATACAATAAAACAAGTCCTTCGAATTTGAATGGCTTAATCCTAATATGGATATCATGCCATGTTTTCTTCCTTTGCTTCTCTATGTTGTAATGGAATGCTGCGATGAAGCGTTACTCTTCCATCTGAACGAGATGCGAAAACCTTTGCTCGACAACATCTCCATCGGTCATTTATGTTAGCGCAACAATCTGTAGGTTCAACACAATGTACTCCATCGACAAAACAACTTCTTGTCCATACACCAGTTTGAATGGATTGTGCCCTATCATTCGCTTGCAAGTTGGGTGATATGCCCAAAGCACAGCTGAAACTTTCTGTTCCCAATCATCTCAGTGCACATTACACACTTTGGTTAATGCATTCTCTAGAATCTTGTTGAAGGATTCAACCGTTCCATTCGCATGAGGATGATAAGATGTCGTCTTCTTATGCTAAATCTGGAACTCTGTAGTAAGATCAACAATTTTTTTATTAACAAAATGTGTACCTTGGTCATTGAGCAGAATTTTCTGGCAACCAAATCTGGTCACCACATTATCAAATAAAAACTTCATCGCAGTCGCAGCGGTACAATTTTTAACAGGCACTGCTTCAGCCCATCTGGTTAAATAGTATGTTGCAGTAATAATGTAGCGTGCACCTATCCTCTTCCTTGGTGTACTGATCGGTCTGACAAAATAAACTACCCACTTGTCGAATGCTTTAAGGGTTATCTGTGGCGCAAGCAAAATTTCATCGTGACACGATGGTTTTCATGTTCTCTGGAAGATATCACAGTGCTGACAGAAGCTCTTAGTATCCATATGTATGGTTGGCCACCATATTCCTTCTTGTAGTATCTTGTGCACAGTTTCCTTTCTAGCATAGTGTCCTCCTGCGACATCGACATGTGCTTGACTCATTACCCATTGTTTCTCATAGTTAAAAACACACCTTCACAATATCTCATCAGGGCCCAACTTGTATAGATGGATCGCAATCAACGTATAATCAACAACTTTGATGACCAAATGTTTCTTCTGCGTAGTAGAGAATCCTTCAGGCACATAGCCTATGCTCAGGAAGTGGATGCCAACGTTAAACTCCTTATTCTGATCATCCATCATGGTGATCGCAAACAGTTGCACATCGGGCAAGTTATCCTCCAGACTAGTTGGTTCTTAACCACTTTCTATCGTTGATAGGTGGTTAGGTTCGACATTCAGTCGACTAGGTTTAACTATGACCTCAAATTCAAATTCTTGAAATAGGAGGATCCATCTACAGATCTTCCCCTCCAACACTGGTTTTTTGACCAGGTATTTCAATGTCGAATGATCAGTGTACATTTTGAGATGTCCACCCAACAAGTAGTGTCTGAACTTTTGCAGTGCATAGATCATGGCGAGGCCTTCTCTCTCTGTGGCTGTGTAATTTTTCTTTGTCATCGACAGTTTTTAGCTAGAAAAAGCAATAGGGTGGTCAAGTGCACCCTCACCTGGTTGCGTCAAGACTATGTCGAGTGCAATAGATGACGCGTCGACATGAGCATGTAACTCCTTCTTGTAGTCTGAGAATACAAGTATTAGCGCAATGGTAATCTTGTTCTTTAATTTATCTAAGATTTCCTGACAAGGCTCCATCCATTGGTACTTTGCATCTTTCTTCAACAATTTCTCCAAAGGTGCAGTTATCTCTGCATATCCTATGATAAATTTTCTATAGTAGCCTATGTGTCCTAACATTGATTAGAGTTGCGTGACTGATGCAGGCGGTGGTAAATCAAGGATAATTGCAACTTTTGTTGGGTCGACCAAAATACCATCGCGACATACGACATGACCCAACAGTAAACACCAAATCATGTGCAAAAAATACATTTCTTGGAATTAAGCGTGATCTGATACTGGCAACAGCGGCCCAACATCACGCACAAACTCTCAATATGGTCTCTTACTAGACCAAGCACAGTCCAATCATCAAAGTAGACCTCAAAAAATTTTAGTATGAAATATTTCAAAGCAGAAACTACTATTCTAGAAAAAAAGCAGGTGCATTCTTGAGTCCAAAGGGCATTACCATATACTGGTAGCATCCCCATTCCATGATGAAGGTCATTTTGTGGTGATCCTCCTTCACAATTCTGACTTGATGATAGCTAGAGAAGTCATCGGGGAATGAATACATCTCTTTCCCTTCAATGCTATTAAGTACTTCATCCATAAACGGTGTTGGGAATGGATTGTGTAGGCATTCGTCATTCAACTTCCTTAGGTCGACATAGATCCTGACTTCACCTGTTGTCTTCTTATCTTGGATCACTGTAGGGCTGATCCACTCTGATTCACTTTGATTCCTCAATAGGTTCAATGATTCATGCATCGAGCATGAGATCCAATTCTGCTTTTAACTTCTCTTTATACATTGGATTCAACCTATAAGGTTGCTTATTGATCGGTTTAGCATTTGGTTTCAGGGGTATTTTCATTTCCCCTAGGTCACCGACTATTGCCTTCATCTCCGATAAGTTGGTAGGGAATAGGTCCTGATACTCATGCAACAAGTCTGTGATATTTACTACCATCTAATCATCCTAATAATATTCTATATTGGCGAACTTTGGGTTCTCTGGTGAGTCAATATTCACTTTCTTGATTTTCAACAGCTTGAGGAAATGGTCGCTGGAAATACCACTTCCTTCAATTTCATGCTTAACCTCTGAATTTGGTATGTTTATATTAGTTATATCATCATCTAGTTCTCCATCTAGGTTGTAACAAGCCATCCATTGCTGGATAGTGGCGCTACACTGATGGGAAATTGTTACTTCGACAAGGATTTCTGCAAATATTTTCTCCCTAATCGTCTGAAGCGCAATATCAACTATAGGTTTCTCATCAACAAATTCAAATGTGTGTGTGAAATTCATAGCTAGACCTTCCCAATCTTGAGTTCCTTGTTGCAATTCAATGGATCTATACCAGCTTCTGGGTGTCATTTCCAATGTATGAATGAAATGATGGGTCTATTCTTGTCGCGGGTATTCAGAAAATGCTATGTGACACTGATTAATGTGATCAACAAGGTTTGAAAGCCCTGTGTATTTTTGACTCACGACATTGAATTATTTGTCGAATCTAACTTCCAGCAGTCTTCTAGACTGTGGCCATTCTGATATGGATTTCTTATGCGTACCACACCATTTGGTAGGCATAGCCTTTAACACATAGTCCAACACAGACAAGTGCCGCGGTTCTATGAGAAGTCCTTCAAATTCACTAAGGAAGGTCGCAAGTTCAGGTAACCCCTCATATGTGGGTAAATCCCTCAATTGATTCTCCACCCATCACACCAACCGGGTCATTCTAGCACATCACCTCATAGATACTTCATGCAATCTGTTCTGCCAGTTCTCTAAGGCCTCTCTTGAGTCGGATGTGTAGGAACTAGCACTCTTCCAACTTAGGTTTCCATATGCTGTCAGGTTGATGTAATCTTCTTATAAGGAGGTGTCATTATAGATCTGGTTGAGATAATCACCCTGTCCCTCATTGTAGATAGGCTTGATGTATCTTTGTACCTCTAATGGATCAATGGGCGATACTACCCTCATCTCATCATCCTTGAATG
Source organism: Pseudotsuga menziesii (assembly GCA_001517045.1). Lineage (NCBI taxonomy): Eukaryota > Viridiplantae > Streptophyta > Pinopsida > Pinales > Pinaceae > Pseudotsuga > Pseudotsuga menziesii. The sequence continues at coordinate 46,172 of LPNX010892436.1, read as the reverse complement.
ATAGAATCCTTTTCTTGAAATTGATAATGGTATGATTATATATGTCCCAATATATCCCCATAAGCACAGAATATGGGTTCGCATCATCGAGAATGTTAATGAATTAAAAGTTTGCAAATGTGCATAGTCCCTCAATGTCAACAGGGACTTGACTCAACCTACTAATTGGTAGGACCTTTGCCTGATTTGCAAGTCGCAAATGGATTGGGGACCATTCCAAGCATGGATTTCCCATGCTCTCCCAGGTCTTTCACATCAAAATATTAACATTCAACCCCAGATCTAGGAGGATGTAATCCATGTCATAATCCCCTATCTGCGCAGTCATTCTTAACTCGTGCTCGATTTTGAATTTATTCTTGACATGGTTAATCTTCCTTCCAGGTTGCGATTCTTCTAGGGTTTCTTCTATTAGTTCTTGTAGTTCTGCGATAACATCTTTATCTTGAATTAGAACTAAGAAACTTGAAAGAAATGACTTGATCTTACTAACCTTTTTTTGGAATTGGCTTCTGGGATAGATTTTGGAAGCATTCAGTCATCTCCCTGACTTCAACTGATGTCGACGGTTGTTCTTGATCCACAAAATTTGGTTGCATGTCCAAAAAATACTTGCTTATATTTTTTAATGTCTACTGGTACTTTCTTCTGTGCCACGGGTCACACCTGTAACTGTGGTTGTGGTTGTTCTTGCGGTATGTCCTGATCAACCCCAGCTGCAATACCCCCTCATGTTATAACAACAACACTCGACTCTCTTGGATCAGTAGCAATAATCTGAACTTTTAAGTTGGGATTGGATTTAGATTCAGGTTTGACACAGGGTTAGGACCTACGATAGTCCGAGCCTGCCACTTCACAATCAACTAAGGACATTCCTCCACATTATGGTCTTGCACTTTGCAATATCAACATGACTTTGTAGGATCTTGAAAATCTCTAGCGTAATGGCCTGGATGTCCACAGTTATAACATGTAACCTGTCCTCTTCCTCTACCAAATCCTCATCCTCCTCTTCCTCTGAAGTTTCCACCACCCCTTCCCCGAGGGTGTAGTTACTGCTGCGGGTATTGATTCTGCTGGTATTGTGGCTGATATTGGTTCTATGGTGCATAGTGATTTTGAGGCGGATACTGGATCTGAGACGCATACTGCGGTTGATACTGGTTTGGTGGCAAAGGCGCAGGCTGGTAGTACGGTTGTGCCTGTTCATCCTAAACCTGCCCATCGTTCTTCATCAAGTAGGTGTCTACTGTTTTTTCCTTCAAGAATTGGTATGCTCTGTAATCCTTTTCTTCATGCCCCACTGACTTAGAAAATTTACAAAAACATTTTGCCGGGGTACTTACAATATTTTTCAAGTATAGACATTCTTCATCGCAATGCCCTCTATTCTGGAATATTCGGCACCAAGGTAGTCCGTGGGAAGTAAATGGGTTTGGCACACCCGATGAGATATAGTTCATGTATGTCGGACAATTATCCTTGGTGTGTCCATCCATTCTGCATTTTGTACACCATAAATATTCTTGGAATTCCTTTCCCTTCTTGATATCCTGAAGCTATATCACTAGATTACCTAGCTGCAACTATATCTGCACCATTCTTGTGGCACCATCTCCGATTGGTGAGGCTTCCAGCTTCATTTATAATTCCAGCGCTTCTGTTTGCGATGCGGTATTTTGTTGCATTAATGGGCCTCGGATGTGAGGTAATAGTGCAACAATAAACCAATATTTATGCTGTACATTCGACATTTGGAAACTTACTTTGGACATAAAAGTTTTAAACCATTGGTTAAAGTCCCATACGGACTCTGCCAATGATTGTTTTATCTCCTTGATCTCGGCGATACACTGCAACTCAGATTTAGGTTTTCTGAACTGAAAAATCATTGCGAATCGGATCTCTTCAAGGGTCTTCAGTGGGGTTCCTCATGGTACTACACAGAACTTCGTAAACTAGTCCAATGCACGAACCCTCAGAGTCATGATCATTTGCGCTTTCTTTAGGTCTGCGTTATGAACTAGGCAAACCATCCAAACAATTTCACAGAGAAACCAATGCTACTCTAGATCCTTTGCTCCATTCCCATTGAATGTGGGTAATCTAATATCATGCCCGGTCATTGATTTGGAATTGGGGTTGTATGATTAATAATTTAATGGAGGTGTATCCTCTTGTGCGCTAGTCGCAGTACTAGCACTATTAGTATTAACAACTTTTCAGGAGATGAAGCTCTAGACCTTACCTCTGGTGATACTCCTGGTGTGATGTAGTTGTGTCCTGATCTTGGTGTCTTCACAAATTCCTCTGACTCTTATACTTCAGATATCGGCTAATACTCTTCCTCTTTGTCACAAGACCCTTCATCTAGCCATGACTCAACTTGGTAGTCACTTTCTCCAAACAGACTAGGACTTGTCTTTCTCCTTTTTCCAGACCTGAATCTCCTTCCACTCCTTAGGAATCCAAATTCTAGAGTCAGGTTCTATACTTCTTGGGAACATATCAGCTCACCATTTCCCATTTTCTCTGCAGACCATCTGCGACATATCCCCTCCTCTGGATATGCAACTCAACTGCTCAACTGCAAGATACCCTTCTCATAGTTGAGCATCTTGATCCATGTACTTATAGACAACAAGTACCTTCGTCGATGTCCTTGGAAAAAAATTATTTTAGCCTCACTATATGAGGTTATAGTTTCTATTGCAAACTCAGTAATATATCCTTGCAAAATAATGTCGACCCAAAAATCAACAACTCTAGAGATGGGGTTACTCACGCTAGTTATATTTCTAACCAACTGATCAATCCACTCAACTACTTCTCTTCTCTGGAAATTTGTCTTCCGAGTCGCCAACCTTGACAACCACTCATGCAGCACAATGGTAAACTATGGTCTAACCAGTTTTCTTCACTCAACCGCAATCTTGCGCTCTCTTCTTACGCAAAGTTTAATGTCTTAGACTCTAGCCAATCCTCTATTTCTTTCTTTTTCAGATGCCAAAATAGTTTCCTCGACTCAAATGATTAAGGGTCCCGGAAATAGAACCATTTGTTGGCCTCTTTTCCTAACTTACACAACCCAGGTTAAAAAACAACACGAAACCAACAAAACACCCAAATACATCGGCTCGACGAAGCAAGAACAGTAGGAAACACCCGCAAAGCAGGTGCAGTCTCACCCGAGATATCTTAATGTGTAACTTCCAGAACCATGTTTCTACAGTTGGCGAGGGAGTATAGTCCCTTGGCACGCGACAAAGGTGCTTGACAAAGATGGAGGGATGGATTCTTTCACTACTCCATAGAGATGCAACAGTGCAACACAGTCAACGTGTGACGCTACTTTATCCTGGAAAACTTAACAAATGGTGCAACTATGCGACGTAGTTGACTCCTTGGGTGTAAATGACAATGATGCGATAGTATTATAACTTAACCGTATTCTAACAGGATTAATACATAGTGCTCGACAATTCTTTAGTTATTCATTCATTTACTGCATTCATCAAGATTGTGACATTAATTCACACAATATCTGTAAATAAAGGAAGATAATCAAACATTCAACATTGACGGTTAACCATTCACATTCACCATTCAACATTCATCAACACAGGGAATATCATGGAAACCCATCTAGAAAAAAACACCAAGGTGCTCTTCATTTGGAATGAGAAATATAGGTAGTAGCTTGCAGTCTATGACTTATAGACTGTTCTTAAGATATGTATTTTATCTCAACTCTTCTTGCTTTCATGCTCTTTGGTTTATTTCTTCTATCTACTCCTACTGATCTACACACAGCCTGGATCGACTCTTCTACCCTACTATTTGTGCACTAACTCCTACAAAACGGTCTGCACACTCAGCTGCAGATCCACAGCTCAACATCCTACTACTACCAGAATCCTCTCTGATATGAACTTAGTAGCAAGTAATACTAACTGAATGAAAATGAAGCTAACCCTTATACAAAGTGGGTTCCTCCTATTTATAATGTTTATAAGACCATGAAGGGTCGACTGAGTACAACTCAGTTATTACAGACTCAAGTAGCTACAAAATATCTTCTATTACATTGAATGTCAGTCCATACCTAACTGCAAAATTCCTACATTACATTAACCACATCCATAACTAGCTGTGGAAACATATTTTGGCCTGCTCGTATAGGCCATAACTAGTCGCAAAAACTATCCTTATGCAGTCTCTCTTGACTTGCCTCTACCCAGCTTTAACTCTTCTACTTGCCTCTTCCATTGACTCGGATCTGCCTTTCCTCGTCACAATGATCCTCATTGCATATTTCTCTGCTATGTGCTTGTGCTTCTTTCTTTACCTTCTTTTCTCCGTTGGTGCTTGTTTTTCCTGTCTTATGCTTGCACGTCAGATTCTTCCTTGTGCACTTTTCCTGGCCCAACATTAATTATCGTATGAAATTGTCTTGATTCTTTGTTTATTGAACCTATTTGTAATAAAACTAAGCATTAAGGTCAAATGGGCCTTACACATGACATTATCTTGTACTAATTGTCTCAATCAACGAGCGTGAATCTCCACATGCTTCATCTTACTATATGCAATGTGATTCTCTACAACTTATATTGCACTTTTTCTATCACAATATATCACTATTGGTGGTTTGAATAGAAAAACAAGTTCACACATGAGATGCTAAATTCATATGGATTTTGTGTTAGCATGCATTGCACAAGAATATTTAGTTTCTATGATTGGAAGTGACACTACCTTCAATTTTTTATAGGACTAGACTATGGGTTGAGAAAAAAAAAACCACATATTATATGTAGATTTTCTATCATTGTCATCTCTATCCAAATATGAGTTAGTGTAACCGACCAATTGGTCCACTCTGTCTTTGCAATACATTATGCCAAGCTAGTAAGTTCATTTGATATGCCAAATAATTCTCTTTGTGGCCTTAAGGTGACTTTATTATGGATCCTGTATAAACTAAGAAACCACATTAATAAAAAAAGATAAGGTTGACTATGAGTTCAATGGACAAGGATTACCAACAATCTATTGTTAAAGTGTAACATCGAAATTTGGAGAATTACACTCCTTGGTTATCTTTACTACCGATTAATAAGGTGTAGCTCATGGTCTTGAATATTTCAATGTGATCTTCTATAAAAGGTTCAACACATAATTCAGTTGAGAAATAAAGATACTATCATACATTTGTAAGTGCCCAAAAAATGGAATAGACCAAGGTTATTTATCTCAAATGCATATGCTAATTGTTGTTTTAAACCCAAAATTAAATAAATATTGATTCTAGTAATGGCCAAGTCATCCACATACAATGCAACAATCATATGTTTCACCCTTAATATGTAATACATAGATACTATGATTTGATTTGTAGAGTTTTAAATTGAGATTCAGAAAATGTTTAATATTTTCATACCATGCCTTGGGGGGCTATTTTAAACCATACAAGGATTTAATTCAGTGGACAAACCAGGATTCCACCCTTTTCAAATCTAGGGGGTTTCTCCATATAAATATCTTCAATGAGGTCATTGTGTAGAAAATCACTTTGACATCCATTTGCTGCATCTCTCATCCAAAATGAACAATTGAAATAATGTCAAACAAAATTCATCTTTGCAATTGTGGAAAAGGTTTTTAGGTAGTCAATACACGTTGTTTAAAAAAACACTTGGTAACCAAATAAGCCATATGTCTTTCAATTATTCCCTCATATGTTAATTTGACTTTGTAGAGCTATTGATTCTTCACCACATTCCTTGCTGTCAAAGAACTAAATCCCATATTTCAATCTTCATCCAAGAAAAGTAGTTATTAGTGATAGCATTCTCCCATTCATGTCAACCATATGCATCTACATATGATCTAGACCACATTCCTCTAGAAAACACACCAAATTAAAGAAACACCACAGAATTATTTTTTACTGCTAGTCTTTCTCGAGTCATTAATATGTTTTACATCAATTCCAACATATTTTATTTTAATATTATCCCACATGGAGATGCCCTTGGGTCATGGTTTCTTAGACCTTAGGATAGTCCTGCAAGTTACAGGAAAATTAGCAAAAAAAAAAAAAAAAAAATTCCCACATGGGAATACAATTTGTAACACACTTACACGTTACACAGTTACATAGATGAAAATCTGTAGATAAAAAAAAAAACATAAAGTGATACAAAGGATCTATAATTAATTTATAATACATAAGCACATTAAGATCCCCAAAACAAAACTATTTAGCGGAATCTTGGTTAACTTTAGGTTAGGATTCCTAAATAATGATTAAAATTTAGTTAATCAACTAATTAAATAACATTAATATAAGTCCCAATGATTTATTTCCACCCTCCCAAATTTAAAATGCCTTTTTGACATTGGAAGTTGGGAGTCAGCACCACTTGATGGGTTCCTAACAAAACAACTCCAACGTGCCCTCCCTGACGTCGATATCTTGAGTTACCCGAAGTTGGCATGTTAAACCTCGAAAGTCGAAACCCATTTTCGACGATTAATTCTATCATTATGATGCCGATGTTTCAACATCGGGACTTGGGTATATTGATTTCGGACCTCAAACATTAGCATTAAAAGGAAAACGATTCTCAATTGACATGTCGATCTCGGGTCACCTCAACATTGAAACGTTGGCTCTGACAAGTAAATACATTAATACTTAATATTTTGATTCCGACGTTGGCACGTCAACATTGGCACTTCGACACCAAAATCTTGGTAATATCTCGTCCAATTTCAAAGGTTTAACACTCAATTTTTTTAAGAAAATGACTAAGGCATGATTTGAGTATGAAACTTAATAGTTCAGGTCCAAAACTTAACAAGTTTAAGTCTGAAACTTAACACCCACAAGCTACACTTAATCATTCCATTGCTTTCAACAACTGGAAACTGTAACAATTCATCAAACAAGGATTAATTTTCTATTAAGGAAAGATTCAACTGACTATAAGTATTTTTAGAACCATAACAATTTCAGGACCAATATAACCATCATGGTTCACCTGTGTAATACACCTATCCAATTTTCTATTTAAGCAACAAATTGGTTAAAACAATGAACTTGTTATGAGTTTGTTTTAAACCATAACTTTCTAAGAGCATACATAGTTTACATTTAAACACAAGGAAATACTAAGAAAGTTTACAGCTGTCAGACTTGTTGAATGTTGGTCATGGAGCCTAATCTTCTAGATTTAGAGATGTTATTGTTTAGCTATGTTTGTACCCCAATTTTATTGTATACTCCTATTTGTTGGAAAACAGTTTACATGCCCATGGTATTGGGTGACCCGTGGAATTTTCCCATGGTAATTCCCCTATAAAATGAAATCATTGTAATATGGTTGTGTATTGTATTGTAGCATTGTAAACCAATCTTTGGGATTGTGTGAGAGATATTGTGAAAGTGATTTGGAAGTGTAGCAGGGTTTGTTGTAGGTTGTATCCCTTCATTTTGCTGGATGGTATAATAATAGAAGGACTGGCTATTTCTATGTGGACGTAGCCCATTTTTGGGTGAACCACGTTATATTGATGTCTCTCTTGCAATGTGTCAATGTGTTTTATATTTACATATTGTTTATTATTATTTCTGTGCGATCTTATTTTTTTGGCAATTGGTGTCAGAGCTAAAGGTCTATTTGGCTGGTAAATTCATAGGAAAGAAGGGTTCCTAGTTCGAGTGGGAGAAATGGAAGAAGAAGGAAAGTTTAGGGTCGAGAAACTTAACAACCAAAACTACCAGTTATGGAAGATGAAAATGGAGGACTATCTATACTAGAAGGATCCATTCCTACTATTTGGCAGAAAAACAAAAGAGACAACGACTATGAAGATGAAGAATGGGAGGCTCTTGAGAGAAAGGAACTGGGAAAAATACAGTTGTTCTTGGATTCATCAGTGTCTTTCAATATTTCAAAAGAAAATACAACAAAGGGTGTGATGAGCACATTAGCTAAGCTCTATGAAAACCCCTCGGCTTCCAACAAGGTATTTCTATTGAAGTGCTTATTTAATGTGAAGATGTCAGACGATGGATATGTTGTTGACCATTAAAATGAATTTAATACGGTTACTAATCAGCTAAGTTATGTATGAGTGAACTTTGATGATTAGGTTAGGGCTCATCTAAGATTGTGCTCATTTACAGAAAGATGGAATGACTTAGTCATGGATGTAAGTAACTCTGTCTCTAGTTCAAACACTCTTAAATTTGATGATGTTGTTGGTGTTATTCTCAGAGAGAAAATGTGAAGAAAATCACAGGTGAGACATTGGGTAATGAATTGACCATGGAGATCAAGGGAAGACAAAGGGAGTGAGGAAAGAGCCTAGGTAATCTCAACATGTCTAGAAAGGAAAGATCCAAGTCAATGCTAGGAAGGATAGAAATTTGGAATTGTGGAAAGAGAGGACATCTGAAGAAAGATTGTAAATCTCCAAAGAAGAAAGGAAATGAGCAAGAGACTACTCAGAAAGCTAATGTAGTAGGTGATGTGTTACAATATGATTTGATTCTTTCATTAGATAATACTAATGATTACTGGGTAGTAGATTCAGGGGCTTCATTTCATGTTATACCCCAAAGGAAATTCTTTCATGATTGTGATCCAGGTGATTTTGGACATGTTTTATTAGGGGAGGATGAACCATGCAAAATTGTTGGAATGGAAAAGGTATGGATTAAGTTAAATAATGCAAATGAATGGCTACTAAAATATGTAAGGAATATTCCTTCTATGAAAATAAATTTGATCTCAACGGGGTAGTTAGGAGATAGCGGTTGTTTGTCTACAATTGGAAAAACATAATTGAATATCACTAAAGGAGCACTGGTAATAGAAAAATGAGATATGACATGTACGTTGCATTTATGGCCTCATAATACTAATTATTTTATCTCTGTATCTTCCACAGAAGCATGTACAACATTGTGGAATCATAGGCTTTTCCACATGAGTGAGAAGGGGATGCAAATTCTCCACTCAAGGAAATTGCTTATAGATCTTAAGCAGGTAAGTTTGGAATTATGTGAAAACACTGTTTATGGAAAACATAAGAGAGTTATATTTCTCAAGTATGGGAAATAGAAGAAGAGTGAAAAGTTAGAGTTTGTGCATACAGATGTATGGGGATAGGCTCAAGTACAATCTCTTGGTTTCTCTCATTATTATGTTACTTTTATTGATGATGAAACTAGAAAAACTTGGGTTTATTGCATTAGATACAAATTTGATGTGTTTGCTACTTTTAAGAAGTAGAAACCTTTGGCTGAGAATGAGAAATGGAAAATATTGAAGTTCCTCAAATATGATAATGGAGGTGAATACTCCATCAAGAAGTTTGATAGTTATTGTTCATACCATGGGATTCATAGAGAGAAGATAGTCCCAGGAACACCACAATAAAATTGTGTGTCAGAAAGGATGAATGGGACAATCATGTAGTGTACAAGGTGTATTAGATTGCATGCAGGGTTACCCTTACAGTTTGGACTGATGCTATAGATAGCACTATTTATTTTTTAAATAGATGAAATTCAAGCATACAATCTCTTGGTGTCTCTCATACAATCTCTTGGCGTCTCTCATTATTATGTTACTTTTATTGATGATGAAACTAGAAAAACTTGGGTTTATTGCACTAGATAGAAATATGACCTATTTGCTACTTTTAAGAAGTGGAAATATTTGGTTGAGAATGAGAAATGGAAAATATTGAAGTGCCTTAGATATGATAATGGAGGTGAATACTGTGGGAGTTTTATAGCTATTGTTCATACCATGGGATTCATATAGAGAAGCCAGTCCCAAAAACACGACAGTAAAATTGTGTGTCAAAAAGGATGAATGTGAAAACCATGGAGTGTACAAGGTGTTTTGGATTGCATGCAGGGTTACCCTTACAGTTTTAGGCTGAATCTATAGATAGTTCTATTTATTTATTAAATAGATCGCCTTCAAGCGCTTTGGATGGTGGGATTCCAGAGGAGGCATGGACATGTAAAAATGTAAACTACTCATTTTTTAGAACTTTTGGTTGTGAAGCATTTGTCCATATTGATAAATAAAATAGAACAAAGCTTGAGGCTGAATCCAAGAAATGAACCTTTATTGGATACGGGGTTGATGATTTTGGTTATCGTTTATGAGACTATGAAAATCACAAAATCATTAGAAGTAGAGATCTAGTATTCAATGAGGTTATGTACAAAGATCAGTTCTAGGGAAAGAACGAGGAAAAGGAAAACACAAAGTACACAGTGATTGATGAAATCAAAGAAAATGAAGTTCCAAAAGTATAAGAAAATCAAGAACAGTAGCAGATACCTCAAACTCCTATAAGTGTAACAAGATATACCAGGTTAAGTACACCCCCTGAACGATTCTCTCCTTCATTGTATTATTTATTGATGATTGATTTTGGTGAACCATAATGTTATGAAGAAGCAATGCAAGTGGAAACTAAAATAAGTGGGAGAAAGGCATGGATGAGGAGATGGAATCATTGGTAAGAAACCATACTTTGGATTTGGTTGAGTTTTATGTAGGTAACAGAGCATTGCAGAATAAATGGGTTTACAAGTTGAACAAAGAAGAAGGAGGAAATAAGCGATACAAGGATAGACTTGTTCTAGAGGGATTTGCACAAAACAAAGGTATAGGATAGGATGAAATATTTTCTGTTGTTGTTAAAATCACTTCAATTAGGACTATTTTAAGTCTAGTGGCAGTATACAATTTTCATCTTGAACAGTTAGATGTAAAAATGGTCTTTCTCCATAGGGATTTGGAGGAAAAGATTTGTATGCAGTAACCAGACGAGTATGAGATCAAAGGGAAGGAGAATTTGGTTTACAGGTTGAAGAAGAGCTTGCATGGCCAAAAATAAGATCCAAGACAACGGTAATTGAAATTTGATAAATTTATGACAGAAAAAGGTTATAGCAGATGTCATTCTGACCACTACATTTATTTCAAGAGACTAGATATTGGAAGATATATTATCTTGTTGTTTTATGTGGATGGAATGCTTGTTGCAAGGTCTATCATGATTAATATAAATGTGCTCAAAATGAAACTATCTAAATCATTTGTGATGAAGGATTTGGGTGTAGCGACGAAAATCCTCGGTATGAAAATAACAAGATAGGAAAAATTGCAATTTGACATTATCTCAAGGTGAGTACATAGAAAAAGTGTTGGAGAGGTTTAGAATGTAAGTTCTAAACTAGTTAGTACACCTTTGGCCATCCATTTCAAATTAAGTAAAAAGATGTGTCCCAAGACACAGGAATAGATCAAAAACATGGCCAAGTTTCCCTATTCATTAGTAGTTGGTAGCTTGATGTATGTCATGGTGTGCACAAGACTAGATATTGCACATGCAATGAGAGTTGTGACCATGTATATGAACAATCTAGGAAAACAAAATTAGAGGTAAGTACAATGGATTATCAGGTATTTGAGAGGTACCACTTCTCATGCATTATGTTTTGTAGGTTCAGACATTATTTTACAGGGATATGTTGATGCATATATGACAGATGATAAAGATAGAATGAGGATCACCACATGGTATGTTTTTATCGTTGGTGGAAAAATAGTAAGTTGGATTTCAATGCACTTTCAACAATGGAAGTAGACTATGTTGCTGCTACAAAGGCTAGTAAAGAGATGATTTGGTTGCAGATCTCCATGGATGAATTGGGTAAGAGGCAGGAGAATAGTAGATTATACAGTTAAAACCAAAGTGTAATTCATATTGAAAAGAACTCACCCTTCCATACGAAGACTAACATATACATCTCAAGTACCTTTTTATACTGTCTATTTTTGAAGATGAACTATTGAAGTTGGGAAAGATACACACTAGCCAAAATCCTTCAGACATGTTCACAAAGGTAGTAACCAGAGAGAAAATGGTCTCCTTCTCTATTTCGGTTGGCCTTCAAGCATGAAGGTGAATATGGGAAATTTTATAGGTCCAAGGTTTAGAGCATAGCCCGACAAGTGCAACATCGGTGGATTATTGTGATTAGTCTCCAAGGGGATTATGTTGGTTGTGGAGCCTAATATTATTGATTCAAAGATGTTAATTTTCACTCGTGTTTGTACCCCGATTTTGTTGTACACTAATGTTTGTTGGCCAACAGTTTACAGGCCCATGGTGTTGCGTGACCCGTGGTATTTTCCCATTGTAATTCCCCTATAAAGGGAAAGCATTGTAATATGTCTATGTATTGTATTGTAGCATTGTAAAACAATATTTGTGATTGTGTGAGAGAGACTATGAGGGTGAACAGGAAGTGCAGCGGGGTTTGCTGCAGGTTGTATCCATTCATTTTGTTGGATGGTATAATAATAGAAGGATTGGTAATTTCTATGTGGACGTATCCCATCTTGGGTGAACCATGTTATATTGGTGTCTCTCTTGTAATGTGTTAATTTGTTTTATAAATTCATCTTGTTTATTGTTATTCCTCCACGATCCTTTTTTTCTAACATAGAAGAATGGTGTGCACTAGCCTAAACTTATTTAGTATCCAAGAAGGTTTAAGGCTTGTTTCCCATTTATTTAGCCCATTTATTTAGTTTAAAATAATTGGTAACTAATGTCATGTTATAGCCATTAAATACAAATAAATTTGTCTACATAATTCAACAAATCCCAAACATAGCATTTACTTTATCAATTGTCCCAAACAACTTTTAAACATTGATTATCAACAATTTAGAAAAACATAAGGTTATGCAATTTTCCATTCCATTCTTAACCATTTAACTCTATGCAACTATAATTCCGTAAACACTTATGAATTCAATAGAATTATTGAAATCTCTTCAAGCATTATTTATACATGGAGAGATAAATAGGAAGAAATAAACTTGATTCCAAACACAATTACGTTGAAGAACAATAATATATTTATCATCAATTAAACTTATCTGTTAACAATTGACTTTGGAAACTGACTGTGTGAGGCATGCTCCACCCAACCGTAGGAATTTTTTCTCAAATATTCTCAACAAAATGCCACCCCCAAGCTTTCATCGGTCAGGTTTATCAACAGCCACATAATTGATTTAAATGGTTTAACACTTGGAATTTAGTAACATTGGTCTACCACCAATTCCATGTCAAACAATTCATTTCACCTTCCTAGATTCCTTCCATCAGCACAACAATGAGACACATCACTATTCATAGTTCTTAGAATTACACTAATTTAGTTTCCTACACCATTTTCCTTTTCATTGGGACATCCCAAGGAAATCATGGACACATTTGTAACATAAAAAGTTTCATAATACAGTTCATAGGTTTAGAATCAACACTCTTCTTCTTCCACCAAATAACAAATCCTTTGTTTTGCTTAGACTCCTTCACATAGACCTCTTCCCTTTCTCCTATCTCTTGTTCTAGTACAGAACCCTATTCTTCCTCGAACCAGAACCAATTTTTTTCTGCCTTCCTCATGAGACAACTTCTCTCTTGGACGAGGGAAACTCCCATTGAAATCTGTCTTACTTGAATTTCCCCATGTGGTCTCTCCCGTGAGTCACGTCTTTCACTTAATTAACTTTTAATTATTCTCCTTAATCACACTTAGTCCTATCTTAACATAAAATTGTTGTTTACATTAATAAAAATTTTTAGGCTTAAATCATGACTTAAGGGTAAGGTCATAGTAGGGTTTCCCAATAAAGACACCTCTACCCCCTCTTTCAACCACTTGTGAATACATAGGTCCTTGATATCTTAGTCTATCTATAGTCACTTGTATATTTTAATATCAATAATCACAAAATACAAAATATTCCTCCTTTCAGGAATTCATAGTCAACAATTACATTTGGACCCAATCAGACTAGGGGTTTAGACCAAGGGTTTTACATTCCCCTCCCCCTTAAACTCTACGTTGTTCTTGGCGTTTCATTGTCCAAAACATGTGAACAAATATTTCATATTTATTTACATATGTACAGTCTTCAAAATAGACAGGGATACTCTTTCTGCATCTCGTCCTCTAGTTCCCAGGTTGCTTCCTTAAGACTATAATGGGTCCATTAGACTCTTACCTGCCCTATGGACCTATTCCCAAGAGTCTTGATTCTTTTGTCTAATATGCATATTGGATGTACTTGGATTCCCTCTTCGGGTTTCACTTATCTCACATACCAACAAGTACATGATTAGAATCATAAACATACTTTTCAATAACAAAACATGAAAAACGTTGTGTACTTTAACTGTAGGAGGTAGTGCTAGATCATATGCTACTGGTCCATTTCTGATTAGGACCTCAAATGGTCCACAAAATCAGGAAACCAACTTTTAACAGTTACCCATAATTAATGAAATGTTTCTTCCTTTAAGGCTTTAGGAACACTTTTTCCCCAACCTAGAACTCCCTACGCATTCTATTTTTATCTGCATAGTTCTTCTGTAAGTCATGATCAACCTTCAAGTTCTTCTTGATCTTGTTTACCTATTGTTCCATGTCTTGGAGTATCTTTGCTCCAAGAATCGTCCTATCCATAAGCCTGTCCCAATTCATTGGAATGTTACAATTCTTGCCATAAAGTGCTTCAAATGGACTCATATTTAATGATTATTGGTAACCATTATTGTATGCAAATTCCACTAAGTACAAGTATTCTTCCCATTTACTAGGATTTTCCATTACATACATTTGGAGCATGTCTTCAATAATTTGATTTACTTGCTCAGTATGTCCATCTATATGTGGATGACAAGGTGTACTACGGTTTATTTTAATTCCAAATTCTCAGAACGATCTTTTCCAAAAATTCAAAGTTAAGTTTGGATATCAATATGAAACAATTGCTTTAGGAGTACCATGCAAACTAGAAATTTCCTTCATATATATTTTTGCAATCTTAGTTGCCTTAAACATTGACTAAACTAGTATAAAATGGGTTGAATTTTTCAATTTGTCAACCACTACCATAATATAATCATGTTTCTTCAGTGTTCTTGGTAATTTTGTAATAAAATCAATAGTTACTACATATCACTTCCATTATGATATAGGAAATGGTTGGAGTAGACTAGTAGGCTGTTTGTGTTCTTCTTTCACTCTTTGACATTCCAAGCATTAAGCAATATACCTGACCACTTCTTTCTTCATGCATGGTGTAGGGACCTACCTTGGTCCCTAAATTCCGAGT